>CM076581.1:953353329-953761912 GCA_034641835.2 Pinus albicaulis | reverse complement strand
TGGTTACCCTTACTGAGTATCACTTTTTTTACTATTTCTAATCTCCCGAGATTGCACAAAGATGCGGGGAAAGAGCATACGTAGCAAAAAAATCTCTTTTTCCTGTTTTTGATTTGCCGAGATTGCACGGAGCACACTACAAAGAGCATACACAGAGAAGAGGGTATAGATCCGGCAAATAAGTAAAACCTTGATACAGAAAAAAAACTGAAATAAGCAGAACTATTAACAAATATAACTACAAAATAGATGCTTTATACCTCCATATCTAAATTGACATAACTTGGGTAGCCGTAAACCTTTTCGCATGAATAGAAAGGAATTACTTACTGTAACAGACGCTCCAGACACAACTGAGCAGTTCTCTAAGCCCAAAAATGTTCAGAAATAGTAGATCAAGAAGGAAATATATGTTTCAGGAAGAAAAATATGGGTGTAATAGCCGCCACAGGAGTGGTTTTCAGTTGTTGTAAACTATCTAACTGCACCCCAGAAAGAGGTTTTCATAGTTAAATTTATTATTTTTGTTTTATTTTCTTTTGTTATATATATATATATATATATATATATATATATATATATATATATATATATATATATATATATATATATATATATGTATGTATGTATGTATGTATGTATGTATGTATGTATGTATGTATGTATGTATGTATGTATGTATGTATGTATGTATGTATGTATGTATGTATGTATGTATGTATGTATGTATGTATGTATGTATAACAACTACCACAAGAGTGGTTTTCAGCTACTACAGTTATTGGAATTTCAAATTTCAGGCTGCATAGGAGAATGTTCCCCTGTTGTTGTAACATGAAGATCAGAGTCGATGGCAATGTTAACAAATAATTTGTTCAAAGCGGTTTGATGATATAACCTTAGACGGTGCCCATTAACCAGTAACGGTGTCTTAGCACTATCGATGGTGACCAATTGTATAGTCCCATTGTCAAAGACCGTGTCCACTTCATAAGGACCTAGCCATCTGGTGCAGAGCTTTCCTTTCAAATCTTTGAACCTTGAATCATACAAAAGATCCCAATCTCCTTTCTGGAAATTTTTTCTTCTTAATAAACCCATCATGCCATCTAGCTCTTTGCTGCCGAATGACCTTTGTTTGTCAAATAGAAGCCAATTGTTTCTCTTCCAACTCATTGATCTGGTTCAATATTTGTGTATGTGCTATACTTAAGTCCAGATCGACCTGCAATGATGTTATTAATGTCTTTATTTCGAACTCTATAGGGAATAGAGGATTCTTACCATACACCATTTTGTATGGTGAGAAGCCTGTAGTATTCCTCCATGTTGTTCTGTGAACCCACAGTACCTCTAGAAGTTTCTCAGCTCAGTTTCTTCAGTGGCTGGATATTGTCTTTGTTAAGATTCCCTAAATGACTTTATTGGTGCTTTCTACTTGACGATTTTCTTGTGGGTGATATGGTGAAGTGATTCTGTGATTAATTTTATACTTTTCAACCAGCTTCTTGATCAAATGAGATGTCAAATGAGGCCCCCCATCTGTCACTATCTCTCTAGATATCCAGAAGCGAAAAAAATATCTTCAAACATGAAGTTTGAAACAGCCTGCTCTATTGATCTAATTAGTACCTTTGCTTCAACCCACTTTGTGACATAGTGGGTGCAGACCAATATGTATGATTTTTGCTGTGATGAAGGATTAATTGGCCCCACAAAATCTAGGGCCCATTTCTCAAATGGTTCTATCACTATCTGAGGCCGTAATGACATCTCATCTTATTTCAGAGGCTCGCCCATCCTTTGGAAGCTATCACATCCCTTTATGAACTTCTTGGCATCCTGGAATATAGTTTTCCATTAGTTCCCTGTTGAGAGTAATTTATATCATGTCCTTTTGTCAGCGAAGTTCCCTCCATAGGGTTCCTCATGAAAAGCCTTCAAGATCTCAAATACCTCATCTACTCTAACAAATCGCCTAAACTGAAAGCTTGGCCCGGTGTGATAGAGATTTCCTTCTATCTAGGACTAGGTAGCACTCTGTTGTATAATTTTCCACCATTCTTTGGAAGAAAAATGGTGTGGGAATTTTCCTGCAGCAAGGTAATTGGCTATATCTGCATACCATGGTGAGTGAGTAGATATGGAAAAAAGATATTCATCTGGAAAAGAATCCTCAGCGCCAGTGCAATCATCACTTATAGTTAATATAGAAAGAAAATCAACAACTACATTATCTTTTCTGGGTTTATCTAAAATAGTAATGTCAAATTCTTGTAACAGCAATAACCATCATGTAACTCTACCATTAGTAACCGGTTTGTTCATCAAAAATCGAATTGCAGCATGGTCAGTGTGTACAAATACTTGATACCCAATGATGTAGTGCCGAAATTTGTTGATAGCATGCACTACTGCTAGGAATTCCTTCTCAGTAATAGTGTAGTTTAGTTCAGCTAGAGTTAAGTTCTTACTGATGTAATAAATGGCATAAGGTTTCTTCTCCTCCAGCTGCCCCAAAACAACACCCACAACTATGTCAAATGCGCCCGTAGCGATATGGAATGGAAATGTCCACTTTGGTCATCGTAAAACTGGTGCTGCTGTTACACAATTCTTTAGCTTCAGAAAGGTTTGTTCACACTTCCCTGTCCACAAAAATTCTGCATATTTCATGAGAAATGGGAATAGAGGAGATGCATTCTTTGAAAAATTCTCTATAAATCTCCTATAGTATCCAGCATGTCCCAAAAAACTACGTACCTCTTTCGGAGTCTTAGGGGTTGGGATTTTCAATATTACCTCAATTTTTGCAGGATCTACCTTGATTCCATCTATTGAAATGAAATTTCCCAGCACAATTCCCTTGGTCATCATCATGTGGCATTTCTTCGTGCTAAGAGAAACATTAGTTTGTTCACAACGTTCAAGAACTTTTTCCAAATTAGCTAATGCTGTCTCAAAGGCATCCCCATAGGGTGTAAAATCATCCATAAATATTTCAAGGAAGTCATTCAAAAGATCAAAAAAATACCAAATATTTCCCTCTAAAAAGTTTTTGGTGCATACAGAGGCTAGATGGAAGGAATTTGTATGCAAAAGTAACCCATGGGCAAGTGAAGGTTGTCTTGTCTTGGTCTTCTGAGGAAATATGTATTTGATTATAGCCACTAAACCCATCTAGGAATGAAAAAAACGTTTTCCTAGAGAGAGTATCCAGGACCTGATCAATGAATGGTAAAAGAAAATGGTCCTTCTGAGTAGCCTTGTTAATATCTCTATAATATACATAGAATCTCCATTTTCCATACGTTTTCAGAACTATGACAAGTAGAGACACCCATTGGCTGTCAGAAATGGGGTAGATGAAATTAGCATTAAAGAGTTTCTACAATTCTTCTTTCATTATCTCCTTAAGTGCGGGGTTCATTCAGTGTTGCAGTTGTCTAACTGGTTTGTAATCCTCTTTAAGATAAATGCGGTGAGTGCATAGGCCAGGATGGATTCCTTCGATATCCGTATATTCCCATGGAAATTATTTTTTGTATTTATATAACAGTTGTATCAACAATCTGTTTTGTTCAGCAGTCAGATTAGGATTGATGTTTAAACATTTCCCAAGTTCAATTTCAACGGGAATGCTAATAGTATGCAGAGTGGTTTTCAAATGTTCAATAATTGCATCATCTACCTCATATTCTTCCCCCAGTTCTGTAATGGAGGCAACAAAGAGTGAATTACTAATAAAACCATTAATCATATCATCCTCTGTTTCATTCTTAAAGTATTGTGCTTTTCCAAGCGTGAGAAGAAGTAGGGAAAGATCAGATTCCAGTTCAAATTCGTACCACTAGGGACTAATCAAATCCATATGAGGTTTTTCTGGGGGGTAAATATTTAGGTTATAAGTTGCCTGCCCATCTGAGATCACCATAGATCTGGACCTACATCCGATATATGCATCTGCAATGGCTAGCAACGATTTTCCCAAGATTAAAGGATGACCCCTCAGGTTGGATTTGGTTTCTAAAATGAGAAAATCAGCCAGATAATTCCAAAAAGCCACCGTGATAACCACATCTTCTATAATTCCCTTGGGCTTGACACAGGACCTATCTGCTAATTCAAGCACTGTGGGTGTAGGTCTAAGCCCATGAAGTCCTAGGTAGATAAAGAGGTCTTTAGTCATGACATTAATGGCTGCCCCTAGATCAATCAAAGTATTGGTTATATGTTGATTGTCAATATGGATAGTCACTGTAGGGTTCCCTGGGTCATTATATTTAGTCAACAAAGGCTCATCAATCATGAGATCGGACAATTTCCCCATGACGTGGATAGTAGCAGGGTCTTTAGGTTTTATTCCAGGCTTTTTGATGCATAGATCCCTCACTGTTTTAGCATAGATAGGTACCTTCTTAAGAGCTTGTAACAACGTAATTTTCACATACAAATTTTGCAGTTCCTTGAGGAATTCAGATTCAGGTTGTGAGGCCAGCCCAGTTTCAGTTAATCATTGAGGGTATGGAGGATTCTGAATACCAACAGTTGAGTCAGCTATCATAGATGCACCAACCTTTCTCATATTGGATGTTGTAGAAACAACAAATCCTTCCGAGCTAGCTGCTACAGGTGTAACAATGGGTGTTGTATTAGCTGTTACATGTGTAACAACTTTCTCAGAATTACCCATATCCTTTCTAGGTGACTCACATTCTTCGGTAATAATGGGAGTATGTTCAGGTCTGATTACTTTCCCTGATCGCAGCTAAACCTCGTTAAGTCCAATAGGAGTAATATTATAAGTCTGGAGGGTAACCAGATCATCCATGCTTTGGGATGCCTTATTATTCGGATTGGGGCTAGGATGCACAGGTAATTGGCGTTGGAAAAAAGGTGTAGGATTTTGAATAGAAGGTAGTTGTAACTGTTGCTGCTGTATTGGTAGTGTAGGGGGTAATGGACCTTGGCCATTACTTCTCCAATTCTGACCCCAAGGATTGAGTTGTGATGGGGGATATTGCATTGGTGGAGGAGATAGCCACTAGTTTTATGGTGAAGGAAATTATGTTGAGGAAGGAGTAGGATACTGCCATGGATATTGATAAATTATAAACATTATTCCAAGGATAAAAAGAGGAAAAATCTGAAGGCATACTTGTAGGTCATGACTGCCATGGTCTCTTTGATCCAATGAAATAAGAAGACCAGACAACCTTGCTTTATTCTTGAAGTACTGCCTTTAGTCTGGGAAATTGAAAACATTTATTTGTAGAATGTGCCAACTCATAGATATTGCACAAACAGATGCTATTCAGTCCACATTCTATTTCCAAATGTTTCTTTTTGCATCGGGGACAAAATATTGCTAAGTTTGCTTCAGCTTCTGCTTGTGCTTTCTTAACTTGTACCGTAGTGATTTGGGCAGAGAGAGTACTAAGGAGGTCGGTTTTAAAATCTTCAAATAGGTTTCCGATCTCTGCTCTGGTTACACATCCACTCATGGAATTCTGTATCTGGACTGAAGGGTCCCGAACTGAACTTTTCCCTTTGACCAATCCTCTTGAGCTATGTAAACAAAGCTTCATTATTTGATCAAGCAGTTCTTGCGGTATGTCCCCTTTTCCCAATAGGTTCAAATGCTATGGACAATCATTTCCTATACCTCTTAAGAATATTGGCTTTAGAATTTCTGGGTCTAGGTTACTGAACTTAGACCATTGTAAATTGTAATGGAATCGCTCCATATAGTCTTCCAGGATCTCTTCCTCCTTCTGTGCAATTATGAAGATCTCGTCCTTCAAATCCCTGGTTCGAAAATAATCCTGATACTTAAAGAGAAAGGCCTCCCTCATGTCATTCCAAGTTCGAATCATGCCAGGACCCAGTCTCATGAACCATCTTAATGCTGCTCCTTTCAAAGTAGTAGGGAATAATTTCAGCTTCTGGGTATCTAAAGTGTAGTCATAACCTGTGCACAGAACATCGAATTCGAACAAAAAGGTATCAAGATATTCAAAAACCATTCCTTGAAAGGATTGTAGGGATGATAGAGGAATATTCTTCATAGGAGCCTCATCTTATGTTACTACTTTTGGGAATTCAAAAATAGTAGAGTTATCTGTCTTGACATTATCGTCCCCCATGGCTAATTCTTCCTGATGAGATGAACTGACCTCGGAATGTGCTGGAGATTGATAAATAGAAGGATCAGGTTGTTCCATGACCAGCTATTTAACAACACTACCAGCATCCAAATGATGATCAATTAAATTTCATTCCTCAGGTCCCTGGTGCTCCCCACTAGTCTCTCCATTTCCTTCAATTCTCAGATCCTGATCAATGATTTTCCATTTTTGTTTTGAATCTGGAGTCTTGATATCAGGAGTGGATATGTTGCTCGAAGGGTGGTCAGGTCCAGACACGAAAGACAACAATGGCTCAAGATTTGATATGGTAGCTTCTTTTTGTGGTCCTGTTTGCCTATTATCTCTATATGATGTAGACTGCTCCTTTTCTTCCCTTGAGATTAGATCTCCAAAGAATGTCTTTCTTCCCAAATCTGCACTCTTATTTTCCTTCTTACAACCAGTCTTTCCTATAGTTCCTAGAGTGGGGGATGTTTATTGATGTTGATATCCTCCTACTGGCACACATGGGACCTATGTGTATCAATTCATCCTATAAGTGCTTCAGTTTCTATAACAGTGAGCCCGCTCAAGTTCGTTAGAGAAATGCATAGGTTCTTTCCTCTCATCTTACTACCTGGAAATTGTGTTGCTAGAGACACACTAAAAAAATGCCCAACAATTCACAATCCTAAGTGTCCCAGCAAGACATTGGTGAGCCCGCTAAAGTTCATTAGAGCGTTGCAAAGGTTCTTACCTCTCGTCTTACTAACTGGCAATTGTGTCACTATAGACACACTAAAAAACACAGGGAAATTTCACCTCTAAGTGCCCTAGTGTAGCATTTGTGAGCCCCTTCAAGTTCGTTAGAGTGTTGTGTAGGTTCTTACCTCTCATCTTACAGTCCGACAATTGTAGACTAGGTACACTATCTTCTAAGAAACAACTCTATTTGACTGGATCGTCACTGCCATCCCCGAAAACGATGCCAAAATTTCGGGTTGTATCTATCACTATCAAATGACTAAAACAATACACATAAATTATCAATCCAGGGACGTCTTTTATTTCAATGACAGTTGCATTGTCTATGCTGATGCACCCAGCTAGAAGCAAACCCATACAAAGGAAATCGTTTCTAAAGTAAATGCTAGAAGGAAATCACTCATGCAGAAACAAAATGATCTACAATATTGCAATCACACCTCAATTAATCTTTTCTAGTGCACCACACAACAATTATCCAGCTGGTATCTGTGATCTCATATGTGTAACAACATATAAAATATTGAAATTGAAGCGGTTATATTCACAGCTGAAACAACAACAACAACACTTCTACTGATACATAAACAAAATACAAACAGATATACAGAGCTACCTTAATCACTGCAATCCTTGCTAAAGAGGAGGGCCATTCCTCCCTAACAGGGCGTAGGTAGAGAAATAACTTAACGGAAACTAAATCGAATAATGCATGTAATTAATATGAGAAAAATTACAGAGCCAAAGTAATGCTTCTCTCTACTAACCTTTCGACCTCAATGGCAGAGAACTATATAGTGGTTACATCTCAGAAAAACGAGGGATGGATCAGTCATGAGAATCTTATGATTCTCATGTTGATCGAAATAGAATACATATGGTTATAACCACTTCTTTTAAAATTCTAACTGGAAAATTATAGATTACAATCAAAATTTCCTAGAGGTTGTTATCCAAAAATACAATACTTAATAACTTCTATAGCTATCATGATATAGCAAAACTATAGCATAACAACTAGAGGATAGGTCATAATCAGGAGTTGACAAGATCCAATCAGTGGTACAGCTGTAACAGCAGTTCACCAGTGGGTCTGTAACAACATGGTGTAACGACATCATGGTGTAAAAATCTCACTGTAACAACACACCCTTAACTGCTCCCGTATGCCTTGTGCTCGGGATCTTTTGTGCTAAAAATGGCATCTAGAAAGACAACAAAAAGACCATAGATATTCTCTAAGCATTCATCTTCAGTTAGTCATAAAAAGGCACGATACATCCTAATAATTGATGAAATGGAAGAACAATGAAAATTAGGTGAAACATCACAAGTTAAGATAGAATGGTAGGAAAAAGAGGCAAAGATAGTCCCAATGGTCATAGTCATGAGGTAAAATAGGGGAAACAAATGTAGGAAATGTGTGCAAAACTAGCACCCAACAATTGGTTGAGAGGCATCTTGGAAATTTGGAACAATGGGGGTTGAAAATAACCAAACTAACAAACCAATGGTAAATCTTGGGAGGGACAACGTTGCCATATAGGGAGTACCAATATTTACAAAAGAAGAAAAATGACCAGGATTTCCATTCGAGGGGGTTCCTTGGCTCGTAAAATCAGGAACTGTTGCCATCATTAGTCCCAACCTAATATCCGCTAAGGAGTTGTGCACGGGTAAATGTTATTGTGGACAATAAATTTTAGAAATTAAGCACAAAATAAATAAAAAAGGATTGTTCTAGGTAAGAGGGTTTACTAATTATTTGTGAAATATAGAATACCCCCTAGCAAGCCAAGAAGTAGGGGCAGGAAATTTCCTTGAATGTTGTGTTTGGTATATCACATTTATGAGGCGGTAGACTCAGTTACCCGTGGATATAGGATAGCAAGCTAGTGGGGTCTCTCGTTCTAAATTCAATGGTACAGGGAGCACAAGCTTGTGTTGGTGCTGCCTAATGTGTAACCATTCAGTGAGAGTATCCATTTATACTTATCATGCATGCCTCAATCGCTATATACTTCCGTACGTAGTATATGGTTTCACTCCCGAAATGCAACATGGGTGTTAGCGACAACTGCCATTATAGACGTTGTAACACGTCTCTAGCGTAGACCTATAGATGTTTTGTGTTAAGTTCTAAATGCTCCTTAGATTCATTGAATATATTTTTAAAGTTTATCTTGAATTTAAGTCTTGATTTTAAGGCCTTACCGATGTCACCTGAATCCCTAAAATGCAACTACATGAGAAAAATACAACCGTTCATTTCGATGAAAAAACTACATTAATTGAGAGGAAGAAGTTCACACAATCAATGGAGTGGGAAAGTGGATTTACTAGATGAAAATTTCTTTTCACTACTTCTTCACATGCACAATCCAAGGAGAAAACGAAAATCTCTTTCACTTTCCTAGTTTTTCACTAAATGCACTAGAAGTAAATGAAATGAAACTTTTCACTTTAGATGAAAAATGAATGCAAACGTTTTATTTTTCTTTATTTATATTAACAACATGTAAAAAGGATGCAAAAGACACTTCAAATGTAATCGCTTTCTTCGAGTACTTTCTAATGAAATCCTTCAAAAATGCTACAAGACACAATAATCAAGGTACAAATGAGAAATTTCAAATCGTTTCCTCAAAACAAAACATTCCTCCTTTTCACAATAACTGACACAAAAAGAAAAAAGTTTCCAGTTGAAGGCAATCAATGTTCTTTATGCTTGTGGGTGAGAGACAGAACCAAATGGACACATAATGGACACTTGAAACTCTAGTCACAAAGATAATCTGAAAAACGAAAGACAACCAAACCCAAATCATTTAAATTGAATGAGAAGACATGTTGGGTATTCAATGAAGCATGCAACCATTCAAATGAGATAAACCACCTACAAACCCTAGGGTGATGAGGATGCACAATCCAATAGAAAAGAGACCAAATCTAGGCCAATTGAGACAATCCATCCAATTGAAGAGAAGAGGATAAGGGCAATCTTGAACATAGAAAGAATCTTAGAAGTATAAGACGCACTAGAAATCAATGAAGAGAAACCCTAAAAAAACATACTCAAAAATCAACATGCCTATGAGGCTGCATGTAGCGCTAGAAAGGGATAAGTGCCTCTGTTTTAATGAAACCAGTGTTGGTCAGTGCTTCTATCAGAGGCTTAGCGGCACTGACTGAGTAATAAAACAAAACAAAAAATTTGCTCGAACAAGGCTAGGCTTATCACTTCAAAAATAAGACTAATGACTGCAATCAATCATATAAGCTAAAATCAAGGGATAAGTGGGAATTTGATGAAAGTGATCAAAAAATCGAAATCTCAAAGTGTTTGGAGGACACTAGAAGTTTTATTCTCTCCCCAACAGAGTCGCCAATTTTTTGTCAAGGTAAATCCTCTCTGCGGATAGAGACGATCGCTCTAGCCCTAGAGTGGGTGTAGCAACTAATAAGAAAAACAAGCATCTACTTTCCTAGATTGCATTCAATTAGAAACAAATGATAAGAGTACCTACCTTAAACTTGTGTCGATTACTTGCTCCTTTAGAGTACATCCACTTATCTTTTGCTCCAGATCAAGTTCGTTGCTCCTCTTTATGATCAATACATGTTGCAAGAGATAGAGGACAATACAAAACAAGATAGAAAAAATAATACTTATATTGAATGAGATCTATCTAACAAATCACGGAATATTAGACTTTTCATCATAATAACAAATGAAAATGGAAAGTAAAAACAAGTTGTATTCTATTAATGATAATAAAGGGGAGTTACAACCTTCACCTTGATGTCGGAGCTTTCCTTAATTGATGGGTATGAATCCAAGCACATCTCCAAAAAAATATTTTACAAGCTTAACACAAGGAGGCTATGGATCTCAACTCTCTCCTTCTATAGCTAAAGCCATCTTCAAATTCTTTCTCCTTTTGTTCTACCTCTATTCTAGCAGAGGAATGTGGAAAGGGGTAATTATATAGCCATGGGATGAGGGGACATGGATCCTCATACGATGAAATGAGGTCTTATCTCTTTAAGTGGTTCCTCTTTTGTAGGAACATGAAATCCAAAAGAGAAATCTCGACCATATCATGATCAACAAACATCCAGCCCTCTGCTCTCGAAGCTTCTAGAACATTAAGCTTTGCTTCCATATCTAAAGTACTTCCAAAAGTGGATCAATGCGAGTATGGGGTCCATTCCAACACCGATCAACGCAAGTCACAGGCTAAGGATTTTCCATAAGCGTTGGTGAAACACTGGGTGGTCACATCGGTCCAAAAAAACAAATTTTTAGGGAGATTCGCCAGAAATGAGTCAAAGAGGACTTTATGTTCAGATCTTCTGGGATCCAAGGGCATGTGCTCCATGATGGGAAAAGTAGACATGAACCACTGTATGAGCTCTCCAAGAACTAGGAGTAGTGAGTAAAAGGACAGTGACAAAATGTTGTGTAATGCAATGTACTCAATCCCATTCTTGAACAAGTGATACTTATTCTCATGGCGATGAAATGTTTATCTCCTATCATAAAGATATGGGCTTCCCAAAACTATACCAAAAATATCAAGCAGAATTACATTAAGTTCAACTTCATTAAGAAAGTTTGGAGTGATTTCAAATCTAAGGATGCACCTCCTTGTAACATGCAATTTTTCATTCTCACATACCCAACCTAAAGGATATAGTCTAGGATGAGGAATGGTCTCTAAATTTAACTTCTTGACAATGTCTTCTGAGATAATATTTTCATGTGAACCATTATCAAACAGTGTGTCTATCTTGGTATGCTTTGAAATAACTCTAATATGGAAAAGCTCAATTCTTGTTTTTTCATCTTCAGTATCATTGAGACAACTTGAAGAACTAGTACTTTCAATGTCCTTACAATTCCAACCCATTGTTGTGATATTTGTTTCATCTTTGGAATCAGAGCCTAAATCACGTTGTATAGTTGCACCTATTTTCTCCTTCTCCTTGTTTTTTATACTTCTTGAGTCTCATCTCTCGATGAAATTTTGAGCAATGATCTTCATCATGGCCATATTTGGAATAATGTTTACATTTTATTTTATTTCTCCATCTTTATGGAAGCACTCTTCTTTCATTTTCCCTTGAACTTACCCTTTCCTTTTTCTCTAGACTCAAAGGTATTCTCACTTCCTTCATCTGAAACATGTTACCCTCTTGCCTCTAAATGTGTAGCCTGTACGCAAACTTCATCTATACTTGTAGGGTTAAACATGAGAATTGTATGTCTTATATAGCTATGCAAACCTCCAATGAATTTCAGCAAATTATCTTCAGATGTCAAATCTAAACCCAATATTATTGCTATTGTTATAAACCCTTGAGTATAGCTTTGCACACGTTGTCCTTTTCCTTGCCTAAATTTTTCCAATCCGTTATAGATTTCTACATGTATGTTAATGGATAGAATTGTCTTCTCAATTTAACAAAAAAATCATTCCAAGAGGTTAAGACCTTACCATATTTCTTCATCTCCTCTTGAGTATTGACTTCCCACCAAATAAGTGATGCACCTTCCAACCTTAATGAAGAGATATTAATCATGGTCT
This sequence comes from Pinus albicaulis, assembly GCA_034641835.2. Taxonomy (NCBI): domain Eukaryota; kingdom Viridiplantae; phylum Streptophyta; class Pinopsida; order Pinales; family Pinaceae; genus Pinus; species Pinus albicaulis. Next base: position 953,749,428 of record CM076581.1, on the reverse strand, counting down.
CATCATCCTTTATCCTTTGTATCCTGCAATACACTTCAAGCTAATGAACCTAATTATCTAATCTCTCAGCATTTACATCTCTATCATACATAGGAAAATCAAACTTTATGTCAAGTTTCAGAAAAGGAGTTTTACCATGTCCCTTTGGAGAATGTGGAGGTGTTGGTGAAGGGGTTCTTGTGTAAGATGATGATGGTGAAGATGGTGGTGAGGATGGAGGTGAATAGAATGGTGGTGTCAAAGGTGGTTTGTCACCATTCCCTCCATTACCTTTTGGAGTCTTGTCCTCATCTCCTCCATATCCTATTGAAGACTTATCTCCCTTTGGAGGATTGGAAATCTGACCTTGCAACCTTGTGTTTCTCTCTTCACAGAGAAATTTCACCATATGTGTCATGTCAATGAATGCTTTTCTAAAATCCTTTTCATCCTTTGACATATTGTTAGGCTCTCCTTCATGTGACATGATTGTTAAAGCTTCATGTGCAATTTGAGGTGAAATTTGTGGTGGAGATTGTGGCAATTGTGATCTCCTTGTCCTTGACCTAACTTGATGACATGCAACCACTCTTTCATTCTCCTCTCTTGATCTTCAGCCTTGTAAGCATCAGAAACACTTGAAAACAAATTAAACCCTCAAAGCAACAAAGAACCAAAGCTCTGATACCAAACTGATCTGTATATGAAAAGTTGAGGATTTATGTCAAATTTTACAAGTGAAAAGATTAGGGCTTTTAACTTCTTATGTCAAATTCATTAGCACATAAACATGCTTTAAAACTCAGTTTTTGCAGAAAATAAGAAGACAACATCACCATAACAATATACGTAAAACAACAAATGATGGAGTTCACCGTTCATGGGCTACATATCTTGGTTCAACTTCCAATGGTTGGGCATCTTTCATTATGCTCAAAAAAATATGTTTGCATCAAGTTAGAGTGCTCAAAATGCTAAAACACTGTCTCCAATGGCTCCAGAATAGTAAAAAACCTCTAGTTGCACTCTTTCTGCTCCAAAATATGTCAAAATTGAAAGAATTATGCTCCAATGAAAAATTCTTCCAACTGTCCTACAATTCACACTTTCCTGCCAAAGTTTCTTCAAATTCCGACTTTTTCGGCCACATGAAGCGACAATTTTTCCCCGCGCCGGTGAGATTGCCCCTCACCAGGTGCAAATTGTTGCCTTCTTAACTTTCCTATGTTCGCCATGAAACCGTTAAAAATGCGACAAATGTCCATTTCTCGACCATCGAATTTGGTTGGTTGGTTGAATAAAACATGACAAGCATTAATTGTATGCTGAACTTGGGTTTGTTAATGGTTGGGTTTTGGAACCAACCATGGTTCCATTCAAAGTTCGCGCCCAAACATCAGTGCCGATCTGAAACCGTGGCATGTGACGTGGCTCTCCCCAAACTGTTAGAGATAAAAAACTATCCACCACCATAACTTTGGCATCAAATGGTTAACCTTGGCATGTGAACACTAGAACCATACCACCAAGGTTCTAAACTGTAGCCTCTTTCTCGACGGTAACAACCACCTTAACTACGCCATGTGAATGGAATAATTGTGACCGCGACATATGTCCATTGAACCACGTGTCAACATTAAGCTTACTATGTTCACATGCTTAAACCATCATTGTAACTCTTAAACAAATGTGTCGCAACAACTTTTGAATATGGTTATGCAGTAGTTTCAGTGGCTGTATTAAAACATTAATTTTTCGGTTCAATGGTTGCAAAACTTTGGTTATAACATTTAACATATGGTTCACTCCGTCATAATATATATGTTGCATCAACTTTGGTTATAGGTTTTGTTATAAGGTCTCGGGCCAGGGTTAGCCCTTGACCCTGGTTCGTGGACCGAGGTCGGGGGTTAACTCCGGTCCTCTACCCTCAAATGAAAAACATTGAAACTTTATATAGCACCTTTACCCCATAGTTAATAAGAACTAATGCGAGTGAAACGGTAGGAGGAACTGTGGTTTGGTGGGAGATCTCGCGCTCGAACGCCACAAGGCCCGCTCTGGCCCTTAACCCAATTTTTCTTGCCCATCAGGAGGGGACGTGGCAGCCTCTGGTTGGCCCACGTGGCTCTCTATGATTGGTCGAACAAACAAATCCAACAACCAATGAAGTTCAACTATAAACGAACCAATAGGACTCTGCGAAGTGTCAAACAACCATTGGCAGATGGAGCATAGTCACCCTGCCATGTCATGGTCTAGTGAGCAGTACACACTGATCTTTGTGCACCCATGTACAACCAAAAAAAAAATAGTTGTTTTTCAAAATAGACAGAATGCGATATCAAGAACGGAACAAGTTGCGTCGATTTCAAAACAACGAGATCTACACTTCGAAGCTGGTTTCGAGCCATTTATAAAATTTTGAATTTTGAGGTTTAAAGTAATCGACTATATCATTTTGTCATGGTATAAGAGCTAACATCCATAAAACTCGTTGAAAAAGTTTGAAGAAATTTGAAAAAGCCTCTTGCAAAGGAGCACCAAAGAGAAAATAGCCGAAGTTGCATAAGATTCCCTCGGAGAAAAGCACCGTGAGCGAAGCGAAAGCATCTTTTGAATTTCGTTGAAGCACATAGATAAAGCTCAATGATGAGAACGAAGAAGGCCACGTATTGGTAGAAGACCGAATTTCTTTTTAAAAAAGTTTTGTGCAGTAATGCACTTTATCTGTTGTACCAGCCACGTTATACGCAGCCACTTCAAGCCATGCCGATTTCTGGAAACTTAATGCAGCTCTTGTTCATCCACGTTTGTGTTAGCGTAAATTAAAAAGAAGGTACTATTGGTAGAAGGCCGAATTTCTTTTTAAAAAAGTTTTGTGCAGTAATGCACTTTATCTGTTGTACCAGCCACGTTATACGCAGCCACTTCAAGCCATGCCGATTTCTGGAAACTTAATGCAGCTATTGTTCATCCACGTTTGTGTTAGCATAAATTAAAAAGAAGGTACTATAAAACGAAAAACGTTTTTTTTCAAAGGTTGAAGTCTCATTTTAAAGGTTTCGTCATTTTTCAAATCATGGGACAATCAAGGAGTTTGTTTAAAAAGGAGCATGTAATATTTTTTTTTTAAAGTACGAAAATTTAAATCACGACTCATACTCTCTTCAAACTTGTTTTTGAGACTTTTATGTGATTTTTAAGAGTGCTATCGTGATAATGTTTTAAAGGGCTCCAATAACATTTTTCTCGTGTGATATTTACCAAAACCCCTATTTAAATTTGAAAGACAATTTTTTAAGGGACTTGGAATTTTAAAATTTCATTTTTATGTAGAAAAAAGGGGGATTTCAAGGATTTTAAAAAGAATTTCTAATTTATTAACAACAGAAAAAAGTTGTGTTATTTAAAAAGAAGGAAAAGGAGTTTATGTGAGTTCTTCAAGGGGTTTGAAAAAACTTTATTGCTTATATTTGAAGGTTTGTTTTGAAAGGAGGGTGATATTTTTAAAAGAGGGCTCTATTCAAATGGGTTGTGAGTATTAATATATATATATATTTTAATTATTGGAGGATTTGTGATAGTTTTTTTTGTAATCGTTGTCTTTGTAAAGATAATTTGTACTCGTGTTTTTTTGTCAATGGTGAGTAGCAAAGGAGCTATTGTAGAAATGTTTTCTTGCACGTAACGACCATGTCTACATATGTGTTTGCTTATTGAGGTGCAATGAGCCAATGCTCTACAAATGTGAAAAGCCACGAGGATGAGAAGGTCAAAGCGACACCACGAGATGTTTGAGATTTTTTTTTGAAATATTTAGAAACAAAAAATATTTTTGGTGTAAGTGGGAGTAATCCAGTTTAATATGAAGAGTTTGATGAATCCCACCGTGGTCAACCACAAGTGGACGATGGGTGAGGAATTTGCATAAGAAGCAGAGAAGGAGAACATAAATGCTCATTAATTGGATTGTGCACAACCACAAGTGAACGAAGATTTGGTGAATCCAAAAACAGAGCTTGCTCATTACAATTTGGTGAATCGAACAACATAGTTTGCTAATGAAAATTTGGTGAATCAAACAATAGAGTTTGCTGATGACAATGAAGTTGTCATTGAAGCAATAAATGCTATGGAAAATCCAATAATTAAACTTGTTGATATCAACTTTGATGAAGACTTGTTTACAAATGATGACTGGTTACAAATGATGCAACAAAAACATTATATCGAAATGATCTAAGTTATTTAGTCAGAGGAGCCCAGTTGAGTCTGAAAACCAAGCGGAAGATGTGTTTGCAACAATACGAGTTAGTAAAGGAGTAAAAGAGACAGAGATAGAGACAAATGAAAAGAATGAATCCCACAAAGAGAAAACATAGACGGAGGGTGATGCTGAGAACGAAGCACAACAAGAGAAAGCTCTCATTGCATAGAAGAAGGAACATAACCAATGTGGCTTTGAAAATATTTTTACACTTACCATTGATTTCCAATGTGCACATAAACAGTATGATTATGAAGAAGAGTTAAATTTCCTTGAAGCATGGCTTGCAACACCATGTCTAGATGAGGTCTGTATAGAAGTTGCATAATTGAATGTTGAAGAGAGCATACATAAACAAATCAATGAAATTTTCAGGTATTGGAGTTTTGAAAAGATAAAATTTTACTATCATCTTATGTTGCAGCAGATTGATGATGAAAAATAGACTACAAAAGATTACTTGTGGCAACAGTCCACATACAAACATATTTTTGAAAAGATAGATGATATGCATGCACAACCTATAACAACCAAAGATGTGCACCAACAAATGAAGAACCTAAGGTTTGAGGCATAGAACAAAAAGAAAAAGTTGAAATAATTTAGAGGCTACGTCATGTGGAAGAAAAGGAAAAGAAAGGAAATTGTATTTTTTATTTTTTTTAATTGTAAACCTAGCTCATACATAGATTAACACACATCTTTTTAAAATTATTATGTGGTTGAAATTAACGGAGAGTGTTAGAGAATCTAATTCCAAAGAGGTGACACATTTGTCTATCCAAGTGTCACAATTTTAGTTTAGTCCAATTCGGCTTAGTTCAATGTCAGTGTCACTATAGTCATGTCCCCAATATAATCTTGTTTACTCATTTATTATTCATGTCTCCAATGTAATCTTATTTAACTCAATTGTATTGTTGAGAAAAACAATACTCTACTCCACATATATATATATATATATATATCTATATATATATATATATATATATATATATATATATATATATATTATTCTTTATCACATCCTTGAATATAATTGACTTGGACATATGCACTTATGGAGTGAACCTACTTCTCTACATGTCCAAACGTATATTTTTCCATTTTTTTTTATCAAGTGGAAAATAAAACCTTTTCCCTCCTTCCAAACAAAACAATGAGAAAGAGAAGCATCGATCTCATGTCACACGCAAATGCAGATACATCAATCTTAAGTCACACGCAAATACATATACATACACATGAATATAGGAGCATAAATAAAACCTTTTCCCTCCTTTCAAACAATGAGAAAGAGAAGCATTGATCTCATGTCACACACAAATATAGATACATCGATCTTATGTCACACCCAAATACAGATACATACACAAAAATACAGGAGCATAAATATGTTGAATTTTTAAATGCAACTCCTGCTCTGCACAAAGGAGGAAAGAGTACAGGAATGGCAGAGTATTTTTTTTGTAAATGGTTGAGTGCACTTCAATGTGCATTTACAGTGTCTTAAAAACCTACAAAGTTTTGTTTTTGTATTGATGGCCGTAGCCATAGTTCGGCGCTCACAATTTAAGTTGTTGTGGCTCTGACCACGCAACCACAATTCAAAAGGCTTTATTATCGCGCCTTTAAACACTCACCAACCAACCAATGGAATATTGATTTACGCAACAAATTTTTTTAAACCGGGCCACATCACTTGCCAGCACAACAAAGGCGGACTCCTCCGCCAGCCAATAGAATGGTGATCGCACTCGTTTAGAGCTCATTCACAATTAACAAAGCTAGATACCACTGCCAGCACAGCAAAGGGAACGTGGACCAATCAGAGTTTAACACGCAGAATTTGTGATGATGTCACAAGGCCCAAATGGTATGCGATCATTTTATGAAGAACGGTTTAGTTTCTGTTTGAGTTCCGGCGGGTCCCATCTCCAGCCAATGGGAGGTCGGTCGCGCGGGTTTGGCCCTCGCTGACGTCAGGCCAATTTGGTATGCGAAAAGGATTGCAATGCAGTTTAATGTCCGTTTGAGATCCGTGACATTGGGTTATAAACTTTGGTTAAGTTTTATGTTAAGGCAGATGTTTTAAGGTTTGAAACCTTATTATATGTTTTGTTATGTTTTTTATTATTTAATGCCGAGACAAAAAGCCTTTCAAGTTTAGGTAATATATGTATATGGGTAAAACATATATATTATTAGCTTTTAATTTTATAATATATATAATTTCCAATAGTTTTGTTTTAATTTTTGTTAATGTTGCGCCATATAAAAGAAAAAACCCAACGGCTCATTAGCATGAGAGAACACAGTGAATGAAGAAGACTGTGTGTATGTTTTTACTGTATGCCCGAAGGTAAAAATACAGTGAGAAAAACAAAGCATTTTGGAAGCAATGTGTGTGCTGAAGTTTTTTGTAAGAGATAGACAAGTTTCAGGACACTGTGTGTGTGTGAAGCAGTTCCATTTTGTAATCCCTTTGATAGAGGAAGAACATCATTTTGTAATAGTTTTTCATTTTAATGAAATAGAAGCATTTTGCGTGCCATCTCTGTCCAGTAAGCTATTTTTTTTTTAAATGTGTTCTCTGTGTTAGACATGGGAATTTTATTCTCTATGTGTGTTCTGGAATACTCAAAAATTTCAACATGGTATTAGAGCTAGTCCAAGCTCTTTGAAGGATTGTCAAAGAAGATGAAGGAAGGAGCTTGTCGCAACTTTTGACCAGCAGAGTGAAGGCTCAACAAAAGTCCAGGTATTTATCAAAAGCAGAGTTTGTCTCTTGATCAGAGAGATAGTTTGTTTAAAAACACAGTCAGGTTTAAAGCATAAGTTCAGTGTGCTAGCCATGGCAGGAGACAACACAAGCATGAGTATTCGAAATACTCAACTCCCACAGTTTAATGGGAAGAAATATGACTATTGGGAAATCACCATGAGAGCCTTGTTTGCCTCTCAAGACTTATGGGAGTTTTTTGAAGATGGTTTTGAAGAACCAGCAGATGAAAAATCCTTTAATGCCTTGACACAGGCAGAGAAGAATTTGTTGAAGAGCAATAGGAAGAAAGACTCAAAAGCCCTCTTCTATCTCTATCAAGTAGTGCATGAAAGTGTGTTTCCAAGGATAGAAGTAGCTAAGAGGTCCAAGGATGCATGGGATACCCTCCAGGCTGCCTATCAAGGTATGGACAAGGTGAAGAAAAAAAAACTAAAATTGCTTAGGACAGACTTTGAAACTCTCTGTATGAAGGAGTTTGATAACATAAACTCATTCTTCACACATGTGATTGGGTTGGTTACCCAAATAAGGTCTCATGGAGAGACACTTGAAGAAAGAAGGATTGTGGAGAAAGTATTGAGGAGCTTACCCTCAAGGTTTGATGTGATAGTCACAACCATTAAAGAGACAAAGGATCTTTCAAAGTTTATTGTTGATGAGCTTCATGCATCATTGATGACTCATGAACAAATATTGGGAAGAACAACAAACTCATCTTTGGAGCATGCCTTCAAGATTCAAATGTCCTTTGGAAGAGGAAGAGGTCGAGGCAGAGGAAACTACAGAGGAAAAGGAAGAGGCAGAAGCCAAAACAAAGGAGGAAGAAATAGCCCTGCAAATGCGAATGGAAGGGGCAACAATCAAAATCAGAACCAAGGCCAAGGCAGTAACGAGAAAGGTGGAAAAAATCAAGCACATGCACAAAGATATGATAAATCCCAAGTCCAATGTCATTTCTGTAAAAAGTATGGCCATTATGCCAATGAATGTAGGAAGAAACAAAGTGACATGGGTAATAGACCCAGTGCTAATTTTACTAAGGAAAATATCGGTTAAGAGATGTTGTTTTTAGCATGTAATATGGCTGAAGAAAAGAATGAGGATATATGGTTTCTAGATTCTGGATGTAGCAACCATATGACTGGAAACATTTCTATGTTTTCCATGTTAGATGAAAATGTAAAGTCTCAAGTAACATTGGGGATAGACACTAAGGTCTCTGTCATGGGAAAAGTTAGAGTAACTGTTTTGACAAAAAAGGGAGAAGGAAGATCCATATCAGATGTTTACTATGTGCTTGGTATGAAGTGTAACCTCTTGAGCATTGGACAACTCATTCAAAAGGGGTACAATGTTTTATTTGAAAATGATGTATGCATCATCATGGATAAACCGCCAAGCAAGAAATGCATTGCACAAGTGAAGATGACAAGGAACAGAATGTTCCCTCTCAAAATGAGAGCAAATTTGAAGAAAGGAACTAAAATGGCAGTAGTAACACAAGAGACATTCGAAAGAGAAGTAAAGGATGAGAATTGGTTATGGCACTTGATATTTGGACATCTCAACTTTGGAGGTATAAATTTGTTACATAGAAAAGGAATGGTAAAGGGATTACCATTGATTGAGAAACCAGGCAACCTATGTGAAAGTTGCATCTTGAGCAAACAACACAGAGAAAAATTTCCATCAGGAAAGAGCATAAGGGCAAAGGCACCCTTAGAAATTGTCGATTCAGATTTGTGTGGACCAATGCAAACACCATCACTAGCAAGCAACCATTATATGCTAACTTTTATTGATGAATACACAAGAAAAACATTAGTGTATTTCTTGAAATATAAAAGTGAAGTGTTTGAGAAACTCTGCCATTTTAAGGCACTTGTTGAGAACCAAAGTGGGCATCATATCAAGGTGTTGAGAACTGATAGAGGAGGAGAGTATATCTGAAAATAATTTATGTGTTTTTGCAGAGAAAATGGGATACACAAGAAATTTACAACAAGGTATACACCGCAGCAAAATGGAGTTGTTGAAAGGAAAAATAGGACCATCATGGATATGGTAAGAAGTATGCTGAACGAAAAACATTTTCCAAATGAATATTGGGCTGAAGTTGTACATTGTGCAGCATATATCTTGAATAGATGCCCAACCAAAGATGTAATGAACAGAGGTCCGAAAGAAGCATGGAGTGGCATAAAAAAAGGTGTCACCCACATGAGAGTTTTTGGTTTTATGGCTTATGTACACATTCCAGATCAGCTAAGGAAGAAGTTGGACAGTAAGGGGGAGTAGTACATATTTATTGGATACAATGAAGAATCTAAGGCATACAGGTTGTATAACCCATCAACCAAGAAGTTTGTTATAAGGAGAGATGTGCAGTTCATTGAAGAAGAAGCTTGGGATGGAAGCATTGAGAAAACAGTCAATGTGAAGAGCTATTTGTCTCATGATGACGATGAGGAAAAAATGGCTGAAAGGAACACCTCATTAGTAGCACCACCTCCACCAACACAGGGACAACAAGGGACACCACAATCAGGTATGAGAACACCTTTGAGAAGTGATAGCAATGCTTCTCCAAGCACACCACAAGGAGAAGATTTGAGTGCTTCTACAAGCACAAGTACACCAAGTGAAAGAGGAACTAGATTCAGAAATTTGAATGACATCTATGAGCAAGAGGCAACAAATGAAGGTATGAACTCTTTATTTGCATCATATTTTTATGTATAGGATCCTATTCATTTTGAAGAAGTTATAAAAGATAAGAAATGGATAGATGTTATGGATGAAGAAATGAATACCATAGAGAAAAACAAAACATGGGATTTAGTTGATCTCCCAAAAGGCAAAGAAGTTATTGGAGTTAAATGGGTTTACAAGACCAAGAGTAATGCTGAAGGTAAGATTGAAAGGCACAAGGCTAGACTTGTTGTCAAAGGCTACAAGCAACAACAAGGAAGAGATTATAAAGAAACTTTTACATCGGTTGCAAGAATGGAAACAATGAGAGCAGTGTTGTCCATAGCAGCACAACACAAGTAGAAAGTTTATGAAATGGATATGAAATCAACATTCCTAAATAGAGTATTCATGGAAAAGTTTTATGTTGAACAACCTTTGGGCTATGAGAAATAAGGCCAAGAGCACAAAGTTTGTAGATTGAAGAAAGCTCTTTATGCCAGCTGAAACAAGCACCAAGAGCATGGTATAGTAGGATAGATTCCTATCTACTGGAAAATGGGTTTGAGAAATGTGAAGGAGAACCCACATTATACATCAAGGAGAAAGATGGTAAGATGTTGATTGTTGTTTTATATGTTGATGATGTGATATTTACAGGTAATGATGCTTACCTCATTGAGAATTTTAAATGAGTCATGAAGGATGAATTTGAGATGACTGATATGGGATTGCTAAAATACTTCTTAGGAATAGAAGTTGAGCAAAATGGAAATAAGATTTTTATCTCTCAAGCAAAATATGTAAATGAATTTTTGGAAAGATCTAACATGTAGGATTGCAAGGTAGAAATTACTCGTAGAGCGATGGGATTGAAACTCAGCAAAGAGGACAGCAGCAAGGATTTTGATCCTAGTTTGTACAAAAGCATAGTTGGCAGCCTTATGTATTTGACTCCAACTAGGCCTGATATTATGCATGCTGTGAGTTTAATTTCCAGATTTATGGAAAGGCCAAAAGAAGCACATTGGTAAGCACCAAAAAGAATTCTGAGGTATGTGAAAGGAACAAAGAGGTATGGAATTATATATACCACTTCAGAAAATTCTGAATTGATTGGATATACTGACAGTGATTGGGCTGGAAGTATAGATGACCGGAAAAGTACATCTGGTTATGTTTTTCATATGGGTTCAGGAGCCATTTCATGGGCTTCTAAAAAACATCCAATTGTGGCTTTATATACTGTAGAGGCAGAGTATGTAGCAGCTACAGTAGCAGCATGTCAAGCAGTTTGGATGAGGAGAATGTTGAGGAGTTTGAGAACAGGTAAAAGACACAACAATATTTTGTGACAATAGCTCACCTATAGAATTATCAAAGAATTCAGTGTTTCATAAGAGAACAAAACACATTGATGCCAAGTATCACTATATCAGGGAGCTAGTGAGAAATGGAGAAATTTTTCTAAAACATTGTAGAACAGAGGAACAGTTTACTGACATTTTGACAAAACCTTTAGGCAGAAAAGTTTTAATTATTTGAGAAAGTGTTTGGGTATGACAGGAAACCCAGAAGTTGAATATAAGGGGTAGTGTTGAATTTTTAAATTCAACTCCTACTCTACACAAAGGAGGAAAGAGTATAGGAATGGAAGAGTGTTTTTTTCATAAATGGTTGAGTGCACTTCACTATGCATTTAACATTGTCTTAAAAGCCTGCAAAGTTTTTTTTTTTTTGTATTGGTGGTCATAGCCATAGTTCGGCACTCACAATTTAAGTTGGTGTGGCTCTGACCACGCAACCACCATTCAAAAGGTTATCTTATTGCGCCTTTAAACACTCACCAACCAACCAATGGAATTTTGATTTATAGGCAATTTTTCTTTTTAAACCGGGCCACGTCATTTGCCAGCACAGCAGAGGCCGGCTCCACCGCCAGCCAATAGAATGGTGACCACGCTCGTTTAGAGCTCATTCACAATGAACGGATTTGGTCCCATTGCCAGCACAACGAAGCGCACGTGGACCAATCAGAATTTATTGCGCAGAATTTGTGATGACATCACAAGGGCCAAATGGTATGCGATAATTTTATGAAGAACGGTTTAGTTTCTATTTGAGTTCCGGTGGGTCCCATCTCCATCCAATGGGAGGCCGATCGCGCGGGTTTCACCCTCGCTGACGTTAGGCCAATTTGGTATGCGAAAAGGATTGCGATGCATTTTAATGTCTGTTTGAGGTCCGTGACATTGGGTTATAAACTTTGGTTAGGTTTTATGTTACGACGGATGGTTTAAGGTTTGAAACCTTATTATATGTTTTGTTATGTTTCTTTTTATTTAATGTCGAGATAAAAAGCATGTCGACTTTGGATAATATATGTATATGGGTAATACATATATATTATAAACTTTAAAGTTTATAATATATATAATTTCCAATAGTTTTGTTTTAATTTTTGTTAATGCTGCGCCGTATAAAAGAAAAAGCCCGAAGGCTCATTAGCATGAGAGAACACAGTGAATGAAGAAGACTATGTGTATGTTTTTACCGAAGACAAAAATACAGTGAAGAAAATAGAGCATTTTGGAAGCACTGTGTGTTCTGAAGTTTGTTGTAAGAGACACAGAAGTTTCAGGACACTGTGTGTGTGAAGCAGTTCCATTTTGTAATCCCTCTGATAGAGGAAGAACATCATTTTGTAATAGTTTTTCATTTTAATGAAATAGAAGCAGTTTGTGTGCCATCTGTGTCCAACAAGTTAATTTTTTTTAAAATGTGTTCTCTATGTTAGAAAGGATAATTTTATTCTCTATGTGTATTCTGGAATACTCAGAAATTTCAACAAAATAAAAAATAGAAGTACAAACAGTAATGGAACAAAGGTCACCCACATCAAGAATGGTAGATGTTTCAAATGTCAACATTAAGGTGGGGATGTAAGATTTAAACCAATCAAACATGTCACGGACCATAAAACAAAGTAAAAGGAGAAAACGTAGATACCCACATATCATAAAGAAAAGTAGAGAAAATATCTCTTCTATGAAGTGAGCGGTGCAAGTCGTGTTTGCCCCACATGCAGACTACAGTTCTCACTAGCCTCATCTTGTGAAGAAATGCTTTTAAGCTTTTGTATTTCCTTCCACAATCCACTAAATTGGTATTCTTCTGTATGCATATGTTTGTCTGAATATGAATAGAATAGTTCAAAGTATACACAGTATACACAAAAGAGATCAAGTTCACCATTGCGTAAATGGGACGCCTTCCATTCAGACAGCAACAAAAGATACCAAAATCTAGATCAAATTTATCAGATCTTGACTCACTCCTTCACTTCACATGGATGTATAATTCAATGGATGTCATGAAACCAATCAATCCCGCTGACATCCCATGTAAAAGGAAATGCTTATATGGAGAATTTGGAAAGTGGCACATGGCATCTTTGGAAATTGTGCCAAAGGAATGATTGCTGGAATTATATCATGTAGCATGTGGGTCTACTCAATTATTTGAAAGAAAATTCGTTTAGGTTACTTATAGAGAACATGTCCATCTGAATATGACAGATGGGGAGACAGCATTAGCTTTGAAGATATGGCCGTTCATGACTGAGAACAAATCTGTGGCTAGAAGGAAAAGAAGAAAAACGAGATGCAGGGGCAACCCACAAGTGATTCCGCTATCTGCGGATTGGCCCAAAAAGTCAAGGCATTGTCCGCTGCGACAAATGAATGGAACCATAGTTATAACAACGATGAGAAAAGTAAAATAATGGTTCGAAAAGATAACGATGAATTTTTCTGGTTCAAAATTGTTACAATTGAGTGCAACACAAGGAAATCTTACGTAATCAACTATGACATTGAAAGTAGACTTGGTATGATTAACATAGTGGCTAGGTTCAGTTTTGGAATGCCCAATAATTAGAACTATATATTCGTCAATAAATATTTAAGAGCTTTAAGAAGAAAATAATAGCCTCGGAAAATGGTTATATGAGAGCAGATAGTGTGTGTGGTTATATCTTTTTATGTAATTTGGTGCGTCCACGTATATTGCGCTCATGGCAACATCACACTCTCATATATATATGATGGGATGGGACTCTCCACATATCATGGAAAGAAATCTATTTAGTTAAATAGCCAATTCCTTTCCTTCCATGTGCATTATACCAAATTATTATTGTACAACCAACAGACCAAATTATATCAGTAAATGGAGGGCCTTCCCACTCACAAGGTCCCAGAGAAGTTTACATGGGTTGAATATTCATGGGCAGACTTACTTTTGCTGTTCCACTCACCTATCTCATCATGGCATTTGAAATATGGTATTAGCCTTCATCGCAACATTAATTCGTCAACTTCTCTCCACTTGGCAAGAGTTGTAGAATGAAAGTTTTGGGGGAGGGGGTGGGGGTGGGGAATTTGAATCATGTTGATGTTGGTAATTTTTTGATAATGTGGGATAAATGTTTTTTTAGATTAATCACAGGTGAAAATTCGAACTAATTAATGTAATCAAAGTTTCGAACTAGTTAATATGGACAAATTGCTCAGCACTTGAAAGGAGTAAGACAACAGATATAAAAGTTTTATTTAAAGATAAAAATAAAAGATTGTTATTAATGGATAATCATATAGATACCTTTATTTCATCGAGGAAACTATTTGGCTTTGCTGTTTGAGTTCGACCCCACACAATTAACAATGTAGACACCATTTTATGAAGGAATTGTTTGACTTTGCTGTTCCATCTCACATGTAGGAAATTCACTATTACATGATTATTCAATGAAAAATGGCGGTTCCACTTCACCCAAAATTATCATCATCACTTCCTCAGTTTTTAAATTTTATATGACGGTGGTAACTTTGTGCGATATTATCATGATCAAATATGCACAATTACAATTACTGAGATTACCGTTGGACCCTTCCGTGCGTGTAGTTGAATACAATTCTTTTGGGTATAAGGAAATGGAGAATGAAAAAGCCTATCCGTAAAATATGACGGAAAAGGATTTAAAAGTTGTATTCTATTTATGAGATATCGTAGATATCGTTTTAATGTAAATCAGTTTGTTAATGATAAATATATTATTGTGGAACTATTTTTACAGCACACAGACAAGAGATCTCGGCGATCCGCCAATCAAACAACACAGATTTGCCACTCACCACAGTGCAATTTGAGTCAATGAATCCGCCAATCGATCCACCACACTTCCGCTGGGCTCACCTTTGATTACGATTTATGATTACGACATTTTCTTCAGAAACACCACAGTGCAATCCAGCGTGAAGACACAACAGATGTCACGCCATCTCGGGTTATCGAATCATCTCAGGTCAATTCCACCAGACCAGCCGGCAATTCACTAATCGGGTCCGCGCGATCTCGGGTTATCGAATGAGCTCATGTCAATTCCACCAGACCAGCCGACAATTCACTAATCGGGTCCGCACTGCCTGGGCGCGCTGATGCCACGATCAGCGCGTGATCGAGCCTCCGATGGCTCTATCACGCGGACCCCGACCAAATTATTTTTTAAAGCGTGAAAATGAGAGATAGGTTCCGCGCTGCTCCACCGTGAGAGAAGGGAAAAAGAAATTCGCGACCATTTTTTTTTAAATCACCGAGGCACACCAGCTCTCATACCATCTTAAAGGGTAAGACGGCGAAACTTACATACTAAAACTAGTACTTCAAGTGTGAGCAAGTTGCATGTGGAGACCGCCCAAGCAGAAAAGACTCTCTGAATTAATCATTAAATTCATAAATATATAAGTTTACATCAAGGAGAATTGGAATTCACACCTAGGAATTAATCTTAATCTAAGACACACATACATATTCTAATAATACATATTCTCCATTAATTTCAACAGTAAAATTCATAAAAACAGACTAAAATCTATATTATGAAGATTACTTTCCTTAACCTAAATTTATTAAACCATTTTTTTTCAATCTACATATAATCCATAAAATGCATACAATACAAAGTAATAAAATATAATCGCACAAATCACAATGCATACAAGATATGCTTTAGGACACAATTGCAAAGAAAATCCAGGTGAGAATACTCTTCTCCCTCTTTCCCTAGAATGGAAATAATGCAAGTACAAAATGTGTAGGCATCCTCTATAAAGTTACCTAAGGCATGTGGTTTCATAGGTTGCTATAGACAACTAGCCCTCTATGTTATGCTCTCTCACTCACACTCCCATATTGTTTTGCTCTATCATGGAGTAAAATACAATTAAATGAAACAAACCATTTTCCTTCTAGTAACTCGGTTATGACATAGTCAAATAATCAACTATGGGTTAAGTTTCACTCCAAATCTCAACTAGAGTTACAAGTTTCTACCACAAAAAAATTTTCTACCACAAAAAAATCATTTAAGGCCTAAAAATGGCTCAAGAAGGTTTCGGATTCCAATTATCCAAATTGTGTCACATCATTAAAACTACTCTCATAAACTAATTCCTCCAATTTTCCATTCTACAAGCATTGATATGGATAAAAAATTTATAGAGTGATCAAATCTGGATCACACCTCCCAATTTTGGGAGGCTTTTGGTCCCTTAAAGCTTTACTAAATGAGGTGAGGAAATGCATGTTGTACCTTCTCCTTAGAGTACCATTTTACTCTACCTAGAAATTCTAATTTCAACTCAATCTGTCAAAGATCATGTTAACCCTATCTTGTATTTCTAGACTTCTTCTACAAAAAAACATTATCTATTAAATGTGTTTGGGCATCTATAGCTAAGTACTCTATGGAAAGTTAGACTTGTTCCTCTTCCTGATCAAGCATGGAATGGTCATAAATTTTTAGATTTTCCGGGCTTGCTCCTCTTCCTCATGTAGCATGGAATGGTCATAGAGTTTGAAATTTTCCACATTCAACACCACGTGGATGTTGAAGTATGGAGGTATACTAAATTTGTAGGAATTATCTTCCATCTTTTTCATTATCTTGAAATGACTCTAACACAAATCCTTGATTTTCTTATGAGGACCCTATAGTCTCTCCTCATTCAATTGTAATTGTACTTTCTCTCCCACTCTAAATGTATTCTCTATTATGTGTTGATCTTGTCAAGCCTTATACCTTTCTTATGAATTATTTGGTGTCTCATGCACTTGTAAATGAATTTTCTTAATTTTATCAACAAATTTTCTCCCTCAAAACATCTTTTGTGAGATCCTTCCCCACTCTTCGTTACTACCCACATGATATCCATTAGTGAAGGTGAAAAATATCCATATCAAGCTTCAAATGGGGACTTACTAATAGTAGTCTATATTTCTCTACTATAAGAATGTTGTATATATACTAATTGTCATCCCAAGTGTTTAGATGCTTATCGTTATAACCATTGAAAAGTCACATCAAAGTCATGTTGATTACTTATGCTTACCCATCTATTTATGGATGAAATTTTGTATACCTCTTTAGCTCCATGTCCATCTTCCTGGACAATATAGTCCATAATTTATTGAGGAATCTATTTCCCCCATCTAAAATGATACTCGGTATCCCAAAGTGTAATACGACCTATTAAAATAACATGTTTGTTTCCTCTTTCCCTCTAATGGTATTTCATAAGGCATGAGGATGAACATTTTGCTGAACTTTCCGACCACCACAAATATGTAGTCATGTCCCTTCCTAGTTGTAGATAAACCTCTAACAAAATCCTTGGAAATGTTTTCCCTAAGACAAGTATGCCTAAGTAGCGGATGGTATAACACCTATTTCATTTTACTAGGATTGTGTTGGAAGTAATGCTTTCATGTATATGATGAGATCTACAGGTTGTCATTGTGAGTCCCAAGGTGTCAATCTAGAAGTTGTTGTTCCTTATGTTTTTGTTGTAGTTTTTTCATTTCCGAATTATAGATCCACTTTCTTAAGATCTAGATTCTTCGAATTTTGTGATCTATGTGCTATATATTTGTAACTATTGTGATAAATAAATATATCAAGTGATCTATGTGTGTCATAATGTACTCATTTTATTTTTCTAACATGGTATCAGAGCTGGTTCACCGCTGACTCTCTCATAAGAGGGGCTGAGATCATGCAATTTTAGCCATGATTATACTCCTTTGTACATAGATTAATTTAATAAAGTGTTTGATCTATTGTTTGTGTGAATATTTTATTTATGTGTGGATTGTGGAGAGTTGCATGCAAAGGAGAATTGTGAAGATCGAATGTTCTTTTTTTGTGAAGTTCCATTACGGACAAATATTTGTAAAAGAACATCAGATTTTCTTGTGAATAATTTGGATCAACATATATTTGGTTTGACCTAGTGTGGATTTACATGTTGGTTTTAAATGGTGGTCCTCAAGATTATCAGAAGGTGCAAGATGTGCAAATGTGGCATGCATGTAGAATGTTGGCATTTATCATTTTAGATCTAAAATAATAAAATATTATGGTATTTTTTATCCAAAGATCGAGATCTAGACATTGCATATCTAATGAAAAATACCAATATGAAAATTTATTATTATTATATATGATCTTATCTACATAGATAAATAAAGAAAAGTCATTGATTTTGTCTCTAGATGTTTTGGTGTTTTGTTGTGTGTAGAACAAAAAGGAAAAGAAAGTGAGAGATTGTGTTGGTGTTTGTGTTTTTATTGGTTATAAGAAGGGTTGTTGGTTCTTAAACTAGAAGCCCTAGTGTCCGAAACATCAATTCTTCTTTGTTAGTAAGGTCAAGTTGTTTGATCAAATTTTGAACCCTTTAAGTATCTAGACCTCCATCCTAGAAACTGGCATATTACTGAAAGCGAAATATCTGACAGATGGTGGTTGGTCCATAGGATGGTTCATTAAGGATCCAAGTATGCTGAAGGCAAAACCTCCTCATAGGGTTGTACAATGCTCATCCCGAAAGATCCATCACAATGATGAAAAACAAGATGTATCTCATTGATCACCTGCTCTTCCAATGTCACACAAGTGTAATGGTCATCATAATTCTCTAATAATAGTTGGGCCCCCAACTCATCACTGCTGCTCAATGACAGCATTTTTTATCTCCACAATGGTGCATTTGTTGTCTCATGCTCAAGCTCAATGTTGAACATATAGTTTTGCATTGGATTGTTTAGGAAAAAGCTCATCCTATCCTCCAAAAATCCACACCCCAACCCTAGGAGTTGTGTGCATCTCAATAATGAATAGTCAGGAGGATTTTTTATCCCTTCTTTGAACAAATCAAGGTTGCATAGTACAGTGAAAGTCTGCTACTCCAAATCAGCAGTATGTTTTGACCCTTGGTCATGCAAAGGCATATTTCAACAACTCTCCATAAGATGTGATGAAATAACAGAAAGTGGAAACTTATGCATACCTTAGTTAATCTTGGGAACATCTTGTATGGCTACAAGGGTTCTTTCCTCCAATGTGTTGGCTCCCACAATTGCTCATGGTAATTGTTTCTCTTCCATAGTTGTATCAGCACTATTACAAGTCTCCTCAAGTGGGAGTGAAGGCTTATCCTCCTTGGATTCCTTCTTATCAAATTTTTTGATCAACCTTCGAGTAAAATCTGAAAATGCAACCACTCTTGCATGACTCAAATGGCTGAACCACCAAATATTTGCTTCACCCTCAAGGTGCAGCATTGCAATCTCCACAGCCTCTCTTTCTACCATTGGATGTAGTAGGCAGAGTGCATCTAGCTTCATTACCCAAGACTTTGTTGTACATGTGGATGATCCATCAAAAGTAGACAATAGAAATCTATTTCCCTTTCTTTTCCTATTGTTGCAAGGTCTCCTTTCTTGTTCAAGCTGAATAAACTATGGAAGAGTTAGAGTTTTCTTGAAAGCTCTAGGTTGAGACTTATATTCTGTCAGGTACCCACTTAGGATCTCATGTTTCAAGAGCCCTCCATCTCCATGCTTCTTGTCTTCTTCCTCTAAAGGAAAGGGCATAGTGTAATTCTTTGGAGCTCTATACAACACTGGTTCTTTCTTCTGATAATAGGAAGTGTATGGACCTTCCTCTTCTTGAAACCCTCTAGAGGTCTCATTGCATCTTTCCTCTTTCATTTGCTTAACCTCCTTGAAGAGGTTCTTCATAGATCTGAAAAGTGATGAGAAAAAGAACATTCCTTCCATCATTTTAGATCTCTTCTCCTTCTCTTCTTCTTCTTATATCATATTGGCTAAAAACTCACAGGCTGAGCCAAGATTATGCTCCGATACCACTATAATATTCCAAAATGGGGAAATAAAAAATATAAGCATAGAAAACACATTTTTCAGAAATCTATGCTATAATACATCATTACAGCCCATGGATCCATTGGTTTATTCATTATAGGAACCAAATCCAAGAGGAGATAAGAAAAAAATCATGTTAAATGGGTTAAACAAGTCTTCCATGCCCAGAATAGCCCAAAAAAAATGCAAACCCCAAAACTACTGCAACACAGAAATACTGCAACAAGTGACATCGCAGCCTAATGAGGGTTTATACTAAAAAATTATAGAGAAAAATATATCTTCTCATATGTTAATCAATAATTATAAAAAGCTGAGATCTAGTCTCCTTGATATAAAGCCAAGAGAACTCGAGAAGAGTTTCTGGAAATACACCCAAATACAAATGGTGATCTACAACCCTAGGACTGAAGAGTCACTACAAACTGAAGCTCTTGAAGATAGAAGGCTAAAATAATATAGATATGATGCAAATCTACTCAAAGGTCTCCTCCAATGAAAGGTTGAACCCTTCAATCACAGGAAAACACCCTAAAAGAGCCACAAGATCCCTCACTGAGGCTACCCTCCAAAATAACGCAATTCTAGACTAAAACTATGTTTTAAATGATGGAAATAGATTGGCCTAGTGCCAAAGATCTGAAATGTGCTCAGAATCCCTCATTTATGATCTCCCAAGAGAAGGAATCCTTCCTCCTATGAGGAACTGGCTTAGAAAGTGGGTTTCTCAACCCTCCACTGCAACTCCCTACAACACAACACAATATTCTGCAGAAACTACGTTGCAGCTGAAGACTGAAGCTTGGCTAGAATGCCGGATATGTGGAATGATATATCAGGACTCTCCCAAGAGGCCTCTCAAGGAAAGAGATGGAATTCCTAAACAGGAATACCTTGTGCTAAACAACACCAGCAATCTTAGCTAAACAACTAAAGAAAGCAAAAGTCTAAACAAACATATAAAAATAATATTCATAAGCTACCCCATATGGCTTCCATCCTCTCCCTTATAACAAATGTGAGCCTTCTCACCTTGGGTCTATAATTTTCCTACTTAGCCATAGCTAAGAGGAATATTCAATTTTGTTTTAATTTCTATTGCATGAATAAATGAATAAAGGAGGACATGTAAAATTCTTGAAAAGGCTGAATAAATCAATGCCCATGTGAACAAAGATAAATCAGGGCCATGTAAATAATCACTTGCAGGTGTGAAAGAGGTTTGAGCTGAAGACTGGGTCAACCTTGACCAAATCAATAGCGATGTATAGGTTCATTGCATCTCCAAAAGGGACAGTGCAATTCTAGAAGGAGGCCTGTCATGTGAAAAGGGCTAACTCATCAAGGTGGTTTAGGGTTTCTAAAGACTTTTCATCTTATAAAAGGAGAGGGGGGGCAGCAAGAGAAGGTTGTTGATTGATCATATTTCTGAGTATTTCTCTACTTAGACAAATACCATTCTCTGCTATTTAGTGGAGGATTGTGCTTGGAATTCCTATGCAGGGATTTCACCTCTTCCTTTGAGAGTTCTTGGAGGAGAATTTGCTGAATTGATCCACTACCAGGCTTGAGGCCAAGCTCTACTTTCATTAGCAGTGCAGATCTAGTGAGGGTTTGTCTGCTTTTGCAAGTTGCAGCAAGTGGAGTTTTAGATCTACATAGATCTAGCTTGTTTTGGGAGCCTCTTCTCATGGAGTGTGTCTTTTAACCTCCTGGAAGAGTGTCTCTTTTCTTTATACTTTAGATACACAATTTTATAGTGGTTATCTATGTCATTTGAGCTACAACGCTATTCTTATTGATGGACTGCGTTATTTTGGTATGAGGTTCTTCATGGTGTTTTGCTCATAGTTTAGATCAAAGATCTCTAGTGCTGGGCCTTGCCTTCCACTTGGTGATCCATGATTAGCTTGCTGATCCATGTTTTATTTAGATCTGATCCATTGTAATGAAATGTTATATTCAGAAATTTACTGCAGAAACTTGCAGATCTGCTACTTGTTTCTCAGATCTACTCTTATTTATGCATGATTTGGTCAAAACCCCAAGGGGATCTTGTAAAGAAAACCATATAGTTTCCAGATCTGATATAGATCTGATGTTTCATCCAAAAATCTGTCCTAGATCTAATTTGTAATGTGCAGCTACTACAACTCATGAAAATAACACTATCGAGCCTTTTTTGCTGATATATCTATGTTTCAACTCTCTTTTATGAAGCTATCTTGCTTTCTTGTCTCATGTAACTTACTGTATATTGAAAGAGCTTCACTCTACTTCGGAATTGATGCTGTACATTCATTTATTGATTATATTTGATGGCCTCCTACTGATATTATCAAAGAAAAAATTATTCCTGAAGCTGCTTGTTGTGCATAGCTACAGCCCCTCTTGTAGGGTGTTTTTGTTACACTAAAAATTGTCATCCTGACATTCTGCTATGTGTATGAGTTTATTTTTGCTCATACTTCTCCCTTTGCAAGCCTAACATATCAATTTCTCATGTCAAGCCTTGAAAAATAAGAGAAAAGTTCCTAAAAGTCTCCTAAAATTTGGTATCGCACTTTCTCGCTATCTTGCCTGCGGTCCCGCACGCAATGTTCAGCTATCCTGCGTACCTGAATGCACTTTATCTATGTTAAAAGTGCGGATCCCTGTAAAATAAAAAAGGTGCAAGTTTCCAAAAAGCTCCATAAAAGTGAATTCTAGAAGCTTCCAGAAAATATCTTGTGGTGATAGAATCGCTCTTATGAGATGCATGTATCCCTTACCTTGTGGAGCTAACCCCTTGATGTGAGGAGCTTATCCCTTTGAAGGAGGATTCTATCCCTTCATAGTTGGAACATAAAACCTCCTCTATTCTACTATAAAAAGAGGCATTGGGTAGCCTCAAAGGGAGTTGAAGCTTTAGAATATTTAAAGTTAAGGGCTGTTGAGATTCAGACTCAGTTAATTAAGAATTTTGTGAGGAAAGATTACATACCTCTATTCGTCTTGGTTGGAGGAGTGCAGAGCTTATCAAAGTAAAGGAGATTCCTGCTTCAGACCCCGGAAATTCCTGTGCAACATCAAGGCTCAGGTTGTAAGGATTTTTTTTCTTTTGAAATTAATACAAATATACTCATTTTTCTCAATAAGTTTTCAATCAATGGTTTATTTCATAGATTCCTTGATCAATATGATAAGCATGGCTTATGATGATTTATATACAGGTGCTATGTAATATTTTGCTTGTTTGTGACTGCAGGTTTATGAGGACAACTCCTTCAAGCGCGCGAGGGACAACAACGACTTCAAACAAGCACTGGACAAATGGTAAGTCCTTAACACCTCAATAGAGCTTTTCATAGATTATATATGCTTAGAGAAAGATTAGTTTATTTGGCTGTTTGTTGCTAGATACTTTTAGTACTAGGGAGATCGGTCTTGTCCGCAAGACGGATTAATCCTCCAACAAATTGGCGACTCCACTGGGGAAATAACTTATTGTTTTTGGTTCTCTTTTATTTTGATTTGAGGAAATGTTTTCCTATTTTTTGATTGATAGACATCTGCCTGGGTAGCTTAGGTTTTCTTTGTTTTTGAAAATTTTGAGATCTTTTATGTTTTTCTCTAATTTTTCCTAGGACCACACTTTGTCTTCTTTTCACAGTGCGGGCAGTTTCGCATATTTGCTTTAGTAAACAGTGCGGTACCGCACCTGTTACTTCTGCAAGCCTGCGGACCTTGTTAAAATTTTGAAAAACCTTTGGATTTATTTCTTTAGTTTATCTTTATTTTGATTTAAAGTTTTTGGTTTCTGCCCAGATTGATGATTGTTTCTGTCAAAAGCTTTCTGTGAATGAATCTTAGCACTATGATGTTTTGATGATTTTTTAGAAGTTTTGCATGTTGGATTGTTTTTCGCTTGGTCTTTGTAGCGATTCAAAGAATTGAATTTTGGAACTACCTAAGATTACATTGGTCATTTGTCTTTTGCTGAATCTGGCCTGATTGTGAAATCATCCTTTATTAAGAAATAGAGTTACCTATTTCTTTGCAAATCTTCGACAAGAAACTTTGTTATTGGTTTTTGAATTTAATTTTTTATAAAAACATAATTGAGTGTTTTTGATCTGTTTCTTATTCTGAACAAATAGATCCTTAGTTTTCTGAATAGCTAAGTAAAACATTCTTCAAAAAAAAAAAATCTTAAAGCTTTAATTCGATTAGATTATTAAAATTTGTAGATCTCAGAATTAGTTTGATTGTTTTGAGTGTTTTTCATAGAATTTTGTAGATCTCTTTTGAAGAAAACTTGTTTTGTAGCTTCAAGTTTCTGGAAGTGAAAGGATTTTTCTTATGAGCTTTGAGAGTTTGTTTCATTTGGAGTTATTGCTGAAAAGACAAAAATATTTTCTTTCAATTGCTCTTAGTGTTTAAAGAAGGAATTGTTCATTAAAAGAATTGCATTCTCCAACTTTTCCTTAATTAGAATTTCATTGAAAGGAAACGATCCGATTATCATTTTTAGGTGCATTTTTAGTGTTTTTGGAAGTCAAGTCTTCACACCATCAGAGTTTCATTTCCGCACCCATTGACTTAAGAAACAACTTTAAAAGTAACGCTTAATTAAAATTCATCTAGCAATCTTTTTATTTTCTAGGGCTCTTATCACCAACATAGCTTAGGCTAGTATCTTGGAGTAGGGAGTAATTAACTCTCCAAGGTAGTAAAACAAACAAGTATACAAATCTTGCGGTAGGAAATAAACCCGATTGTAATTTGTATAATCTGGGAAGCTTCTCTTAAAGAAGTCAATCACAAGATCATGTTCGAACCTTTAAGACAATCAATTCTATTTCATTGGGGAAGATAGAATATTTTGCATGTATTACAAATGGTAAACCTCGGATTAACCATTTTCGAGGAGCCTAGGGTCACTTGTCGGTAAACCTCGGATTAACCATTTCGAGGAACCTTCAAGGGGATTGAGCTTTGTTACTTTGCCCTTGCGCGTGGGATCGGATCGTAGAATCTTCCCCTAGTTATATTTGTTACTATTGGTAACCTTAGTGTCCACAAACTTAAGATTATTTCCTAAGGTGACGGTGAAGGAAAGATCTCACTGTACCTGGAGCAGACGTTGAATAGACTCACTTGGATTCTCTGGGGGGTTCTCTTCACACGAGATGGTTTTGTGAGGAAACTTGTGCCAGTTTGTTTCATTAAGCAGGTTGTCGGGGTAACTGTTCCAACCGCCCTTTCTGTATTAAATTTCTACTAAGTTGGATTTCATCACCAACTAGTGTTTTTAGTACGGGAAGTTACTATTTGTGTGTTGTTTGAACTCCTAGATTTTTAAGCGTGTGATTCAGTTGTTTATTTTTTAGAGGCCTTAGGTGTTTTCATTGAAATTTTCTTTGTTTGCGTGTTATTAGTTAAATATTTAATCGTGGCGGAATTTCCAAGACAATCCCAAAGACTACAAGGGAAACCCCCTAAATATACACCAAGTCAGATTGAAGGGCTTCGTGCTCTGGTATCGTCTAGTAGCGGTAGGATTAAATCAACAGAAGTTGGAACTTCATCCATAGTGGTTCATCCTGATTATCAAACACCCATAATAGAACACATTCAATAGCCGATTTCAGTTTCTGAAGTTACTGGTAGTATTTCTCCTACTAGTGAACTGGTTGACGAACCTGCAATCTTTGAACCTGAAACTGAACCTTCTGTTTTGGAAACATCCTCAGGATTTATTTCACCAACTTCTAGCGATCCTGAATTAATGTATATATCTGTTGTGGTGATCAAACACCATCATGGTTTCCATCAAGTACAAAGGGGGAGATTGTTGGCAATATGATGCAGAGTGTTGTCCTTGATGGCAACCTACTTGATAAAGTTGATGGCAACCTATTTGATGATGATGTAAATCTGATGTGGAGATTGTTGGCATGTGTTTTAATCTACTTGATGAAACGAGAATTGGCTATATGATGTGATGAAGTTGTCTTTGGATGGCAACCTGTTTTGATAAAGTTGTTCTTGATAGAAACTGACTTGATGATAAGCAACCTATGTGTCAAATATGTACAGATGATGTATCTACAGATCAGCCAAAGAGTACAGAAGAAAGGAACTTCAGAAAGGGCCAGAGCAATGATGAATAAGACATGTCACTATGCATACGCGGGTTTGTTTAGGTGAAGTAGCGTATGTACGCAGAAAAGTACGTGCCAAGTCGCGTATGCCTAATTGCGCTCTAAAGATATAAAACTAGGGGTTCTTACCATGGTATTGACCCATTGTATTGAGCGCTTGAATATCTAATTGATCCCGTCCAAGAATACCATTAGAAGTTGTGTGGTTTTGGCTCATGGTATTGACAAAGGCTAAATCTATATAAGGAGAAGAAAATCATAGTGCAAAGGTGTGCAAGTGTCTGGGTATTGAATGAATACTTCACTCTGAAGTATATCTGTATGAATTGGGTTACAGTTATCTCTGAACATACAATGCACCTATGACTACAATGATGGATGAAGAAAATGATGAAGAGGGATCTCTAGATCTAAAATAATCATGTATTGTCTGGATCTGTTTATGGAATGTTTAGATCTGTTATCTGGCGAACATTTGCTGAAGTGAAGAATGAATTCTAAGCTATTCATCTGATCTGAAGAGCTGCACAAGTCCTAAAAGAGTTACAGATCTATACGCGAGTTCTCTTCTGCAGAGGCGCGTGCATATGCGGGTTGGCTTCATCAAAAGCGCATATGGAATGTGAAATTAGTGCAGATGTATACGCAGGTTCATTTCTGTGAAAGCGCGTATATACGCAGGTTCAGTGAGGTAAAAGCGCGTATGCAAACTAGGGTTTTGCTGAAGTATGTGGTATGAAATATCTGATCTGTTCTGTTGTTTTACTGCTATCTATCAATGATGTATTCACATAGATCTGGGTTGTTTTACTGATGTTTATGTTAATTGAAGATCAAGATGTTGGTTGATTGGTTGATGATTCAATGAATGAATTGATGGAGTTATGAGATTCAGTTTGATGTATGATTGAGCTTAAATGTATGGAGTGGGTCCAGTCTGAAAATATGATGAAAGAAGGCCTACAAATAGTATTGTGTGGAATTTTTTGGATCCAGTATGAAAATTGATGAAACGTGGTCCATGGTGGTGCTGAGGGTCGATGCCTTCAGTGAGGGGGTTGTAGCTCCCTTCCAGTAGTAGCTGGTAAACGAGAGCAGGGGGTAGTAGCTCCCTTCCAGGAGAGGCTGGTAAACGAGAAAAGGGGGTCGTAGCTCCCTTCCAGGTGAGGCTGGTAAACGAGACCAGGGGGTTGTAGCTCCCTTCCAGGAGAGGCTGGTAAACAAGAGAAGGTTGTGGCCTTCTGCAGGTGGGTGCTTGCGTGCTGGTATGAGTCTGCGCCAGTACATGGTTGTAAGATGTTTTCTTTATAATAAAATATTGAAGACTGAGACGACGGCAACGGTGGTTTTCTCCCGAATTGGGTTTCCACCTTAAATTCTGGTTTTCATATGTGTTGCTTATGTGTGATGGTTTATTCTTTTATTACTGCACATGTTTACTGCTTACTAAAAATATAATGAATAAATGATGCACTGATCCAAGTAAAGAATTACATGCATAATAAGATCTCTGGTAATACGCGAGTTTTATGAAGTATATCCGCGTGTATACGCGAGTTGGATGAACTGAAGTAGCGTATGGGTTTTAGAGAAAGAAAAAGTTGAATGTTTATCAGTCAGCACTAAATACTGATTCACCCCCCCCCCCCTCTCAGTATTTTTCCCAACAATTGGTATCAGAGGAGGTCCTTCTGCAGAAGCTTGATCGCTTGAAGGAGATTCGTCACAATGGGAAGTCAGGAAGGAGTGCTCTCTCTAAAGCCACCTCTATTCAATGGAAGTAATCTGTTATTCTGGAAGATACGAACAAAATCTTATTTTCAAAGTCTTGGTGCAGAAGTATGGGAAATCGTGGAAGAAGGTTATCAATATCTAGCAACTATTCCTTCTGATGCAGCAGAAAGAAAGAAATATGAAATCAATGCCAAAGCAGTCAATGTTTTATTAGGAAGCCTGTCTGAATCAGAATTTGTCAAAGTGATGTATCTAAATTCAGCAAAAGAAATATCGGACAAAATCATTCTAAGCTATGAAGGAGATACAAAGGTAAAAAGTGCAAAACTCCAAACTCTCAGAATTGAATATGAAAATCTAAGGATGCATAGTGATGATAGTATTGCCAATTTCCTTTTACGTCTAGATGATGTTGTTAATCGAATGAGAAATTTGGGTGAAACCATAATCGATACTAATCTGGTGGAAAAAGTCTTAAGATCCTTGACTTCAAATTTTGAGTCAAAAGTATCTGCTATTGAAGAAAGGCAAGATCTGCAAACTCTTACTGTTGTTCAGCTACATGGTATTCTAACTACTTTTGAAATGAGAAAAGAAGGTCCCCCTCAAATCAGAGAAGTTGCCTTTAAGGCATGTGCAAAAGGAAAAGAAAAGGAAGTTGTCAAGGAATCAAGTTATATATCAGAAGAAGAAGAAGCAAATTTTGTGAGAAGACTCCAACCAGGTACTGGAAGATTCAAAGGTAAGCTTCCCTTCAATTGTTTTAATTGTGGAAGAGTTGGTCATTATGCTGCTAAATGTCCTTATGATGAAAATCATGATAAAGGGAAACAATTTGAAAAGAGAAAGAGTTATTATACAAATGAAGATAATGATGAAATGTCAAATGAGGATGAAGAAGATTTTGACCAAGATCTGCAAGTGCTCATGGCAAAGAAGAAAAAGAAGAAGGCTACTCAAAAGGAGATATCTCAGAAAACATGTGCAACAGAAAATGAAGTAGATAAAACGTGTACTGATTGTTGTTCTTGTGATTCACTTTCTTGTGCAAGCAATGGTAAAGATAGTGAAAGTAATGTTATAGATCTAGAAGAAGCTCTCAAGATTAAAGTTGAAGATAAAAACAAATCATTTAAAGAGAGAGAAGTTATCTACAATGAGATGATCTCTCAAATGAAAGGACAGATAGAAATACTGAATGGTTAGATAGACAAGTATCAAAGGTTGTACAATTATGCAACCAATCGAAACAAAAGACTTGAATTAGAAATCATCGATCTAAATGAAGATCTGGAAAAATCAAATAAGAAGAATGAAGAACTTGAAGCAGAAATCATCTCTCTAAAAGAAGATCTTGAAGCATCAAATAAGAAGAATGAAGAACTTCTACAATCATTTGAAAAAGAAGGACGTGAAGTAGAAATCATCTCGCTCAAAACAGATCTGGAAAAATCAAATAAGAAGAATGAAGAACTTCTACAAATTTTTGAAGAACAAGAAAATGGGTTGAAAGAAGAGATTTTATATTTGAATGATCAAGTTGAAGAAGGGAGAAGGGTCGAAGAAAGCATGAAGAAGCAATGCCAAAAATTGGAGGTTGAGGTAAACATTCTAAAGGGTAAATTAGAAGAAAAAGATAAACTCTTGAGGTTTCAAGATAGTACTAAGATTCTGGACAATATTCTTAGTAGTCAAAGGTCTCCCTCTATTAAATTTGGTCTTGGTTTTCATGAAACTGTTAAAGGAGAATCTAGTTCACAAGGAAGTGCTAAAGATTCGAAGGATATCAATGCAAAACCTGAAGTGTTGGAAGAAACAAAAGGTCAATCGAAAATCATGAACTCTCAAAAGAAATCATTCCATCCTAACTATAAAAGCATCAATAATGTTGAATGCTTTAAATGTCATAATTATGGGAATGTTGCAGCCAATTGCAGAAGCAGATCATTTCAGTCACAAACAAACAGATTCTACTCAGAAAGGTACTCAGGTTTCTTCAAGGGATATTGTTTTTCATGCAGAAAGTATGGTCATAAAGTAGCTGATTGCAATAGAAGAAAGAATAGAAAAACACATTATGATCCTTATGCTTATTTTTCTGGTCATGTAAGATGTTATGCTTGTAACAAGTATGGACATGTGGAAAATGAGTGCAGGATGAACATATTTGAGAAATTGGATAATTTCCAGCACACAATAAGAAGTTTCAAGCAAAGCTGGAAAAAGAAGGAGGATCGGTCAGAAACGTAGGGAATATTGACCCTACTGCAGTCATCCGCTTCTAAAGCTTATTTCTCATAATGACTGCATGAATGATGTGAGATAAATTATAGGGATTAGTAATGTATCATCACAGGGGGAGCAATGTATGATGATTCCCATGGTTGGCTTGGTAATTCTGGTAATGTTTATTTCTAACAGTGCATCTGATGTGAAGAAGACAGGTACAAGTAGTACAAATTCAGGGGGAGATGAAGGTGTGAAATTTTTAGTATTTCACCTTCCATACGCGAGTTTCATGAACAAAAGTCGCGTATACATGCGAGTTCCTTTGGAGACAGAAGCGTATGCTTTTTTGTGATAAGAAAATCAATGATTCAGCTAAAGAGAAGGAGCACAGGTTCAGGGGGAGCATCAGTCTAACTACTAACGATTGCATTTTTGGCATTGTATCTGTTTATTTCTTAATGGGAATACTCAAATGATTATGATATGATACATGGTTTCTTATGATAAGATTATGGATAAGCCCTGATTGCTTTTTGATGAAGAGCATTTTGTTTTATGGATGAGATGGAAGTCTTCTAATTCAGAGATAAGGATAGATCATGAAAAAATTGTTGCTGATGTTGGTTGTCACGATTGAGACCTTTTTTACATAATTCCATCACATGTTGCATCATGATATAAATCTTAAAGATTTTGGTGATATGAGATCACTTGGATGATTGCTTGACACATATTGTCTATTGAAGAAGTTGTTCTGGAATGATAATTCCTCTTGGAAAGAATATGTTGATGCTGCAAAGAGCTTGAAGGCTTGGTTACTAATGTGCTTATGCTACAACTACTGGATGACACTTTAAAACATAGCTACATTTTCCTATTTGTTCTTCTCTCATATATTCCAGGGAAGCATTCAAAATATCTCAGACAGAAGTTGGAAGTTATCTCTGCCTTTCAGGAGATCAGATCTGATTCAAAATCAAAAGATTAAAATGGATACACAGATTTCCTAAACGACAGTCACGTATATACGTGAGTTCATACAAAGAAAACCACGTATGGGTGGTTGCTGACAAATTTATCTGATTCAGCATTCTTCAGCAGAGCTGCAATATTGTTTGGTATCTCTGGTGGTGTTCCAGTACTCATGATTCTGTTTCATTCTCTGATGTTTCTTGATAAAGATGCCTTGATGATTTGATGTTGAAAGTGTTCAGCATGCACAAGCTAAGGGGGAGCATTGGTCTTGTGGAAAGGATGAATTGGTGGCATTCTCATTAGCCTTGCTAAATATAATGCATTGTTGGCATTATGATGATTCTGAATTATGATCTCTCTCTTGAGGTCTTTTGGTCTCGATTGCAAAAATTCATATTTGTATTTTGATGAAAAGGTCATGTTGAGACCTATGATGTAAAATTGTAATATTCAGTCATATATGGACTTGTTCAAATTTGTAAACCCACTTGGTTGGGTAGCTGAGTCAAAATGTGTAAACCCACTTGGCTGGGTACTTGAGTCACATATGTAAATCCACTTGGTTGGATCATTGATGTAAGTATGAGTCTTTGGTGATAGGAAAGGTCATAGAGTCATGTACGTCATTGAAAAATATGTTTGAAGATTCAGCAGGAACTCAGGGGGAGCATGGTAAGCTCAGTACTCATCAGATCTACAGAGCTCTTCTTGATACAAGGGAAGAAAAACCTTGTTTTGGTTTTCATCCGCCCTTTGCCCTTGATGTCAAAGGGGGAGAGTATCACGGTGTTTGAATAAGGGGAGAGTATCATGGTTGTGATTATAATTAATGTATCTATCTGTTGTGGTGATCAAACACCATCATGGTTGCCATCAAGTCCAAAGGGGGAGGTTGTTGGCAATATGATGCAGAGTGTTGTCCTTGATGGCAACCTACTTTATAAAGTTGATGGCAACCTATTTGATGATGATGTAAATCTGATGTGGAGATTGTTGGCATGTGTTGTAATCTACTTGATGAAATGAGAATTGGCTATATGATGTGATGAAGTTGTCTTTGGATGGCAACCTGTTTTGATAAAGTTGTTCTTGATAGAAACTGACTTGATGATCAGCAACCTATGTGTCAAATATGTACAGATGATGTATCTACAGATCAGCCAAAGAGTACAGAAGAAAGGAACTTCAGAAAGGGCCAGAGCAATGATGAATAAGACATGTCACTATGCATACGCGGGTTTGTTTAGGCGAAGTAGCGTATGTACGCGGAAAAGTACGTGCGAAGTTGCGTATGCCTAATTGCGCTCTAAAGATATAAAACCAGGGGTTCTTACCATGGTATTGACCCATTTTATTGAGCGCTTGAATATCTAATTGATCCTGTCCAAGAATACCATTAGAAGTTGTGTGGTTTTGGCTCCTGGTATTGACAAAGGCTAAATCTATATAAGGAGAAGAAAATCATAGTGCAAAGGTGTGAAAGTGTCTTGGTATTGAATGAATACTTCACTCTGAAGTATAGCTGTATGAATTGGGTTACAGTTAGATCTGAGCATATAATGCACCTATGACTACAATGATGGATGAAGAAAATGATGAAGAGGGATCTCTAGATCTGAAATAATCATGTATTGTCTGGATCTATTTATGGAATGTCTAGATCTGTTATTTGGCGAACATTTGCTGAAGTGAAGAATGAATTCTGAGCTATTCATCTGATCTGAAGACTTGCACAAGTCCTAAAAGAGTTACAGATCTATACGCGGGTTCTCTTCTGCAAAGGCGCGTGCATACACAGGTTGGCTTCATCAAAAGCGCGTATGGAATGTGAAATTAGTGCAGATGTATACGCAGGTTCATTTCTGTGAAAGCGCGTATATACGCAGGTTCAGTGAAGTAAAAGCGCGTATGCAAACTAGGGTTTTGTTGAAGTACGTGGTATGAAATATCTGATCTATTCTGTTGTTTTACTGCTATCTGTCAATGATGTATTCACACAGATCTGGTTTGTTTGACTGATGTTTATGTTAATTGAAGATCAAGATGTTGGTTGATTGGTTGATGATTCAATGAATGAATTGATGGAGTTATGAGATTCAGTTTGATGTATGATTGAGCTTAAATTTATGGAGTGGGTCTAGTTTGAAAATATGATGAAAGGAGGCCTACAAATAGTATTGTGTGGAAGTTGTTGGATCCAGTATAAAAATTGATGAAACGTGGTCCATGGTGGTGCTGAGGGTCGAAGCCTTCAGTGAGGGGGTTGTAGCTCCCTTCTAGTAGTAGCTGGTAAACAAGAGCAGGGGGTAGTAGCTCCCTTCCAGGAGAGGCTGGTAAACGAGAGCAGGGGGTTGTAGCTCCCTTCCAGGTGAGGCTGGTAAACAAGAGCAGGGGGTTGTAGCTACCTTCCAGGAGAGGCTGGTAAATGAGAGAAGGTTGTAGCCTTCTGCATGTGGGTTCCTACGTGCTGGTATGAGTCTGCGCCAGTACATGGTTGTAAGATTTTTTCTTTATAATAAAATATTGAAGACTGAGATGAGGGCAGTGGTGGTTTTCTCCCGAATTGGGTTTCCACCTTAAATCCTGGTGTTCATATGTGTTGCTTATGTGTGATGGTTTATTATGTTATTATTGCACATGTTTACTACTTAATAAACATCTAATGAATAAATGATGCACTGATCCAAGTAAAGAATTACATGCATAATAAGATCTCTGGTAATACACGAGTTTTATGAAGTATATCCGCGTGTATACACGAGTTGGATGAACTAAAGTAGCATATGGGTTTTAGAGAAAGAAAAAGCTAAATGTTTATCAGTCAGCACTAAATACTGATTCACCCCCCCCCCCCCTCTCAGTATTTTTCTCAACAACCTAGGGTAAGAAATATTGTCACTGACGATCTTCCATCTGGACTAATTTCTATTGAAGAACTCACTAATCCAGAAGAAGAGTTATCTCTTCCCAATTCCCCTCAGTCGTTAAATCTTAGGGAGCGTGAATCAATTTTCTACAGCCCTATTCGAACTACTGCTTGGTACTTATCCTTAACGATTTTTTTAGAGAATCTGGGTCTTGCTTTTTCTCCACCTCGAGTTCCATTTCATCCAACACCCAGAGGTTATTATCCGTCATCCATTATGGCAGGAGAGTCATCCATGTTTTCCCAGACACCTGAAGAATTTATACACGGTGGTCCTTCTGTTCCTTCGGGATATCAGGCTCTGTCTGGTACTTTCTCGGGGGCAGCTCCTCAACCGATTGAAAGCGTGTTATCATATGGTTTAAGTGGAATTAAAACTGAAACGTCGAACGCAGAGCCAATTTTTATGATGTCTGGTAATATTCCGAATCCGCAACCTCAAGGCAGTCAGGTACCGCCTGGAAGAAAATCTCAGGGAAATCAGTTACCGCCCGGGGGGCAACCTCAAGGTAGTCAGTTACCGCTTGGGAGGCAACCTTCAGGAAGTCAGTTACCACTTGGGGGTCAACCTCAAGGTAGCCCTTTCCCAGGACAAACTGTGGAATCATATTATTTTTGGGGACAACCCCAAGGACAGTACATACCTCAAGGATATCAACCTTCAGGACAATACACACCCCAGGGTCAACCCCAAGCTCAATATGCTCCTCAGGGTCCTTATCAACCCCAGCTTTAGTACGTGCCTTAGGGTTATCAACCTCAAGGTCAGTACCCAATTCAAGGTTATCAACAGCCTTCTGGTCAGTCATCTCTTCAAGGAGCTAGAAATTTACCACTTACTTATCAACCCTACGTTCAACCAAGTTATGGTCCTTATGTTCAACCTTCTGCGGGACAATACCCCGGAATGAATATGGTGTGGGATCCATCCCTATATCAATAGCCTATGCAGCCAAATGTGCAGTTGAATTTTCAACCTGGACAGCCTTTGGTTTCTGGTCCAACCCAACAACCTGTGCAGCCTACTATTCACACTCCTGCACCTAGTTCTGTTCAGCAGTCTACGCCTAGTACACCTCAGGCTCCGCCTCAAACTGCTGTAACTGCTACTATGTCTGTCCAACCTGTAACACCTATTTCTGAAGTATCTGTAATGCCGAGTTCGTCTATCCCTGCATCCGTGCAAATCCATCAAGTCTCTGTACCCCAGTCAGGGCCTTTCATTCAGACTTCGGTTCAGATGCCTGCAGGACAAGCCGGTACGAGTACAGTTGTCACAAGTCAACCGCAATTCACTTATCAACTGTACTAGTGATATCCTCAATTCGGTCCTGGTTCACAAAATCCAAATTATCAGTATCAACCGTACCCTGGCTACACTTATCAGCAGCCTCAACAACCCCAGTTTGGTTCGGTTAATCCTGCTTTTCCGGGAGGTTACACAATTCCTAACGCAACTCCAATTCCGAGTTATCCTGGGTATCCTCCTCTGGAGCTACTTTGGCTACTCAAGTTTTTCGCGACCCTAACCGTCAGTTACCATTTATTGCAAATTTGGATTTACTTGATTTGACACGCCTTACGAATGATCCGATTTTCTATTATCCATACTGGCCGCCAATGCCACATAAGTTGCCCAGTGATATACCGAAATTCGAAGGTAAATCAGGAGAGGATCCATCAAATCACGTCATGACTTATCACCTTTGGTGCTCGTCTAATTCAATTATTGATGATTTGATTCACTTACATCTTTTCCAAAGAACTCTTATTGGTCTTGCAGCCAAATGGTACATTGAGTTACCACGAGGCTCATTTCATAATTTCAGTCAGTTAGCGACTGCCTTCTTCACTCATTTTCAATTGCCTGTCAGATACAATAATGGCACGCAATTATTAACTTCACTAAAGCAATCTATGTCTACGTATATTTCTGATCATATTCATGATTGGTGATGTAGAAGGTGTTTGGTGAAAGTTTATTTTCCAGATCAAATTTTGGCAGAATGGTTTGTTAAATCATTGTTACCCATGATCACTGAAGATGTAGCTAAGGCCGGTGTTGTTACTAAAGAGCAAGTGATTGTTCAAGCTCAGTACCTTGACCTCGTTTACAGGCAGTCAGGTACTTTACACGAAAAAATCCCCGACCTTCCAAAACAAGGTCAGATAACTACTGCTCCTTCAGGGTCTCATGCTGCTGATGGCATGATTGGTACAGTTAATACTAAAAGTAAGAAGAAATCTTCAAATAATTCTTCTCCTATTATAACTTTACTAGATTTCCTGAAAGGAGAATCTTCCCCCGAAATTTCTGCCGACATTCATGTCGTAGAGACATCTACGACTAAATCTAAATCCGATGGTAAAAATAAAGGGAGGAGTATAAACAAGAAAAATTCGAAAGAGAAAACTGATAAAAATGAATCCAATGACGAAAAGCACAAAACTCGTCACCCTCCTTACATTTGTGACAAGGATCACTTCACTAAGGAATGCCCACATCGAGCAGAGATTGCAAATCTGTTAAGGGTTCACTACAACCTGCTATCTTGAAGGATCCTTTTCCAACTCAAGATAGCAAGATGGTTGGTTCCACTTCGACTGATTTAGAAGAACCTATTTTGATGATGTCTCATGTAAGGATTGCGACGTGATCGCAAGATTATGGTACTAAGAATCCTGTTGATGGGAAAGAAGCAGAATCTTCTAATGCAAATGCATCAACTACACCTCCTCCTGTTTCTGGTCCACTACAGATCGAGAAACAAAATCCAGACTTAATAATCAAACCGCCTGCTAAAGGTGTTCTTCATAACTCATCTTTCAATCCACATGTGAGAGCTGCTCAGAATTACAACATTGTTGAAGACTTAGCTATTTCCCCTTCAGCAATGTTGGCTTTGGAAGTGCTGCAATCATGCCCAACACATTGTAAATTTCTTTTGTCTGCTATAGGAGCTATAGATGTTCAGGATTCTAATCTTATCATCTTCGATTTATAAAATAGTACACCTTGTCTACCTCATCAAATGGCTTTCCAGATACTAGTGTTAGTAAAAAACAGACCCATTTATCGGACTGTGATTGATGAGGGGGATTTAACGTGTATTATGTCGATTCAGTGTTGGAAATCACTTGGCTCTCCTACACTTAACCAATCTCCGATGATTCTTAAGGCTTTTGATGGTCAAGGTTTCCACCCTTTTGGTATTTTGCAGGATTTACCCATAGGGGTCGAAGGTAAAAACATAAATATAGATGTGGAAGTGGTTGATGCACCTCTAGATTACAACCTTCTTCTAGGTTGCAGCTGGTCTTATGCGATGACTGATGTTGTTTCTTCGGTCTTTCGACTCATAAAATTTCCATATCAAGGAAATATCATCACAATAGATTAGTTAACTTATTTCTCTTCTGACCCAGCCTCTACAGAAACAATCTAGCACGTTGGTAAAGCGGCTATCCCTTATAAGGATGTTGGAGTAGGATTAGTTAAAGATTTTGGTTTACTAGGAACTTTTTCTTTTCCTCCTCCTAATGTATCGCCTGTTGTTGCAACTATTCACATGATTTTGTCAGATACTATTATGTTTGATGATCCTTGGATCGTACCTTCTGACTCCGAGTTAGATTCAATTGATGGCATGATGCCTTTGAGTCCATTTGAAATTGCATACCAGGCCGTACAGTCACTTTCCGACACCTCTTCAACCGGAATTGATCCAATGAATGGGATCCATGAGGAATCACTTTCTATATCCAGTTCAGCCACAACGACATTTCCAGATATTGTTCATACTGATAAGCAGATTCGTGAATTTTTGTCTGTTGATGATTTACCATGGGAAGATCTGCATCACCGATCTTCGTTTTTACCTAAACCAGATCATTTTGAAAATGATTTCACTTCAATTTTTACTGCTAAATATGTCAAAGAACCCCAAAATCCATTGAAAAATCCTAATTCTGAGTTAAATCTGGAAAATATTTCTCGAACGGTTCCAATTGACATTTTGGTAAAACCAGGAATAATTGAAAACATTCATATAGGTGCTTGTTGTAATGAAGATGAAATTAAAGCTTATAAAGCCCTATTTCAAGAATTTTGTGATGTGTTTGCCTAGTCTTATGAAGAAATGCCAGGAATTGATCCATCAATCGTCATACATGAAATCAAGACTTACCCTAATGCCAAACCTGTTCGTCAGCATTTACGTCAAATAAATCCTAGAAAAGCTGCTGCTATCAAAGAGGAAGTTGAAAAATTACTTCGTGCAGGTTTTATTTATCCAATTCCATTAACGGATTGGGTATCAAATATTGTTCCTGTGACTAAAAAAAAAGGAACGATACGAGTATGTATCGATTATAGGGATATTAATCGAGCTTGTCCCAAAGACAATTATCCAACTATCGATGATTGTGCTGGTAGCGAAATGTTTTCCTTTATGGATGGTTTTTCCGGGTATAATCAAATAAACATAATCCCTGCTGATCAACCAAAAACATCTTTTATTTGTCCATGGGGGACGTTTGCTTATCGCAAACTACCTTTTTGTTTGAAGAACGCTGGAGCAACTTTTCAAAGGACAATGTCTTATGCGTTTCATGACATTAAGCACATTGTGCAGCCATATCTCAATGATTTACCTGCTCATTCATCACGCAGGGCCGACCATCTCACACACTTACGAGCTATCTTTATGAGGTGTCGGCATTATAAAATTAGGCTGAATCCACATAAATGTGTTTTTTGTGTAGAATCAAGTCGTTTACTGGGATTTGTTGTTTCGAAATCAGGCATTCGGGTCGATCCGTCGAAGGTCGAAGCTATTGTTAAGTTACCTCCTCCTTCGACTTTACGCCAACTCCAAAGTTTGCAGGGGAAAGCAAACTTTTTACGTCGATTCATTCCTAACTATGCCGAGCTTACAAAGGGTTTTACCCGGTTGCTGAAACAGAACATTCCGTTCTTTTGGGACGAGATCGCTGATCGATCTTTCGATGCACTTAAACACGCGTTGACCCATGCACCATTATTGCATCCTCCCAACTACAACCAGGATTACATTTTGTACCTTGCTGCTTCTCATTCCACCATTGGGATGGTGTTAGTTCAGGAAGATGAACCTCACACTGAACATGTGATTTACTATCTTAGTTGGAATCTACACCCGACCGAGATCAAATACACACATGTGAGAAATTGGAATTGGCAGCTGTCCAAGCTGTCCAGCGATTTAGGCACTACATCTTGTTACGTAAAACCATGGTAATTTCTGATTGCAACCCTATGATGTATATTTTGACCAAATAATTGCTAGGGGTCAAGTATTCCAAATGGATAGTCACCCTGTAGGAATTTGACTTGGAGTTTGAGAAATCCAAGGCAAAGAAATCTTTGGTATTTGCAGAACTGATGTGTCATTTTCCCTCTACTGATACTGAAACTATGGCAGAAGAGTCCATTGCAGACGAATCTTTGTTTCTTATCAGTACTCTAGATCCATGGTATGGAGACATTATTGTTTATCTCCAAACCTAATATTTTCGGCCTGAAATCTCACAATCTCAGTGACAGAAAATATGCTTCCAATCCCAACAATATAATATTATTGGTGAAACACTCTATTGTCGTGGAGCAGATTC
Source organism: Pinus albicaulis (assembly GCA_034641835.2). Lineage (NCBI taxonomy): Eukaryota > Viridiplantae > Streptophyta > Pinopsida > Pinales > Pinaceae > Pinus > Pinus albicaulis. The sequence goes on along the minus strand of CM076581.1, from coordinate 953,709,757 downwards.
TGTTTTCAGGCGCTGTCTTGTTCATGAAGAAGCTGAAAAGGTGTTAAATGATTTCCATTCTGGAGCATGTGGTGGTCATATGTCTGGGTATGCCACAGCCCAAAAGATAATGCACGCTAGTTATTTCTGGTCATCATTATTCAAAGATTGTATTTATGCAGTCTGGAAATGCCACAATTGTCAACTTTTTGATCGTAAGATGCGCGCGCCACCCACTCCTCTTCATCCCATAATTGCTATTGGTCCTTTCGCGAAATGGGGTGTCGATTTTATTACATGTAACCCTCACTCAGCCGGGGGGCATGCATATATTATCTTAGCAGTAGATTATTTTACTAAGTGGGCCGAGGTGATGCCTACATTTTCGGCTAATGGCAAGACTGCTACAACTTTTGTATTTAATCACATAATTGCTAGGTTCGGTGTTCCTCAAGCCATTATTACAGATCATGGAAGTCATTTTTGCAATGTCATGATGACTAAACTGACAGATCAACTTGGCCTACGTCACGATAGTTCCACTTCGTATTATCCACAAGCCAATGGTCTGGTTGAAGCCATAAATAAAGTTTTAGTCACCATGATTAGACGAATTATTGGTATTCACAAAAAGAATTGGCATTCCATGTTATTTTCAACACTTTGGGCATATTGAACCTCAGTAAAAACATCAACTGGTTTCACTCCCTTTCAACTCGTTTACGGTTTGGAAGCTCTGTTGTCGATTGAATGTGAAATTCCGTCACTAAAATTAGCCATAGAATTACTCCCAGCTACATCTGAGGAGGAGAAACGTTTCCTGTACTTAGCTCAGCTGGATGAGAATCGACGAAATGCCGTAATAGCAAACAATGCTCATGTTAAACGAATAAAAGCTCAGTACGATAGAAATGTTACCCCTCGAAATTTTTCAAAAGGAGACCTAGTCTTAGTTTATGATCAAGCCAATGATAAGCTAGGAGCTGGGAAATTCGTGCCCATGTGGCATGGCCCTTTCATTATCAAGCGAAATCTAGCTAAAGGGGCCTATGAGCTGATAGATTTTGACGGTGTCCCTTTAGATAAACCCGGAAATGGACTTTATCTGAAGCGATATTATGCTTAACTTGATATGGAGATTTTTTATTAGATTAGATTTCTTTACTGCTGGTGTGTTTTAGATTAGAAAAGCGTGCTTAGTTTATAGGTGTGTTTTTATCACTATTCCTGCTTATTTGAGTTTTACTCTTGATATTACAGATGTCGACGTCTCTTCAAACCTACATTGGTTTTGCTGATGGTGCTTGTCGTAGTACACGGAACATTTCTTCCGCAGCTTGGGTTATCTATTCACCCTCTGACGAGTTAGTATCCATGTATGGGGTAAGCCTTGGTCAAACAACGAATAAAATTGCCGAGTATAGTGCAGTGATTGAGTTATTATCTGAATCCATATCATTTGGGATTCAGAGTTTGATTGTTAGGTTGGATTCTGAACTTGTTGTATTACAATTAAACAGAGTTTATGCCATTATAAATCCAGTTTTATTACGGTTATTTTTAAGAGTTCGTCTCTTGGAACGTGAATTTGATTACATTGAATATCAACATATTCCAAGAAATTTAAATACATTAGCAGACGTAGTTACTTCTAGTATGATAAATCGACATTTGCAATAATCAAAACAGTAAAACAAACAACATCCATAATATGTACGCAGATAGCCGGTAAATAGTGATATATCATAGTATAAAATGTTTTCGAAAAATATACATCGTCTTCGATCATAGGTTGGAAACACCTTATGATCGGCAAAATGATAACACAAAAAGTCAAAAATATGAGTCTACAACACGATCATCCTATCATTGATGATGATCACAATAAGAAACCACTGCCGGAGCCACCCTACATAGGAACCTCCTAAAAGGTCCTAGAACACCAATCACATATCTCTGAAATTTGAGTGGGATCTCATCTATGTCCGTCTCTGGAATATCTAGAGTCAGACGCTCTAGATGATGCTCTAAATCAGACAAAATTTCCACTGATTGTCCTACTGGGGCTGGTACGGCTGCAACTGGTTGTCTTCTGTCATAGGGCTGGAGATGGGCTGGTCGTCGTGGACCCACATCTGCATTCATAAATACGTTTTGGTTATTAATTGACAAGATGATCAAAAATAAAAATTAGAACTTAGAATTCGCTGAAAATGATTTTACCTAATTCATCCCACTATTCCCCTACTGGGAGAGTCATCTCCCGGTCACCACAGAAATCTATACTCATGTATGGAAAGTCCTCAATGACAAAATGTTGGCGGTCCAGCCAACGAAAATATGAAGGAGGAAATCGAACAATATCAGCACCCTCAATACCGTGACGGGCCATCAATGCAACCCAACGAACCATCCTGGGTTCTCGGGGTCAACCAGCATCAACAGGAATACTTTGCGGAGCTAGCATGGGTACCCCCTCTAGAGAAAAAGTGACCACGATGGATCCATATCCAAAGTTATTTAGTTGTCCATTTTTCGCTCTAGTCAGTTGGACTTTTACATTGGTCAACACAGCTTCGCACCAGTTGAAAATGGTGCCTCAGAAACAGTCTACAACAATACGCATCTGGGAACCGGTAGCCACATGCAGTGCGGCACTCCCACACAGTCTGGTAACAGTAAATGCAATCACTTTCAGCTCGGGATGGATGATATTTTTTATATCAATCCGTTTGTCCCTGGGGTCTGCTTCATCATTACAGAACTCTTGTCGAAGACTAGGGACAGTTTAGCCACCTGGCGTAGTCCAAAACAAGCAAATTTGTTCACCCCTCTTGGACAAACCAGTCAGAAAATAAATATCCTCCAGCTCAATTTCGAGCCGGTGGCCGCCAATAATGAAACATTGGTCCTGCACATTCCACCTGTTTACCAGCCATGTCAGGAGGTCTACCTATTCCGTCATGCCCTGAATGGCCCAAAATTTATACAAACCACATACTCTTAAAGCCTGCATTGTGGGAAAATGGAGCATCACGACGTCATCCACATCCTCATGCTCACGTTCTCTCCGAATCAACATCTTGCTAATCCTACAATGCATAAAAAGATAAGTTAGAACAATTTAATTTGAAAATTTTTGGGCGGCAAATGAGAATTTTGATTTTGAAATTCAATTGCGCGGGGACCGCACTTTTGCTTCGTACACAGTGCGTAGGAATGCACGCATCCCATAAGTAAAGTGTGGACCCATGACCTTTTTTCTATATAGAAAAAGGTCGGGGTCCGCAGGTCCTGTGTGTTATGCCTGCGGACCCCCGCGGGCAGTTTCTTAAACATACTTTTCCCTTAAAAAATGAAAATTAAAGCCTAAAAAGAATTGTAAATATATGAAAAGCAAGATTAAGAGGTCATGGATTACCTGGGACTGACGGTTCTCGATTTCGTTGGACGGATCTTCCGGAATCTTCACAAGAACTTTTTTACCCAAAAGCTTCTACTTTTCACTCTGAACTTGAACGGTAAAAATGAAGTTGAGAAAGTCCTTTTTATAAGTTTTTTCGAATAGATGAATTTTCAATTTATTTATTTTTCACTTTAAAAGGGATATTTTGAAAGAATTTTTACTTATTTTAAACAGGTATGTGTAATGTTTCAAGTTTTTGTGCAAAAATTGGATTTATCAGGAGAATTGATCATTTTTCAACAAAGAGCATACTTTTATCACTTTTTCGGACTCTTTCAAAATTTTACGAAAAAGAGAAACAATGGAGTTCTCTTTTAAGCCCTTTTTAGACTCTCTAAACATGAAAAGATTGCCGAGTACTTGATTTTTCGAACTCGTTAAAGTAAATGAATGATCGTCCCTTCAGTATAAATTTACCCCTTTTACGGACTGAAATGGACTATTTACGAAAAGGGTATACGTTGACTAATTACGGTCAATAGAGTTCTCTCCCACATTATTTTATCTTTTTTTCAGGCTCGAGAGACTAAATTTATGAAAAAGTACACACATGGAGTTTTCTTAAGTTTTTCTTCTGACTCCCAAAAAATGAAAAACATCGAGTTTCTCCTATACTGGACTCATTAAAATTTAACAGTAAAGGACCTGTTTAATTTCCAACAGGAACGAACCACTCCTTCTTAGGGTTTGAATCTTAAACTAAGTTGGACTCATCCAAAGGATGAGCTTATAAACAAGCAAATTTTATCCTCCTCAAGCTTGTCAAAAATAAAGAGGTACTTGCCAGAAATGGTGGGGGAAAAGAGAGAAAAATGACTTGTTTGTGGTATTTTGATTTTTCAAAAATCTAGTTAATCACTCTTGAACACGACACTTTCAATCACCTGGGTTGGGAAATCCTTTGCCTAACAGTTAATCGAACCTCATTTGAAAGTCTTCATCCGGTTTCTGGGTATTAGCTTTGGGTCAACTGCTACCAAGCCATCTGCAGTGTCGTTATGTGTTCAAGAGGACAGTTCAAATAAACCATTCATCTGCAAAATATTTGTCATCCATTATTGACCATCCCTGAGTCAGTCCTTGCCAATATATTTTCAAAAATTTATCTATGATTTCGTGTTGTGGGCTTGCCGACGACAGATCACTTTCTATCGACGAAAACTCATTATCTAGGAAGTTGATCCAGAAATCATCAGTACTTTGAAATCTGCATGCCTCAATGGCAGATTTCTCGCCTTTGACGACAGGTTGCATCATTGACCTTCGATCGAATGATTCCGTGACATGTTCGACTTCAGCTCATTCATTCACATTTCATGGATTGTACTGAGTACTTTGAGAGCCATTGACATTACTGGTGGTTACTCTCACACTTGTTAACAGTTTACATCATTAACTGGTAATCAAGTGGTTTCTACCATGTTCGACTTCAACACATTTATTCACATGGATAGAATCGTACTATTTCGAGATGCCGAAATCAAGATCCTGGATTTAGTTTCTACCATCCAGGCTGCGAGGAATTTTGTTATCATTTATACAGTAGACTATTTACAAACAGATGGCTGTGTCGAGACTGTGTCTACACATGTCTATACTGTGATGTACTCAAAATCATTCCTGTATCAGAACAGTTTGAATTAGTCTCTAGTTAGTTTTGATCTGAGTATGAGAATGCCTACCTCAGCGATGATATATATATAATTTTTCATTGAATGTTTTTACAGGTTCCGACTGGGGTGACCACAGGATGATCCTTGAAATGATAAAGTACTGCACTCTTCATATATGAAATATTTCAGCATCATCTATTCCAGAATTTGCACTTTAGGGGGCAATCTGTTACACTGAAAATTGTCATCCTGACATTCTGCTATGTGTATAAGTTCACTATTGCTCATACTTCTCCCTTTGCAAGTCTAACATATCAGTTCCTCATGTCAAGCCTTGAAAAATCAGAGAAAAGTTCCTAAAAGTCTCCTAAACTTTGGTATCACACTTTCTCACTATCTTGCCTGCGGTCCCGCACCAAATGTTCAGCTATCCTGCATACCTGAATGCACTTTATTTTTGTTAAAAGTGCGGATCCCTGTAAGATAAAAAAGGCGCAAGTAATTTCCAAAAAGCTCAATAAAAGTGAATTCTAGAAGCTTCCAGAAAATATCTTGCAGTGATAGAACCTCTCTTATGAGGTGCATGTATCCCTTACCTTGTGGAGCTAACCCCTTGATGTGAGTAGCTTATCCCTTTGAAGGAGGATTCTATCCCTTCATAGTTGGAACAGAAAACCTCCTCTATTCTACTATAAAAAGAGGCATTGGGTAGCCTCAAAGGGAGTTGAAGCTTTAGAATATTTGAAGTTAAGTGCTGTTGAGATTCAGACTTAGTTAATTAAGAATTTTGTGAGGAAATATTACATACCTCTATTCATCTTGGTTGGAGGAGTGCAGAGCTTATCAAAGTAAAGGAGATTCCTGCTTCGGACCCCGGAAAGTCCTGTGCAACATCAAGGCTCAGGTTGTAAGGATTTTTTTCTTTTGAAATTAATACAAATATACTCATTTTTCTCAATAAGCTTTCAATAAATGGTTTATTTCATATATTATTTGATCACTATGATAAGCATGGTTTATGATGATTTCTATACAGGTGCTATGTAATATTTTTCTTGTTTGTGACTGCAGGTTTACGAGGAAAAATACTTCAAGCGCGCGAGGGACAACAACGACTTCAAACAAGCACTGGACAAACGGTAAGTCCTTAACACCTCAATAGAGCTTTTCATAGATTATATATGCTTAGAGAAAGATTAGTTTATTTGGCTGTTTATTGCTAGATACTTTTAGTACTAGGGAGATCGGCCTTGTCCGCAAGACGGATTAATCCTCCAACAGTTTTCCAGCTAGATTATGTTGTGGGAGACCTGTTTACCACACCTAGTTTGATTTTTTTTTTCTCTCCTTTTTTATTTAGACTCCAGATCTGCTGATCTAAGGGATCCAAGGGTTGTAAACTCAATTCTATGCACCAATCTCCCAAGCAGTGCATTATTTTCCAAGCTTGATGTGTAATCCCCAATTTGGGAACATTACAGTGGTATCAGAGCTCCTTTCTTGGCACAGCCTATGCTTGCCTTGGAGCCCCCGCCATGTTGCATTCAGAAGAAGATGAACCTCTTACTGAGAGGGAGAAGAGGTACCAAAATAGAAGTCATAAGAAGTATGACTATACTACTGAAGATTAAGACAAGGGTAAAGCCCCTAAAACTACCAGTGATAAAGAAGGTGAAGAGTTTGCAAGAACTCTGTGAGTGGCCATGCAAGATCTTGCCAAGGAGATCAACTTATCAAGGATATGAGGGTGGAGAGAATGAGGGAGTCTCTTGGGAGATTCCATCAAGTAGAAAGCTCTGACATGTCTCATTATGGGACTGGTCAACCTGTGGGCCTGCCACAAGCTCCATAAGCCTTACAACGCTCCACTATGCCTACCTTCTTAGCTGTGGAGAATGAAGGACCACAAGAACAAGCCTCCCTTGAAGGTTACTTTGTGGAGTATGACTCCTAGAGTCATAGATTCAAGGATAACTTGAGTTTCCAAGACTTTTTCCATCTCAAGGACTAAAGGAGACCATGGCAGCAATATAGAGATGGTGGTTTCTTTCATGGTAGACACCAAACTATGGGCAAATTCTTTTTTCCCAAGTTTGATGGATCATCCTCCAGTTCTGCCAAGGCATGGGTGGAAACGTTGGATATCTATTTCCAGTTGAACAAAGTCCCTAAAGTTGAAGCCATCAATATTTCAGTGCTGCACTTTGAGGGTGAGGCACACAATTGGTGGTTCCATGGGTTGTCTACATTGGGACACATCAATGTGACTACCTATTCTGAGTTCACTAGAAGACTGGTGGAGAGGTTTGACAGGAAGGATCCCGAAGCACCTTTCATAAGCCTTGCAAAGATGAAGCAGGCAGGAGATGCAGAGACTTATATCTCTGAGTTTCCGAGATTATCAGTCATGGTTCCTGATCTATCTATAGCAAGGAGAGTCTACATGTTCATTGATGGCCTAGAGGAACCTTTGCATGGGCTGGTTAAATCTACCAAGCCCATCACTTTACATGATTCCATTGAGAGAGTTAGAGATCTCCAATATGCCTTGCCAAAAGAAAAGGCAACTTTCCGAAGCAAGGCCCCTCACTCTTCTAATGGGAAGGAAGGAAAAGCTACTCCTCCTAAGGAGAGCTCTCTGAAGAAACCTCTTGATATTGATCTCAGGAGGGAATTGAGGAAAAATAAATTTTGTTTCACTTGCCAAGAGTCATGGGTATGGGGACATAGATGTGTTGCTAGAAGGGCACACTATATAGAAGTCTTCTCATATTTTGAGGAGGAAGATGAGAATGATGGACCTAGGAGGGGTCACAACGCTGATGAGGATGAGGAAGATCAAACACCATCCAGAGATGAGAAGGGAGCCTTTGCTCCAACCAGTGGGACTCTTGCCTCTTTGAGAGGAGTGCCTAAGTACTTGACCCTAAGAGTACAAGGTTCAGTCATGAATCAGAGAGTATCTGTGTTGATTGATAGTGAGGCAACCCATAACTTTATTTATGCTCATCTTGCGCAAAAGAGAGGAATCCCCACTGATACTTTTGAGGGATTTTCTATCTTGGTCCCAAGGGATAGGACCATGCAATGCATGCAATATGTTTCATCACTTTCTATCACTATGGGATCCTACACTTTCGTGGATCACTTCTTTTTAGTTGACATACCAGACACCAATATCATCTTGGGTGTCCAGTGGTTGATTACCTTGGGGAAGGTTTCCACTGATTAGAAATCTTTGCAGATGGAGTGGGTGGACTTGAAGAGTGGGAAACCACAAATGATTCAAGGCATGCACACTTATCCTTCATCTAATGTTTCCACATAAACAACAGAGATGGATTTGCGTAGTGGAAGCAAGGATCTCACAGTTCCCTCTCTCATGTTCATGAGGATGCTACAAGGGAAATTCTTATCTCATGGCAAGCCACCTGGAATGCCAATAGATTCAAATATTGTGGGGGAAGCCTCACAAAGTGCTGCTCCAAATCTACATCCAGCAAGGATTGGAGAAATTAGAGATCAAGCTACAGCAGTGTGGGAGGAGGAGAAGGGGAGGATCAGCCTTCCAACGAACAATTTTGGCATGTGTAATGCCAAAGAAGCAATCAACAACAAGATAAGTACTCCCATGGATGTATCAGCAACGCTATCATTGTTGATAAGTGTGGATCTTTATTGGAAATCTCAACTTCTTGTAGAGTATTCTAAAGATCTCCACACAGGATTGATATTGGATGGCATGCATCAAGAAGAGGGCTACTTAGTCCAAGGAGGAGTCATCTATTATCATGGTAAGGTATTCTTGGCTGGAGCCTCCAAGCTCAAGCAGAAGATCCTAGAAGGAGCATATGAAGAATCCTTCCTTAGCCATATGTATTCAATGAAGATGTATTCATTGATCATGAAGAGTTTTGATTGGGAAGGCATGAGAGAGGACTTACATCAACACTTTCAAGAGTGCAATAGCCATGGAAGATTGGGGCAACCAATGGACTCCTTGCAAGAACCAACTCAGCCAACTCTTCCTTTGTTTAAGAGGAAGAGAATGTTCATGCACAACTCCATGTGTGTGAAGAACCATGATGGTAAAGGATTTGAACATGATAAGAAAGTTGCATTTTCTGATCTATTACATTCCTTTGCCATATTTTTGCAGGATGAGACTCCTAAAGGGAGTGAGACATCATGTGGATCTCATGGGTTGTTGGGGGTCAAGGGAAGTTCTTAGCTTGGCCACTCCCTTGATGTGCAAAGGGAGATTCCTTCCATGATGGGTGCTTCCAAAAGGCACCAAAATTATGTAACACTTTCAGCCATATTAAGGTGACTCATGCTGTAGAAGTATGGTGGGGATGCTACTTGCCACACTTGGATCTCATGAAGGCAAGTGTTGCACTATGTTGGCATCACATGTGGAATTTTGACCCATCCCCACATGTTCAGATTTTAGTTTGCATTTATGTAGTATTGCTTCCATACATAGTTGATATATTGGTATTGTTTATGGGGTTGTATGGTCAAAGGATGAGCAGTGTGTATGTACACCATGGCATGGAACTCAAATTTTTGCTTCATGATACATGTTTTAGATATAGCATTTCTCCAACTATGTTTCTCTCTGTTGAGTTCCTCACTCCTGAAGGGTTGGACTATGCACATATTATGCAAGCTTTCGAGGAGCAATTTTTGATGTATTGGCTTAATGAGCACTTGGCCCATGATGAAAACTTGATCCTTGATGGTGCCATCAATGGAGAAGGAGAATAACTACAACTCTTACCCTATCAGTTGCTTGAGGACAAGCAACATTTTGGAGGGGAGGACTGTAATGTTCCTACTTAGCCATAGCTAAGAGGAATATTCAATTTTGTTTTAATTTCTATTGCATGAATAAATGAATAAATGAATAAATGAGGACATGTAAAATTTTTGAAAAGGCTGAATAAATCAATGCCCATGTGAACAAAGATAAATCAGGGCCATGTAAATAATCACTTGCAGGTGTGAAAGAGGTTTGAGCTGAAGACTGGGTCAACCTTGACCAAATCAATAGCGATGTATAGGTTCATTGCATCTCCAAAAGGGACAGCGCAATTCTAGAAGGAGGCCTCTCATGCGAAAAGGGCTAACTCATCAAGGTGGTTTAGGGTTTCTAAAGACTTTTCATCTTACAAAAGGAGAGGGAGGGCAGCAAGAGAAGGTTGTTGATTGATCATATTTCTAAGTATTTTTCTACTTAGACAAATACCATTCTCTGCTATTTAGTGGAGGATTGTGCTTGGAATTCCTATGCAGGGATTTCACCTCTTCCTTTGAGAGTTCTTGGAGGAGAATTTCCTAAATTGATCCACTACCAGGCTTGAGGCCAAGCTCTACTTTCATTAGCAGTGCAGATCTAGTGAGGGTTTGTCTGCTTTTGCAAGCTACAACAAGTGGAGTTTTAGATCTACATAGATCTAGTTTGTTTTGGGAGCCTCTTCTCATGGAGTGTGTCTTTTAACCTCCTGGAAGAGTGTCTCTTTTCTTTATACTTCAGATCTGCAATTTTACAGTGGTTATCTATGTCATTTGAGCTACAACGCTATTCCTATTGATGGACTGTGTTATTTTGGTATGAGGTTCTTCATGGTGTTTTGCTTATAGTTTAGATCAGAGATCTCTAGTGCTGTGCCTTGCCTTCCACTTGGTGATCCATGGATTAGCTTGCTGATCCATGTTCTATTTAGATCTGATCCATTCTAATGAAATGTTATATTCATAAATTTACTACAGCAACTTCCATATCTGTAACTTGTTTCTCAGATCTACTCTTATTTATGCATGATTTGGTCAAAACCCCAAGGGGATCTTGTAAAGAAAAACATCTAGTTTCTAAATCTGATATAGATATGATGTTTCATCCACAGATCTGTCCTAGATCTAAGTTGTAATGCACAACTACTACAACTCATGAAAATGAAGTTGTTGAGCCTTTTTTGCTGATATATCTATGTTGAAGCTCTCTTTTATGAAGCTATCTTGCTCTTTTGTCTGATGTAACTTACTATATATTAAAAGAGCTTCACTCTACTTCTGATTTGATATTATACATTCATTTATTGATTATATTTTATGGCCTCCTACTTATATTATCAAAGACATCGTTATTCCTGAAGCTGCTTGTTGTGCTTAGCTTTAGCCCCTCTTGTAGGGTGTTTTCCAGCTAGACTAGGTTGTGGGAGACCTGTTTACCACACCTAGTTTGATTTTTTTTTTGCTCCCATTTTGGATTTAGACTCCAGATCTGCTGATCTAAGGGATCCAAGGGCTTTAAACTCAGCTCTGTGCACCAATCTCCCAAGGAGTGCGTTATTTTCCAAGCTTGCTGTGCAATCCCCAATTTCGGAACATTATAGGATCCCATTCATTAGGGTTTATATCATCATGCACTTAATCTCCCTCCAACACTGCGTTGTCCCATCATTAATGCCACTCCTCCATAACAACGTTGTTTGATTTGGTCAAGGTTGACCTCTTCAACCTGCTCCAACCCCTTTTCACACCTAAGGGTCTTCAATCTAGCTTTTATATATCTATCTAAACTAATCCTCATTCATATTGAGTTGTCTTTGTTGATGATCCATTCCTCCCATATTAGTGTCATTGACTTGGTCAAACTTGACTTTGTCCACATGCATTAGCCCTTGTTCACACATGAGGGTGCTAGATCCAGTTATTATCATGATCCCTTTTCACATCAAGAGGGATTTTATGCCTATTTAAGATATGTATGGGCCTCCTTACCCATTTTAATATTGTTCTTAAGTGCATGCTAATTTAGGAATATTACAGTATGATGTGATCTATAGGTTTTCATTGGGAGTCCTGAGGTGTCAATCTAGAAGTTGTCGTTCCCTATGTTTGAGTTGTATTTGTGTCATTTTCGAATAATAGATCCACTTTTAGGATCTAGATTCTTCGAATTCTGTGATCTATGTCCCATATATTTGTAATTTTTGAGATAAATAAAGATATCAAGTGACGTATGCATGTCATAATGTATTATTTCTACTTTTCTGATAGATTGTTGGTACAATAAAGAAGGCATCATCTAATAGACATTGCTACATCTTCTTGGATTCTAAACTAGCACACTATTGAAAGGGAAACTACTTGATACTAAATTCCAATTAAAATAGCTCTCATTTGGTATGGTTATCACTCACTCATATGAAAACTTGGTTAACCATTAAAAATAGATTATTAAAAATATAAGTTATTCAATAAAGAAATATTAATTTAATCTACACTTAATAAAATCCAAAACCACTATATAATACATCTTTATATCTATACACATTAGCCATCATATCTATGAGAATGAAACTCTTTAAAATCATATATAAGATATGTTAGGGTCCCGTGATTTGGCCGATTGGCGAGCGAAATGACGATGTAACATCAAACCAAGCTTTGGAGCCCGAGGACCTAGCCTTCCTGGACTCAGAGAGGGCTCTCTCTATTATATGCAAAAGATATCGGTGTGTTTGCTTATGGTGTTCTGATATTAGGCTAGTTATGAAGTGTGTTTTTAGTTTTTTAGTTTTTTAAGTTTGTGAGGGATAAAACTGATCAAATACATAAACTGGATAACAAGATGTAGATAAATTGGGCTATGGGGTCAAAAAGGTCAAGGAAGCTATGAGGTGATGATGTAAGGCTGCTGTAGGGCCGATTTGACTCACGGTAGAAGGGATCTTTGGGCAAAATGGGTTAAATGGACAACAAGTTGGTGAAAGACAAAGGGATTTCAAGTGTAACTAGTTGATAGCAGACGTAAACATTTTATAGCAAGCCATTAATCATGTTAAATGTAACTATGAGCTAATTAATACATAGAAATCAAACAATCCAGCCATACATAGAGGTATAAGACCCTCTAACTTCGGGAAATGGCTATCAGACTTTGGGGAAAACACACAAGACAAACTAACAACTCATAAAATACGCCGGAACGCCTAAACATAGTCTCTAAGTCATTGGGCACTTTGACAAACAAGCTTTCATAGTTTTAGGCAAAGGGCTAGATCGGGACTAGGCCTCCTTGGTTCAACAAGATGATCAACTAATCAGTCCAAGAGAAAGTTTTATGGACAGAACTATGGACAGCTTATAGGTAGGCAGGGCACACCATACATCCTACTCAACATGCATAGAACTTGTAAATAAAACTAGCAACATTATCCTTAAGTTACTAAAGAGCAGTTAAGAATTCTTTAGCATAACTAAGGAAGAAGAAAACATCAAGCTATGAAGATTTAGGAATTTTGAGGTGCCTCCATGGGCATATCTCAAAACTAATCTTTACTGATCTATAGCAGCAAGAAGCATGTATTATGGATGAAAACTAGAAGACAAAAACATAGCAAGAAACACTATACCATTCTACCATGTCATGGAATCCATCACCAATCCTTCATCATTCCTCAAAAGCATCCAAGAGGCAATCCAAAAATCATAACACAAATGTATTCTTCAAAGCTCATATGACCAATGTATTAATTCTTCTCTCAAGTTCAGCCTCTGATTTACAATGAAACCCATGGAATAAATAGGCTTGAGGGAGGAAAACTTAATGGAGCAACTAGCTATCCCATTGGCCAAGTCAAAATATCTAAACTTGTCCTTGAGGCTTTGCAAAGCCCAAGGCACAACATATCCCATAAAATATCTAAAAAAGTGCTAAAAACAGAAATTATATTGACTTTACATCATTTCCCAAGGATAAAAATAGCTTAACGCACATTTGGGAAAAGCAGATTTTTGAGGTTCAAAAATTACAAAAATACTTTATATTTATGCCTGAAAAAGGTCCCCTGACTTGCTGGATGCAATTGGCAGCCTTCCCGATGTCGAAATGGGGCTCATGAGGGCTTGCTGGAAAGCTCTCTGTGTCTACTTTCCGGAAAAACTGAAACCATCTCAATCTGAGGCCTGGAAGTCATCCAAAATTGTACCTGTGTGCAAAAACCCAGAAAATAGCAGACTGCTGATATGGCGGGCAGAATGTGAAAAAAGAGGGCATTTTCCGCCAATTTGAGGGGGCGAATGATCTCCAATTGCCCTGAAAATCGCTGGAGACCTGCTCATGGAATTATGGCATCCATCGGTATCATCCTCCTCCCTTCACAACTCATCAAACTGAAATGGCAAAATTATGAGTTTTTGACCAAAAACCCAAAAAATGCCAAAAAACAAAAAGTTGCCGAAAAAGGCCCAAAATTGGCATGCATGACCCTCAAGGGTCCATAGCAACATGCTCCGAAGCAGAGGCCAAAATATCAAGGGTTGATATGCTTTTCCCTTCTTTCCGTGCTAGGTGCTTCCCCTTTACCTTCTTCAATTTCTCTTGTGCTGCATATGGTTTGCGCTGGGCAAACTGATTCAGCTTTTGGAAGTGGTGTGTCCTCTTCCTCTGCAGCTCTAAATCTCTATTGGCCCTCTCAAGCTTCATTTCCAAATGTTTGTTAGCTCTTTCAAGCCAAGCCTCTTTGTTTTCCTTAATTTCCTGCTCAAGGAGTGCAGTGAGAGGAAAGGCTTGGAGCTGGGCTTGCTCTTCTGCTCTCTGCTTCTCCAAGGCTCTTTTAAGCCCGATGGTCCTAGGCCTCTTCCGCCTAGGTTGGTCTTCCTCCTCTTCATCATCAAACTCACCAATGAGCTCTTCAATTCTTGCTTGCGCCTTTTCTGCCTCTTTCTTATACTTAATCGCCCGTGCCTCATGAACAACTGTGTGCAAATTCATTTGTTTGTTTTCAATCTCCAAGAAATGATTGAAATTCCTTGCCCTTTGAAGATCTTGCTCTAATGCATCAATTTTCCCTTCCTTATGGATTAAGAGATTTTCAAGAAGGCGGGCCTCATTGTCACTATCATCGCTTTGGATAGGGATAATAGCTAATTCACCTCCATGCTTTGTACTTTCTCCAACTTTAATTTTGCCTTTGAAAGCCAATCTGACGCTTTTCCTCCTTGGCATGCTAGAAGGTGTCTTTTTGGGCAATTTCCTCTTGCTAGGAACAATCTTTGTCACTGTTAAGGTGGCAGCTTTAGCTTGCTGTTCTTCATCAATATCTTGTCCAATCTGTGGCTCAAGAGGTGTTTCAACCTCCTGCCTAACTTGCTGTTCTTCATCTTGCACTTGCTGCTGTTCCTCATCATCTAACTGTTGTTCATCAATGTGTACCTGTTGCTGTTCATTTTGGACCTGCTGTCCTTCATCACTTATCTGCTGCTGTCCCTCAATATCCAACTGCTGCTGTCCCTCAACATCCAACTGCTGCTGTCCTTTAACATCCATCTACTGCTGTCCCTCAACATCCAACTGCTGCTGTCCCTCAATATCCAACTGCTGCTGTCCCTCAACATCCAACTGCTGCTTTTCACTGCCCTCTCCTTCCCCCTGTTGACTTGGCTGTCCAGTAGTCATTCTGAGCCTTCTAGGTGTAGGCCTACTAGACAGAGGCACTGGGCGATGGATAGGCTGAGTAGGAGAAATATGGGCAGGAGGAATAGTGGCAAAATCTGGATGGCTGATGAATAAATCCCATGAAACCTCTTTCTTCTCCAGCTGGTATAGGAAGATAATCTTGATCAAAGAATGATGAAAAAGAGAAGGGATTTGCTGAGGTGGGGCCTTCTTTTGGACAGTGGATGCCATTTTCTCTATGCTCTTGAACAAAAAGTAAGGGAGGTTCAGTTGCCTACTTCTGGTAAAATGCATCAATAAATGAACATGGTAGGCATAAATTCGATTAAACCTCCCTTCACAAGTGAAATATTTCATTATGGCTTTCATAAGCGGAGCGTAGCTGTCAAGAAGATATGAAAAAGGGAAGATAGCAGTGACAGCTTCTCTATGTTCAGGCTTGATGAAAGGTTTGTAATCCTCCAAGTCAAGATGAGCTTGTTTAAACCATTTTTCGCCATGATAAGGGATCTTGGTGGCCTTGGACACATACCTTGGAGAAATTTTGAAATCAAGCTCCGCTACTTGGAAGTGTTTTTCTTTGAATCTCAGGGCGCACAAGTGTGTTAATGGCGAAAAACTCTTGACTTCTTCTATCCTCTGGCAAAAATCAAGGCAGCCTACTTCATGGAAATTGAAAAGTACAGATGGATGAGCATTAATCTCTTCTGTAGAGATGGGCTCATATCTCTTATGTGGACCACTCCTGTGGTCTTGCCTTGGAGGCATTTTGACCTGAATATGCTTTGGAAAAGACAAACTGCCCCCACTGTGTGTAAAAAGTCCTGTTGGAATCAAACTGTGTCACTATACTGCTTGGACAGAACGGACAATGAGATTTGGATGTATTGCAACAAGCTTTTGTAACACACAACTTCTGCTCTCCTTAAAACAACCTTCTACCTTTGAGTGTACTTCAGCCAGGCAAAACTTCTCAATAGGACACCATATAGTAAAGATGAGACAGACTGCTGTGTAGATTTCCTGTATACAGTGTTAAGAAATCACTCCTCTTGTGAATTTGTTAGAGGCCAGTCAACACTTGTTTTTGTGTTTCCAAGACAAAACTCAATCATTAAAACCCTGCTCTTCAGAAGGTAACCTTTTCACCCTTAGAATATCTCAGTCGACAATTTCTTAGTAGGAAATAAAACAGTGAGAAAGAAAGGTAAACTGCTGAAAGGAGCTTGCTGTGAGAAATGCTTTGATCACCCTGTTCTTGTGAGTTTTAAGATGTCACTCAACACCTCTTACTCTTTGCTCAAAGGGACTTTCAGTCATCAACAACTCTGCCCTGTATAAGTGTGCCAACCTTCCACTGATCTTGCATCTGTTGCAAACCACCATAAATATGTCTAGACAGTCAATACATAGGACTGGAGAAAAAATGACAGAGTTTTAAGAAGACTATAAAGATTTTTAGGCAGAAACAGTGTAAGACTTCTTTTCAAAACAATCAAAGGTTCCTTATGAATGTAGCCTTCTGGTTATGTTAGAAAAACCTCTGCTTGGATCGATAGCAACTTGTCAAATAGGCTTTGAACAACACAAGGAAGTCAACCAACAACACAGTGAATACTGTCCCTTTGTGAAGGGCGCGAGCAGCCTTCCCCTGCAGCCTCAGCCTGTGAACTTCTACTTGACCAAGAACCCCTTCTCCCACTAAATTTCACTGCTCTCTATGCATGTCACTTCGTTTCAACAAAAACATGCTCATTAAGCTTCAATCCTGGTGTGAGCATATAAGCAAATTCATATTTAAAACAGAGGTAGCAGATTTTAGGACAACTTCAAAAGCTTTGAGCAAAGGCTGTAAGAGTTTTCTCTTTTCCGCAATAATCAAGGGCCTTTTCAATGTGGAATGTCAGTTATCCTCGGAAGAAAGCTTTTATGATTTCTGTAAATCTACTTGGCAGTGAGGTTTTGATGGATAAAAACAGTCATAGAGTTTTCAGAGAATAATTTTTTTCGGTGGTTGAGTAGGGTAATCAATGCCCTGTTCCCTTCAACAACAAAGACTTCTTTCAAACTAGCCTACTAGTCTGTCATGGGAAAATTCCTCCATACTTTGGAAAACCATCTTTTAAATGCCTATGAAAAGCCAACAAACACAGTCCAGGTTTGGCAATTTCGGAAATTTGGATGAAATCTCAAAATAACTCTTGAAATCGCCGAAGAAAACCTTGGAGGAAAGCTTGGAGCAGCTCTGGAGATCCTCAAACCTGCGCGACACTCTTTAAAGATAGAACGTCGCGCAAAAAACGCCACTCGGGTGGCCTGTCGGGTCAGGCTGTCGGGTGGTCGGGCGCCTGGTACAGGCACGTCGCGCCACTGTACAGGCGCGTCG
This sequence comes from Pinus albicaulis, assembly GCA_034641835.2. NCBI lineage: Eukaryota > Viridiplantae > Streptophyta > Pinopsida > Pinales > Pinaceae > Pinus > Pinus albicaulis. Next base: position 953,691,845 of record CM076581.1, on the reverse strand, counting down.
CGCATGAACTGACGGGCAGTGTAAACACTCTCCCAGGCACGTCGCGCGGGTTTCCAGGCGCGTCGCTCGGCCTTTTAACAACGCAAAAACCTGCAAATCGACCCGATTCACTGGTTTTGATGTTAAGGGAAGGTATGGAACTTTGTTTGCAGTTTTGAAAATGATAAAATCGCCCTCGACCTTCACCCTTATGTCATTTCAAAACAAATCTTCAACGGTCTTAAACTTTGAAAAGTGACGTTGGTTTTCAACTCTCTTTGGTTTTTAAACTGTGGCCTTGTCATTTTGAATATGTATATAAACTTGAACAATGACTTTCTGTTTAGGGCTGACCCTTTCGTGTCCCTTTTAAAAATGTGACATTTTCTTACTAATATATCAAAGAGTTTATGGAGTGCCTCTGCCACTTGGTGAGAAGATATATTTAACCTCTTTGATTTTTGAATTTCAAAGTGTCCTTTCTAGCTGCTTCAAAGTGACAAGGCCTCTCCTTGAAACTGACTTAAATGCCAAGTGTCCTTTTAAATCTATTTTCTGACTGTGGGTATAAAATGCAGTTGTATTTGCTTATGCTCAAGATGCACTGATATGGTACCCTTTCCCTTTTATGATGAACAGGCCTATACTTGTTTTAAAATCTTTCTCCAGAAACTGAAAACAGGCCAAATCACTCTTGTACTTGATAAACCTGTAGACTGACTTGTAGGATCCCTGGTTGCAGAAGAATTTGAAATGCTACCTCAATAACTTTTATACTTTTTTATTCATGAACAACATAGCTGTCTCTGACCTTTGAGAGGAGATGGCTTACCCTTTTAAACTTGGTTTTGACAAATTTTTCCTCTAAGTGCTTTATCAACTCTTTTCCCTAATATTTGCTTTGACTAGTGCATCGGTATTTTTGTAAGAGAAATGTTCCAAAGCTCAACTCTGTCCCCTGATTTGACACTTTAGGTGATTTTTAAAGAAAATCACTCAGAATGTGTCAAAGAGCATTTTGAAAAACCTTGACAACTGTTTTGTCCTTTTAACAGGAGATGGCCTGTGTTCTTCCAATTTGTTTGATAATTGCTGCTTCCAGGTGATTTATAGGCTTCTCCCTGGACTGTAAGCGCCATCTTTTGGTTGCATGCTTTCACACTATATTTCTCTGTTTACTCAAAAGGAGCTCTCTCAGACTTCTGGGCAGGTGACAGTGGGGTGTTGTTTAGCCCTTTCCTTTAAAGAAACTGTTCCTTTTTGGTATTAATGCATGCATACTCATATTGTTTCCTGTCTATCATAATGTATTTCTTGAAAGACATTTTCATTTGAATAGGAAAACCAATACTTTTAAATCATAAACCCTAACTTTTACCTGTGTAATGACTTCTATTTACTTTCTTTGTATCCTTCCACTGCACTTTAGATCAATCAGTTTTCAACAACCTGCAATGCTTTGGCCATCTGCTCATAAATGGAGGAGGGTCTTCACTGAGCAAAGTATCTGAAGATTATTTGAAAATGCTGCATGACAAGGATTTGCTTGGATTATGATGATAGGCAGTCAACTTAAAAAACATTAGCACTGGTACCTTCTGTTTGCAATCACCACTATGCTTCAGAACAACCCTAGTCAAAGTATCCTTGTCTCACTGTACTGCTCTGAGGGAAACTGAGATGTCATCATTTGCTTTGGTCATCTCATGAAAAATTATTTGAAAGATAGTCTCTGTGACTATGGAGGTTAGTGCCTTTTGAAGAACAAAGCACTTTCTTTCTGCCTAGGTGATGACATGATCTGTCAGCAATCCCTTCAATTTGATCTTGTGGACAAGCAGGCTGTTTATGATTGGAATTTTTACTAATGACATGCCTTTCTAAAGTTTATCAATTGATATGAGTTGAAAACTTCAAATGACTTCCTTTATCAGACCAAACTCTGCTTTCCTTTGAAATTGTATACTGCAGACTCTATTCTCTGTTATGATCATCACTCATACTCAGAAAAACCTAGAATCTCTGTTTCACTGTTCAGTAAACAACCAACCTGGACTTTTGCAATCTTCAAAGTCAATACTGGCCAGCGCCCTCTGCTTGTGGATGAAGGAGGCGCCCTAACCCTCTGCTTGTAAATGAAGGAGGTTCTGGGCCATGACAATTTTTCCAGTTTGCTGTGACAGTGGTGTCTTTCTGTGATTTTCATGCTGGAAAGAACTGTAAGGTCTTGATGAGTAACTCTTTGCTTTGCAACTTCATTTCAGGTTCATGCTACATTTAGAAGCAGTTGTTCCTCTAACTGTAGATTCAAGCATTTCCTCCTGAGATGAAGTTATATTTCCTGTTCTTTGCAGAATCTATAAAACACTGTGAAACACCTAATAGTCAGCTTGAGATTGGGGTTTATGCAGTGCTGAGACCTAGGGATATAAGTGGCGCGACTTAGAGTTGTTTGTCAATTTCATTTGCAGAGTGGGAGGTCAGTTATGGTTGGTCTGTAACAGATGGAGGCTTTTTGACTTTTTGATGATCGCCAAGGGTAAAATGTCTTAAAGCGCCACTTCCTAACATAGGGGAGACTTTTGAAACAGATTTGGATTTGCCTTTTAAAGCTGATGGGCAGACCAGTAGGGTTGAAGCTAGATAGGAAAGGGATAATGAGGTTTTGATTTTGACATGGGTGTACTGGAAAGTAGAAAGGCGAAAAAAGTTTTAGGAGGGTTTTCCAGATGACATATTGACATAAGGAAATCAGTTTCTAGAAAACTCAGTTGTAGATATAGTCATCACTAACATGTAAAAAATACTGATGGCTAACAAGATATAGAGAGATGGGCTATCAATGATGTAGAGAGAACATATAATACTAAATAACCTTAAAAGTAAGTGTTTATGTATGTATAGATCGTTAACCAATATAGCATTATTGAGATAAAAAACATATATTATCTCTCATACCCAATTCACTAACAACTGATAAATTGAAATAGACAATGGAAAGTAGCTTTATATAAATATAATAAATTATTCTAGATTCATATTAAACCTAGATCTATCAAACATCTTTTTTGAGTGTAAAACATGAGGAAAGGTTTACACCTCAAGGGATTTGATCCCTCTTGGAGCTTGATAGATTGAGATATAATATGGAAATCATCCTAGATCCATATTAAATCCAAATCTATGAAACCTCTTTTTTGAGTGTAAAACTTGAGGAAAGGTTTACACTTCAAGAGATTTGATCCCTCTTGAAGCTTGATAGATTTGGATTTAATATGGATATAAGACAGTTTAATTATTGATTATTAATAATTATAATTATGATTTTTATTTTTTACTTTTAAATAAAATTTATATAGAAATATTTTAATTAATAATAACAATTTTTTTAGTTTTACTTTTTACTTCGGTGTAATTTGACCAAGTCAAAATGTTTAGATATCATAACATAACATTGCAACATCTCTTCCATACTCCTTTGGAATTTGATTGTGAAATGAGAGATGATATTTTCACATGTGGTATTGATGAACCATGGTATTGGCCCCTGGTATTGTAACAAATATTATTTACAAATTAATAATATCCATGGTAAATTGGAGATGAATTTCTATGGTTAAAAATCTTGTTATATTGTAAGTATTAAGTTTTTATTTGCTTATTAATGAAATCTAAATATGCTTACAAATTATTATTTTAATTTGTATAATAAAATAGATCTTAATTTATAGTTACTATTTATATCTTATATATTTTAATGAGATAGAGGATTTAGATAAAGTAATTATAATATTTTTTCATTTAAATATAAAATTAAATTCAAATAAAATATTTTGATTGTGAAATGAGAGATGACTTTTGGGCATATGGTATTGATGAGTCACGATATTGTAGCAAAACCTATGATATGGTAATAATATCTATGGTAAAGTGAACATGAATATACATGGTTAAAATGATTGTGATATTGTAAGCACTAAAGTTTTCATATACTTATTAAATAATTTTAAATATGGTTACAAGATCATTATTTTAATTTCTAAGATAAAATAAATCTTAACTTATATTTTTTAAAGTGATATGTATATTATGATTTTCTTTTATCTAAAAGTTATTCCTAATTTTATTAATAAAAAAATTACATGTAAATGTTTACAAATTCTTTACATCTTATAAATCAAACACATTAATATAAATTCAACATCTTGACTTGCCTGTAAAAATGTTTACTTTGGTACATTACACCTACACATCTCCTTAGCTTTAGCCCAATAAAAAATCATACAGCTCACAATTTTTTTTCCATATAGACATCACACAACTCACTTTTTTTTTTCCATATAACTATTTATCTATCTCGTTTGAGATTCACTAAAAAAAATATATATTTTCTTCTTGAAATTGTATTCAAACTGATTATAATACATATATTTTATTACAAAAATTTCCAACCCAAGTTTCATCTATAATGCTTACAAGCCAAAAAAAATATATATATATTATGAAAAGGAAAATCCTTTTCTCTTGGTGGATTTCATTCTAATCTTTTGTTCATTTTCTTTGGAGTATGATCATTTTCTTTGAAGTATAATTGCCATAAATAAAAATTATTCAAGAGGTCAGAAATAACAAGTCATATTTATATTTAAGTTTTGACATAAAAGTACTATTTTTTTGCAAGCATTTTTCAATCCGAGAAATGAACTCTCGAACTGAGTCTCTATCCCATACATTGGCATAAGTGCTTTTCTTGATGTGAGCTTCTCTTTGTTGTTTCACATTCCCGAGAGAAGTTGATAATGGAATAGTTTCTCCCAAAAATTGAATATTTCGCATCTGGTATATTTTAGTTATATTTAAAGTGTGGTCTTACAACTTTGTACAACTTTGATTTGCGTATTTCACTATATTGTGAGAATAATCACAATGAGTAAACTAAGTTTCCAATGATACATGAAAATGAATATGTTTTTCTGGGAAATGTTTTTAGGTGTATTGTTGTTTTTAACTTCACAGATTTTAATTTTGTCAAAGAAATATTGACTTTTCTTCTTACTTTATTAACTAACATTGAATTTTATTAGTAAATTTGTATAACTTATTCTGTATTTTTCCTGTCTCCTTCAACTTATTATAAAATATAACTTGCAAATCAAATAACCGAGTATTAATAGCTGCATCCATTTTTTCAAAGAACTGTAATTTGTTTCACCTTTAACTCTTCCACCGGTTTCCAAAACACTAACTTTTCTTTTGATATTTATAAGAGTTCTTTTTACCTGTAACTTCTTATTTTCTTTGAAGGTAATAAATTGTTTTGGATTTTCTTCCTTAATAGAAGACATATTAAGACATCTCAAAACACTAATTTTTCTTTTGATATTTATAAGAGTTCTTTTTACCTGTAACTTCTTATTTTCCTTGAAGGTAATAAATTGTTTTGGATTTTCTTCCTTAGTAGAAGACATATTAAGACATCTCAAAACTTTAATTTTTCTTTTGATATTTATAAGAGTTTTTTTTACCTGTAAACTCTTCTTTTCTTTGAAGGTATTAAATTGCTTTGGATTTTCTTTCTTAAAAGAAGACATATTAAGACATCTCAAAACACTAATTTTTCTTTTGATATTTATAAGAGTTCTTTTTACCTGTAAATTCTTATTTTCTTTGAAGGTAATAAATTGTTTTTGATTTTCTTCCTTAATAGAAGACATATTAAGACATCTCATTTCTATGGAGCTCGTTTTCCATAGTAATATATATTTTGTGCTTTTCAATGAGTTGACTCAGTTGATGCTGGAAAGTTCACAAACGACCTATTCACATCGGCAAAAGCTCCTAATCCGTCAGCAATTTCCTCAACTAACTCTTTAATCATTTAAATGTGTAGCATTGCAGAAAATGAGGAGTTTCCTCAATCTATCCATTTTTTCTCTTTTAAACTCTTCCTTTCATAACTTACTTTTTCTTCTTATTGTAAACCTAAATTCTCAAAAACACTACGTTATTTTCATATGATTCAAAACTATCTAAATTCAACATAATATGAAATCATCTAACCAAGAAGAGTAATAGAAGAGTACTTATCAATATTATACACAAATGGTGTATGTGTAAACACACTCACACACATAGATTACATTCACATTACTCTATTAAATAGAGTTTGTGAGATCCAACTTATTCCTAATTTAGAGAGAGAGAGGTTGAGAGAATTTCTCAACCATCACAAACCAACTTCTCAAATATAGAATGTAAGCATTAACTCCAACATCCCCCTTTAATAATTATATTAAATGAATTTATTGAAATCACTCATAAAGAACAAAATAATCAATCATTTTTTAGCTTATCAGTAGATGCTCCATCAAGTTGCCTCATAACCCTTGTAAAGGTGTAGTTGGCAAGTTGGATTCCCAAGTTTGCTTCCTCAACTCCCGAATCAAGGACCTCTCGAAGTCAATTACTAGACAACATCCCAATTTGTCGCCTAACCTCATTAGAAGACCACTCTACGTCTTCAACGAATGAGGGATCCTTCCCTAGATCCGCAACTGCCATACTATCTGGACAACCATCCATATTGAGCCTTACTGCCACTCGATCTTTTAAGTACTGGCTTCAGACACATAGCTGAACTACTAGTCATTTTGTGGATGAGCTCCCATCTACCGAGATACATGGGTGCAAACCGCTGTATTCGCTAGTTATATAGAAGAGCCGTCTAAATACGAAATGTATCTAGATTCAACTATTACATCATGACTTTTTTATCTATTTTGAAAAATTCATCCTCACTTAATTTAAAAACAATTTATAACACTCCTAAAACCACAAAGATTTCAACACTTGGAATTCAACCATAAAACTCAGCCAGCAGCAAACATTTGATGTCATCCTCGTTAATGTTTCTACTTCCAAGCGTAGTGGCAGGACGACTCTCGACACATTCCAAGAGTTTGTTCTCACGATACAACTTCCACACCCAACCGACCAGATCTGGCTGGTCCGCCATGCTAGACTGAGAGGCCTTCCGCAGGAGACCTCAAGGGCGACGACACCAAAACTAAACACATAACGTTTGAATGCGTCTGGGCATTAACATTTACGCAGCTATGTCTCCAATATTACGCAGCTATGTCTCCAATTAACATTTATTTAAAACGTCGATCGGAACTATGAATGCGTTTCAGCATTTAAAAAATCTATCTCTTGTAAAAAAGTTCTCGGCTTCCAAGTCCGCCATGCGCCAACAGTGACCAAAGCTTGTATACTCGAATAGAGATCTTAGGCATACAGACCTCAACACGTCCAATCGACAGCCTCGTTGACCTCGATGTCGCACCATGTTTCACCCGACAGCGATTGGCCTCAACTACCGCAGAGACAGAATACCAGAAGATATGAACCATAATACAACAAATAGCATTCCTAGTGGATTGATGAGGTGCTAAGAAAAAAAGAAACAACCAGTCAACAAAGCTCGGCTCAGTTCTAGGAATTTTCGCACAACACAACACACAGGTCTCTGATCCTGTGCTCTGATATCATGATAGAAACTACTGAAAAACACTCAATTACTAAAAAACACTCATATATTATACAGAAATGGTGTATGTGTAAACACACTCACACACACATAGTACATTCAGATTACTCTATTAAATAGAGTTTCTGAGATCCAACTTATTTCTAATTAAAGAGAAAATTTGAGAAAATTTCTCAATCATCACAAACCAACTTCTCAAATATAAAATGTAAGCATTAACTCCAACATTTTTGACAAAAATTTACTGTGGATATTATAATTTTCCAACAAGTATATAAACCTGTGTCTTTTTTATTATTGCAGATGAATTTACCTTTTCATTTTCTTTATCTTGTCGACTTTGGTTGAATATCCATGCACTTTTGTCTCGCTCTTCTTTCTCTTGTTCTTATTTTTTTAATCTTCTACATCATTAATATGTTGTTTTATTCGTGTATCGTGTAAAGAAGTCAGCGTTTTTGGCTTTGTTTAATCTATTCCTCTTTTGATAACTTATTCATAATCATATTCCGACATGAAAATCTTTTCAAAAGGAGTGTCTTCATGAATATATGCTCATAATTTTACTTTATGAGGAGGACATATCATTTGAATTTACCTTTCAAGTTTGGTTGCTTCTTTCATAACAAGTTTGACATTTACAATAGCATAAATTACGTGTGCAATGTTCTCTTTCGATTCTTGAATAATAAAATAAATACCAGTAACCAATACCCGATAAGTTATGTCCTTGAGATCTAGCCTATCAAGAACATACGTGGAAAGGAGTTGGATACCTCTTAATATAAGAAAAATGCGTCAACAAATCAATCTCTTATTTCTTTAATTCCATCCATATCTTCTTGAGTAACCTAGTAGGCACCTATTTTGGGGTTATTGAAATGATCAAGAATGTTATAGAATTACTTTTTGCAGTTCACAACCTGTTACTGTGAACAATAAACATGTACTAGATGTCGAATAAGAGATTAATTTGAGCTTATTACTCGAGGAGGATTATAAAATACACCGCATATATGAGATAACTTCGGGTATAACCCTTATAATTTTTTAATTTTCCATTATAAATTAAGTAAGATAATATGATCCCAATTGAACATGGTTCCTTTCTAAATAATTTGTTGAATAATACGGACCTATTATAGTTAAATTGTTAGGAGTCTTTCTCACCCTATAATCTATTATAATTAAATTGCTAGGAGTCTTTCTCACCATATAATCTACATATCATAATAGCTAGGAGCAATTGAGGTTATTTAGACGCTAAATAAGATACACTTTATCTGCTCCTATTTTAAAGGAGAGAGGGTCATACCACTAATCCCTTATCATTTTAACCATTATAGTTTCTACTTTCTCCACCTCTTAGGCTACAAATTGGTATATAAATTGCTTGTTGAGATTTAGTTTAGAGGATTTTAATTTATACATATTTAGGATATCCTAAGAGATAAAAGATCCAACAATTTGATTAGAGAAATTAACAATTGAACACGTCTTAGCATCTATATGAGAGATGATACACCATAGCATGTCATAGTAAGGTACACTTACTAGTTTGGCAGTTATCTTATGTAGGCCAAATTACTTGATATCCTCAAAATTATACATATATTATTCATGTTTGTCCAAAAATTTCCCCATTCAATATAGTTTTAGATTTCTCTCCACTCCATGCATTTATTAATTCAAATGCATTACTAAGAGAAGTATCTAAGAAGAAAATATAATTTGGGTTCTTTTCTTCATTATGTTCCTCAAGTTCTACTTGTTTTCCTTTTCCTTTATTTGTCATATTATCTACTCTAGACATGCATTTCAAAGAAATAAATCAAACCTACATTTCAATATTGTATTAAAAGAATGCAGAGCTAACAATTTTTTTATCTCTCTAAAATCAAAATTGGTAATTTAATTTACCTAATCTAGCTAAAATACAAGGGGAAGAATAAAGTTGAAACATGTCAAATACACCCTAATGGGGGTGGATCAATTGCAAAGTCCTCCATATGAGGGTCGCCCTCAATGCATGCATGCACATTAGTTACTAGTTGTAGGCACTCCAAATATTATGGAGTGTACTCACTTGTAATCAAAATTATTGAGGGGGATGAGAATAGTATTCTTGTCGCCCCAAATGAAGGCATGTTGGCACATTCATTTAGTCTTGAGAATTTACTACGTGGAGCCAAAAATGGAGGCCCTACTTCAATACATTTAAATTTAAAAAATTATCGGACCTATCATTGGTGTGAGCAAATAAATGCTACCATTTCACACTCGTTAACTGGTTAATAGTGAGGCATGAAAAGGAAACAACCTCTTAATATTTTTTGTAATTCTTCTGTAATTTGAAGGAGCAGGACCTCCTCGCCTAGTACCTTTCTTTTCTATAGTAGTGGAAAGTCATCAATATATGGACCTCAAAAATTCTATTAGTGGCATACATTTCTCCTGCTTTTGCTTCAACTCCTCTGCTCATAACCTAGGTATATTTTAGGTCTTACAATGAATTTTTTCTTTCTTTCTTCTTCCTTCTAGTAATCTCAGGAACGTCAATTCTAAGTCAAATTTCCTTTTCTTCCACCTTTTATTTTTCATCTCCAATGTCCATTTGGTTTTTGTTATCTCTAGAGACTTTTCTATTTAGTCTCTTTCTCTTGTTTGTTAATCCTTTCAGCTTTCCTCTCCCAAAGTCTCAACTTCATCTTCAATTCTCTCTGTGATCCCTCTCCAATGCTGAGGGAGAGGGCCCATTCACATAGAGGAGTGGGACAAGGATCATAAGACCACACACGGGCTTGGGGCCAAGCGGCAAGCCTGTGCCTCTATATAATTATTTTGTCAAAATGTACTCGTGGTTGTGTAACATGACTTGTCTAACATTGAGCACGAGTTGGCTAGGGAATCAATTACACTATCGAATTTAGAAGTTTTAGTAGAGGTGTAGGATTAGATCCTTGACTTCAAAACACTAGGAGATTGAGGAAATAAATACCTCAACACCATGGACTATGGAACCTCAAGAAATCATTGGGAAAAGTTTTTTTGGTCACAATGAGAGTAGGGATGAGCTCCTTCATCGCATGGTGGAGATAAATCTGCTCAATGAAATCATCAATGTATGAATATAATATTTCGAGGTATCTCTACTTAGGGATGGTGAATAACCAACTCCCATGGGTAACTTATATGATAATATGGTCTCTCCATGGCTTCAAAGCCATTACTACTATACCTATCTAGTACTCAATTTTATGGTTTTAGTATATGCTTTTTGTTCATTTTTTTCATGGCTATCACCATGTTTAAAGCCAAATTCTTTTTCTCTGTAATGGGCTTGGCCAGCACCAGCTCAATTGTTTATTTTCCTGGACCTCACAAACTGATTCTTGGTTATTTATCTAAGCATAGCTTCCACTTATGTAGGATATATTTATTCATCGTCTCGCTTCTCAACTTGATCTGTACATATATATTTTCATAATATAATTTTGTGAATTTAGAAAAAAAAGTAACATGCCAAATGCATTAAATGAATGGTCAAGGTCCAAGTTTCTATGTTGTGAAGTGAATTCAATTCATAGTTTGTGACTTAATGAGTAGGCATTCATACCTTTAAATGTTGAATGTGACGGTTTAAATTTCATAAAATAGTGAGAAAAACCTACCTTTTAGTTTATTAGACCATTATATCTTGATAATCGAGTATTTCATAAAACAACTCATTAAACAAATTCCAGATACTAATAGAAGATGATACACTTCATCATTTCACAATAAAAATCATATTAAATAACATTTTATTCCGTTACTATTGTTCTATTGGCTTATCAATGTATCTAAATGTTGGGATGTGAGGACACCAGAAGGTTAGGACATTAGCAGATTAGGAAATCAAGAGTTCAAGACATATGGACTATAAAGAAGAAAATTTCTGATAATAATAAATGCTAATAGGTTTTTTTATTTAACTAAAAAAAATAACAATAAATATTGGGACTTCAGGACATTGAGAATTTTAAGTATCATCTGATCAATAAATCAAGAGATAAGGACTTCGAGATAATGGGAGATCAGGAATTTAAGAGATTATGACTTTGAGGTATAATGATATTGGAAGCTAATGGTACTGAAATGTGAGGAGATTGATACTTTGAGGTATGAGGATATTGGGTGATTAGGATATCAAGCGATTGGGACATCAAGAGTCCACATAGCTTTAGGGAAAGAAATATTGATTTTAAAATTTCTTCTAATTTATTATTAATATTTTTTTATATAATAATTTATTTGAAATTAAAATATGAATGTTCAAAAAATAAACAATAAATTACCTATCAATAGATCAATTAAGAAACTTACAAATGATTTTTTTTTTATATAAACGATATTATAATATTGAACATATACAATAATGGAGGTTGTTGTACAAGCCACAACAACTAGTAATACTTTGGAAGAAACAAATATGTCTATTACCATTAATATCGATGTATTACCCATGGCTTAACCCCTAAAATTGTAAATGAATATGCACATTTAATATATATCATCGTAAGTGAATAAATGCTAATTAGGATGGTGAGGTGAGCACTACTTTGGAGTTCGTGACCAATGTACATATGTGTTGTATGGAAATGTGCCTATGCTTATATGTTTTTGGCTAGAGAGTTTAGTTTTATAAATATAAGACTACCTCCACATTAAGAAAATACATTGTTGATGCATACCAAATCAAATAAGAGAGTATGGGGGGATAAGACTCCATGAATGTGAAAGGGATATAATGGATAAGTTATGAAGGGATTAATCCTACGATGAAAAAATATTATTAAAATGAGCGCAACTCAAAAGTGATTTTTTTTTTATCATAATACCATTAAGTGACTTTATAGAATTTCTTTTGAAGAAAGAGGGACATGCGCATAAATGGAAGTGGTGTTTGTTTCATTGGACACACATTACATCATCTAACCTTTTGGGAAGGTTACTGAACTCCCAATAAGGAAAATTAGTATGACCTGGTGACATGATGGACCTAAGTAAAATCGAAGGAGGATTTGGGGAAAATGGGGATAAGTTCCCCATTGTGATGCCAGAGCGGTTCCTAGAGGCCCATAAGGTAGTTGGAACTCCTAAAAACCACAAGGATCTAGAACATCCCTGCTCAACAGAGTTGGAAAAATTGGAAGGGTAGTCTGTTGTAATATTAAGAACACTGAGAGGGGGGTTGGGGGGTGTGAATCAATAATGCATGGTTGGATCTATATTTTACTGATTTTTACCCTTTCTTTATAAATAAATTGAAGCTTTAATTAGTTAATCAAAAACAAATTAATCAAATAACAGATCATACAATATAATAAAAATTCACAATTAACAATGATAAAATTAATACGTAAACACATCCATTAAGAGATCAACACATAAGAACACTGATGAAATTTTGAAACAATTCTAGGAGAAAAACAACCATCTCCTGGTCTTTTTCATTGTCTTCTTATTAATAAAATTGTTCTTTTACATATTCATATCACTATCTGTTAGTATGAATTCTTTGTCGAAGCGTACGAAAAAGAACCACTTTAGCTACGCATAACTAATAGCCCTAACAACAATAATGGCTGCAAAACATCTTCAGATCTGCAATTAGTAGTTAAAGTGCTGCAACAAACAGATCTATAAATGGAAAGATATTAAGCAGTGAAGTAAAGAGTTTGCTCCATGCATCCAACAAACAAGACAAGAACACGATTTTTGAATGAATTTTTATATTACAGGGCACCTGGGAGGAAACAAGAAGGTGTATCCAAATCTCCTCAACGGGATGGGTTCTTTGTAGTCCTCAGCACTTCAGATCTAAGCTTTCTCTCTCTTGTAGATGTAGAAAACCCCAATGTAGAAGGTAGAGCTCAATGGGAGCAACAATGGCAGAAAATGAGACCGAGTGTATAGATCCAGAGTGATCTAGTATGCAACAAAAGGTGAAGAATGAAGGGGAAAACCCTCCTATTTATAACAAAATATTGGGTCATTCTAGATCTTGGTGCATGATTAAAATAATGTTAACCAAATCTAGATCCACCTCTATGGAATATTTTATTATTATTTGTTGGAGGGAAAGGAACTTTGACTTGGGTCAAAATCCCTTGATTAGTGAAGAATAAATAAATAAATGATTTATTTATCTTTTTAAGGAAGTGGTTGGGATATAATCAAATAAATAATGGTTTATTTGATTAATGGTGGTTGATTTGGTCATCTTTAACAAGGAATATTATTTAAATAATTATTCCTAGAAAATAATAAGATAACTATGGGTTTATCTCATTAATTTCTTTGTTTTTGGGTTAAACATGACCGGGAATAATAATTAAATTATGGTTTAATTAATTATTCCTTTTGGGGTTTCCTAATTAACATAGTGAAAGCAGTTTTACTTGGGGTAAAACTGGTCTTACATGGTGTACTTGGGTCCATCTAATGATGAAGAGTTAGATGACCAATAAATGGTGTAACACTATCCATCACTAATGTGAAAACCATAACTTGCTAATCATGCGAGCAACTACTCGCTCTTGGCCATTTCCTAACAGAAGCCACCAGTTCTTGGACTTTGCAAGACACCATTCGCTAGAAGCTACTACTCCCTCAATTATCGAGGCCACTACCTGTTGAATGGAACCACCTTTAAAAAATTTCCATCCACCACTCCCAAGTTATAATGCCACAACCTAAAGAATGCAGCCACACCCTGAGTTAGAAAGCCACCACTTTCCATGAAAGGCCCCAACCTTTAAGCCCCCGTGGACCAAGTTTCACAATATTTCATATTATGATCCACCTGAATCAACACAAAATCTTGTAGGCCACATTTCATCCCATTTTCATATTGGAACCACTACACAATTTAAGCTCATGAATTAAATAAAACAAATGCTCTCTTCATAAAACACAACAAAAAACACTTCCTTGAATACATTAGTTCATAAAATCAATTTTTCTCACGACTCAATAATTGGATACAAACTTTGACTCAAACTCTTCCCTCAAGAATCATCTCATCAAAAAGAAACATACATCTCAAAAAGGCTCATTCTAATTGTCGAATACTATGACCATAATCTATCTCAAAATTAGCATAGAAAAAGATCAATAAATTACAAATCAAACCAACACCCTTTCTCCATACAAAGGGCATTCACGACTCAATAATTGGATACAAAATTTGACTCAAACTCTTACCTCAAGAATCATCTCATAAAAAAGAAACATACATCTCAACAAGGCTCATTGTCATTTTCGAATACTATGACCCTAATCTATCTCAAAATTATCATAGACAAAAATCAATAAATTACAACTCAAACCAACACCCTTTCTCCATACAAAGGGAATCCACAAACTCATAGAACCACAAACACACTAAATACATGAACCCAATAGCATCTCTGCACATAAATGAAAACACATATCCAACCAAATAAATATGAAACTACATCATATGACTTGTACATCAATAAAACTAGGCACTCGACCATACACACTAATTCAATTCCATAACAATATACTCTTCAATGGAACCCATACCACAACATTGTTACTGTCACACAAAAAATACTATAACATAGTATCCACCTTTACAATGATGGATACAAATTCCATGTAGAAGCTTTTTCTATGCATCATACATTGCACAAAATCTTTGTCTCAACCTATATTATAGGTAACCAACGTAGTAGACCCAATAGTTAATCACTCTATCAATGTGAGTCATCCATCTATGCATAAAACTCTTATACTAATGTTCTGTTAGATACAAATAAATCAAAGCAATATATTCAATCCATGCACACTTTATTACGAAATAAACCACTCAAAATCCATATGCACTACTCTCCAAATATTTTTTGTATCATAAGCACAACCTCACTATTAATCTATGTGCACACATACTAAGTATTTCTTCAAAAACCCGTCTCCTACAGGTGCACACACCTTCAAATATTACTCAGCCTAAGTGAAAGGTATATGATTTTACATCAATTGGTGTGAGAGTGAAACCTCTACAATGATCCATAATATGAAGTATATAGAAATCAATTTCCCAATTCTCATATTGAACCAAATAAACCCTTTTTTCTAAGTTGGACTCGTTCATAATGAGCCATTAACACCATGATATACCCATCAATGCATTCCAAAACCTTGATAATAGATCCATCCAGTCACAATGATCACTTGCACAATTACAACAATCAAAGTGTTCATACTCACATTGGAGAACTGTGTTACTCCATTTTGTCGCATATGATTGATAAGCTTTCAAATGGGATCATTCACATCCTTTGAACACTTTTCATCCTCCCTACAAAAATCCCTAAGCATGACTCTCCTGAAACCATAAATTTCATCCTTTAATAACTTCATTTCGATTATTTTTAGGGCCAACACACCCTGGATCTTTAGAGACCACCATTCATGAGGAGGTTATCCCTCTCTAGACCTGCGCTGATCACCAGCAGGTTTCCCCTTGCTATGGGTGCATTGATTCTATAAATTCGGGAGAAATAAAAATAAGCTTGAAGCTTCCATGAGTGGCTACAACTATTTACCTTGGATGAAATCCTCGAATCCTATCCTATCTTACATCTAATATTTCACCCCTTATTGCTTGAGCTCATCCTCCCATAAGGAGTGGATCTCAAGCCTATATTGGTAAATAGATAAGAACTCTTAACCTACCATGCTCTTCGATATATTTGTGGCCATCCAAAAGCTAGTTCTTGGATTTTGGAGATAGACTCTATCCTCATGCTTTTGCTATGGGAGTCATTATTCCATGAATTAGGGTGAAATAGAGTTATAATTTGTGGCACAGAAGGAAAACTCAACTTGGAGGATCTATTCTACAAGATAAACTCCTATATTTGGTTGTAACTCTCTCCATTTCTATTAATACAAATATTTCATTGTTTTCCTATATGTGAATTTATAATTTCATATATTTTGATGCCATGTTGATCCATCGAATAAATTGATTAGACGGTGCTAAATAAATTCGTAGATCATTGGATTATGCTCTTTGAAGGTTCTAATTGTAGTGATCAAAGATATGATTGGAGCATACAAGTCAAGAGAGGAACAAAGCATATGATGAATTACCGGTATTATTCATACCATTCTCTATTTACTTTAAGGAAAACATTAGCTTATTTTCTTTCTATTTCTCTAGACTAGGCCATCAAGTCTAAATAAGATACTTATGTCCATAGTTGTAGATTCTACGTAACAAATTACCAACTCCACTTCAAAACGATGTATTCCATTAGTGATTTCCTTGTCCTTAGTGCTTGTTCTACCTATTATTCATATCTTTAATTTATTATCAAGTCAAGAATAGACCTATCAAGAGGATTTCATTTAGTTTCAGTTGCAATTTATGTGTCAAAACCTTGCATCCCCTAATCAATGCTCCCTCTCGTCTATAGAAAAAGCGTTGCAATGCTCACGATCCTTCTTTGTGCCTACGCTGCATAGCACCGGTGACCCTCCAACACATTCATTGGGCCTTGTTAATGCACACTTTTTTTTCTCTGTGTCCAGCTTTGTTACAATGGTTCTTCCTTAAGTCTTTGAGTATCTTATTGTCTCTCAGAAGCCTCCATTTTGTTGGATTTTTGTTTTGAGTGGCTTTGATAAGGATTTGTTTATATTTTCCTCTGTTCTTATCATTAGGTCATTAGAGAAATGATTTGTTTGATCATTGAGTGGTTTAATGAATTGGTGTTTTAGTTATAATTATGATAATTTCTCTTTTATTAGTGATTATACATGCATATTAGTTTTCATCATATTTTAAAATTAAGTGAAATTGAAAAGAAAAATCTCTTTGCATTGGAATTTAGATTTTTATGTGTGCTTTGACATTGGAAAATTTTCATTAAAATTGAATTACATTTATCATATTGTTTGATGCATTTTGTATGATGCATACTCTTTGTCTCTTCCTTATTTAGATAGTATTTCATTGAAAGTGAAAGATTTCATTTCCTCATGCTAGCTTGCATTTTAGCTAATTCAAGTGAAACTTGTGGTGAGCCCTAAAACTAAAAATTAACTGAAGATAAACATTAAAATATATTGTATCAACCTAAGTATCATTTGTAACATTAACGCAAAAATTTAGAGGTTTAGGCTAGGGAAATGTTCGAACGTCATTAAACGTAGGAGCTTTAGTTGTTTTCTAACGTTGTATCCTAGGGGTAATATCCTATTCCATGTGCATAAGAGTATCAAAGCATTCGCCACGTACCTTTGAGTATATAAAAGGGTGCTCCAGGCATGAAAAGTATATGTGAATGCTCTCATTGTAGGGTTGCGCATTAGACAACACTACTACACACTACACTTCCATGTACTTTCGAGTATATTTTGAAATTCCACCATAGGTTGTTATCCTCACCTTAGGTAACCGAGTCTGCCACCTTGTACAATATGATACACTTAACAAAACATTCAGGGAGATTTCCTACCCATACATAAATCCTTAGTTTTCCAAGGTGGTATGTTGAAGTTCACGGTTTCTTAGTAATTTTCATCTTCCTAGTTACACCATTTTTTTGTGTCTTTAATTTATACAATCAATTAATTGACCATGGAACAATATCCTTACTGTAAGATACCTCCTTAGTGGATCTTAGGTTGATACTAATGGTGATTTTTCCAGAGTCTACCAATCAAGGTGATATCACTCAGATTTTCCTTGAAGTTGTTGAAAAGGAAAGTAAATCCGAGGCAACCACAAACCAACGTTCAGATACAGAATCTAGCCAATCTATATCCAGAGAGGGCTCTCTTTTTAAAATTTAGCTTTGTTCTTAGAAAATATTAGGCGAGTTATAAGTCCAAGAGTTTTGTTTGAATTTAAATGGTGGAATCCACCAACTAAGGGCACGATTGAGTATTTCAGGCCATTGGGCTATGGAGTCGAAAGGATGGCTTTACTGGATTAAGTTTCTACACACAAGATGGCTTTGCAGGGGAAGATAGCCAAACATAGAACAATTTTAGAAATTAAAGTGAATGGAATGGGTTTTTGAAAGGATGAAAGGCAATTAAGAATCTTTCAACATGTTCAAAGAAAAAAAATGAATGATTACAAATAAAGAGCAGTTAATAATTCTTTACTATAGTAATCAAAATGTTTAAACCAGCGAAACAAGAGCAATTAAGAATTCGTTGCTTATAACCAGTTTAGAAGAAAACATTTTGGAATAATCGCAATTGAAATCAGAGTACACTTAAGTAAGTTTTGATTTATTCTTTTATGTCAATTATTCAGAAATGGAACACAGTGATATTATAAACAGATATAAAACTTAAAACATAGGATAGAAATGACTTATTGAACTGTAGTCTGACAAATGAATCTTGCAAAAAGTCTTGATCATCCAGCAAGTCACAAAGAAGTTTCTCCAAAACACTTTTATTCCAAAAAATCATTTTACAGCAAAGTAGAAGAATCCACCCTCAATACTCCTTTCGAGGGTTTATTTATACAAAAAACTATTAAAAATATCTCATAACAAAAGAGATATAATCTAGGGTGACTAATGAATAGGTTACAATAAAAACGGAGACAGGTGGTCTCGTAAATAGGAAAAAGAATAATTGTTGGCATGCTGTTTCCTCCTTTTAAGAATGTGCTGGAGGCAGACCCTATGGTTTGGCTTCGATGCTGTCAACTTCAGTAATTTCTTCTAACTGCTTTGCTTGTCTGATACTCTTTATTTTTCACTGATACACTTTGACCTTCATTTACCTATTTATCCTTTATCAAGATATACCACAGTAAAGCAAAAAATTTCACCCAAGGATAAATTTTATAAAAGTTCCATCATCTCATCCCACCATTGAACTTCTGGCACTCTGGTTCTTTGCAATTTTCTCAATGTTTCATCAGCTTCGGTGTATTTGAAAAAATTAGGCTGATATGGAAACAAATGTTTTATTTCATGTTCAAGATAAAATAAACTCTCCAATTTTTCATAAAGACTTTTCCCTGTTGGCAATGTTCCTTCTGCTGTACTGGTTGAAGAACTGGCTTGATCATCAACCTGTTTGTTTACTTTCGCTACAAAACTTTCCAAATCCATTAATCTACTTTCTTCAATAACCGGACTGGGCAAACCTTTATTTAACACAACATCAAATCTTTCTTTGAAGTTAAAAATTTCTTGCTGTATGTCTGAACACCTTCTTTCAAGATTTTGCGTAAGAGTCCTTTTGGTAAAAACTCTTTTGATTTCCAAGATGGTTCCTGTCCTGTCCTGAATTCCAAATTCTGCAAGTTGCTGCTTATTCTGAGTATTCAAAAAATTGATAAGTCTATTGGCTTCTTCTGGCATATTCCCTAACTCTTCCCTTGCTTTCTCAATTTCTTCCAGAGCCAATCTGACTAAATCTTGCGGTCCATATATTATTTGAATAGAAGACCAAACGTTCTTTATTGATTGAATAATGTTATACCAAAGAATTTATTTTAATTCACTTAAAGGTCTTTCCATTGTAAGATCCTTTTCCAATGCTTTAACTGATTTTTCTAGTTTTTTGTTTTCTCTTGTCTTCTCAGCAACACTCATTTTTGATTGATCATATTTATTTTCCAGAGTAGAAATATGAAATCTTAAGTTTTGGATTTCTGTTACTTGCAGTTTCAATTCATTCATGGATTTGACTAATTCATCAGAACTCTTATCAGAAGTTTTTACCTGTGGTTGCTCTGCTGTTTGGCCTGTTGTAGATGTTCCCGTTTCTGTGACTGCTTGCGTTGTCATTGCTGGGATAATAGATTCTTTGTCTTTTAATGCTTGCTCAAGTTATTTTTCTGTTTCAGCAAGCCTTTCATTCATTCTTAAAAGAAAGTCTATTACCTCTTCTTCAGAATTCCGCTTCATTACTTCTTCAGTTTGAGGGTGTCTTCAAGCTGGTAATTTCAACTGTTTCCTTAATGCAGCAATGTCATCATCTTTCCTCTTGATTAATGCTTCAATGCCCTTAACATCCTTAGGATTATGACCCAAACTGATAATTATTTCCTCCAAAGATTTTATCCTATTATCCTTTGCTTGGGAAGAAGTTTTCTCAATCTGCAACTGGGTATTTGTATTATTCAAAGAATCTTGTAATTCATGAGCTGCCATAGCTTTGTCAGTAAGTGTAGAATATATCATTTCTCCAGTCTTCTTGTGTAATTCAATCTAGTCCAAAAGATGAATATCTTTTGCTAGGACCTCAAAATTGGTTATGATATAATCAGCTGTTGTCTATGGTTGTTGCACTTTGGGTTTAAAATGGCTCATTAGCATTTTACCGTATTGAATGTCAAAAGCTGACATTAATCTTTCTTGATTTTTTGGACCCATTTTAAGATATTTATTATACACCTGCATCCTCAGTGGATCATTCCTTGATTTTATACTCATGAAAGTCTTCTTTATATCTCCTGCATCTTTAAGTGGAGGTTTAAAAGAAGATATTTCTGTACTTAGTTGCATGTGTATTGTCTTTTCTTGAAGACTAGAGTATGTACCACTAACTGAACTTGTTTGCTGACTATCTTCTCTTTCTGGAATATCAATTATTTCTTCAAATGATTCAACTTCTGGAAGTGGATTCAGTTTCTGCCTTTTAGCCTGAGGCTGTTTTGAAGATTCCTTGGGAGGAGTAGGACGTTCAGCCTCTCTTTTCTTGCCCTTTTCAATATTTAGTGGAGTTTGCAAGTTTGGCATTTCTACTGGATTGGTTTGAGGAGGAACCTGTACTTGTCCTTGAGCCTTAGATGTTTGAGGTTGTTCTGTCATGATGAGTGTTTCTGTAACCTGGAAATCAACCTCTTTCTCTTTTCCCTTGGATTCCACTGTAATGCTTTCCTGTAAATTCTGCTGAATAGTACCAACAGAAGAAGTACCAACCTTTGGTCTCTGTACCTGTGTAAAAGAATCCAAGTCAAGTATTTTTTCAAGATCTTTCATAACATTGCTTATATCAACCTGTTCACTATCCTGTTCTATCAATGTTCCTTCTACCCATTCATCTGTATTAGCATACTTTTCAATCTCAGGGATTCTTCGATGCATGTAGGGTGCTGATTTATTTTTCATTATTTTGTCACAAATAAAGTTGAATGGGTCATAGGGTACCCAATGGAAACTTTTCTGTAATGTGCAACGTTCCTCTAATATCTTTTGAGCTTCTTCTCCTCCATCCCTAGAATTGCAGATAAATGGACCAAATTGACTCTTTATCCTGAGTTGAGCCTTTTTCTTGGCATTAAAGAAGTGAATTATATCTGAATTGTTCATTTGTCTGAAATACTCAAGTGCAAAAAGTCTCATTGGAACATATCTGGGTAACTTGAAAGGGCTCAATTCACATCCGTAAATTCTAATTTCAGTATGATTCTGATAGAAGTACCAGTCACCTATCTTATACTGTTTTGAAAGCTGAAGGATTTTCTTGATTTCATTGTTGAGTCTTGGAGGAGCAACTCCTGTCAACAAGGTAGTTTCAGGATGTATGAAAAGATCAATGAACTCATTATAAGAATAGGGAGAATCTCTGGAACAATGAGTAATGGCTGACCAAAAGATAACAGATCTTGGATTCCCTTGGGCATCAAGTTTTCTGATATAGAAAGGGAAAGTTTTTCACTGGTAATAGAGCATGAGATGGTAAATGACAGTAGAATACTTGAATACTTTCTCATTCTCTAATCTCATGAATTGATCATGGATGTTTTCTGAAATGAAAGATGCAAAGTCACACTTGACAGCAGGAGGCTGTCCAGGGGTGAACATAGATAATAACACCAGGGTTAAATGGTCAACATACTCACTGGTATTAAAACCCATTATAAAAGATATCATACTCAAAATATTTTGACATTCTTCAGTGAAAAAAACACTACCATAAGGGGGAGGGCCTGTAGGCTGATGCTCTGGCCACATGAAGGTTTGGAAAATGCGAGTTAACTCCTCTTGGGATAATTTAGTGGACTTCTCCAATAACTCTCCCATGGAAAAAGGAGTAAGGGCTTCACTAGGCTGGAAATGTAACATATCATTGATGGATTGAGCAGTAATAGGAAAAAGTATATTTTGGCTTGGGGATAAAACTGCTCTTTGATTTGGATCATAATTAGCATGAAAATAATGGATTATTTCATGGAAAATATGGACAGAGGGAAAAATGTACCTAGGAAGACCAGACTCCCATAACACAATAATATCTAATCCATTCAAATAATTTTCTGTGCAGCGACAATAAATTCGAAGGGGACTTTCAGTAAAAACTAGGTCTTTTATTTGAAAATCTTTGTCCACTAATGATAAGTAATCCAAATCTCTATGGGGGGCATTCAATGGGGCTACATTCAAGGCTACAGGAACTTCCATTTTTGGTTCTTGTGTATTCAAAAAATGGAAATTCAGGGGTTTTTATGAAAATTTGATCAAATTTACAGGTTCCGACAGGGGAAACGGGTACAATTGCAAGTTCAGGAATATTATTTATAGTTTTTAGGATCAAGGAATGAACTAGAAATCAACTTTAACTCTGTTTTAGTGGAAAAACAAGGAAAGCTGAGTTTCTTTCAGAGTTCAGGGCGAAATGGAGTAAATACCTGTTTTTAGGGGAAAAACTATGATTAACAGGTACCAGCTGGTGGCGAGTGAATACTGGAACACTGGTCTGGTAGCATCTTTCAGTAGAATTCAGTTGAATAGCAGTTGACAGTTGATTTTTTAATTTCTTTGCATGGAGGACAAAGTCGGTTTCGGTACACAGAATAATGAAAAATATGCGAGTTTTTGTTTTATTTACAAAGTCAAATGGGTGGGGAATATTTTATTATTTTATGGGATAACGTCAACGTATGGGACGCACGTCACGGGGGAACGGTGGTAAGCGGTTTATTCCGCACCACCTTTGGAGGAGGGTGGTTTTATGTGAATCGGCAACGATTCCACAAATTAACTGACGCGTGGCCCCGACACTATTCGAAAACCACTGCGATTTCGCAAGTTAACTTTCGGATGAGGGAAGGCCAGTGGAATGAATGCGGGCCATGGGTCTCTAATGGAGCGATCCAACGGTTGACATGTCGTGAATTTGGCGAGGGAGTTAAAAGGCGGGCACAAAGTAATTAACGTTAATTAATCATTTCGGGAGGCGTTTTATTGGCGGGATTAGATTATTAATTAACCCGGATGATTAATTAATCTCTTTGCGTATGAGGACGGGTCGGGGTAATGAATGGGTTTATTTTTCGAAGTTTGTTTTGAATAAAACTTCGGCTTTTTATTTTTTCGTTTAAAACATAAAAAACATATGCTTAAACCTTTTTTCGTATGTTTTTATTATATGGTAATAAATCGATATGATTCACTTACCATAGGGGGCGGGGATAATTATATAGATATATTTTTAGCCAAAGGGCATTGTAATGTGGGATTTTTATTTAATCACATGGATTAAATACTTTGGCTAAAAACTTATAGTAAGATGGTTTTTTGGGTTATTTATAAAAGGGAATTATATATAATAGGATAAGGTGATTTTCATAGGGAATTAATAGATAAATTAGAGTTAATATGACAAGGGACAAAGTAAACTCAAAATACTTAATTATAACCAAGAAAGTGAGAATTCAAAAGTAAATATTATTGTTATACTTTCATCACTTAGACTTAGAATAAAAAGTGATTTTGAGGGTTTTTTATAAAAAATTGAAGGATTTTCCTAAGTAAAATGAGATTTTACTTAGAAAAGATTTCGAGAGGTGAATGAATGTGATAATGGATAACTTCAAGTACTTAGGTATTTTTCAATTATTGGGCCGAGGGTCTGGTCCCTCCAAAAGTCAAGGAAATGCCTTGAGCCCCTTTAATCTTCAAATTCCTTAGCACTTAGGGGAAATTAGTAAAATATTTAGGGAAAAATGAAGGGGAAGTTAATCATCTTGACTTTGCTTTGCTTTGAATTTTTCCAATGTAGTATCTATCTTTGCACTTTGTGATGAAAGTAAAATTGAAAACATTTAGAACCATCATTCATCACATGTAATTCTGCAACAACATCTACCTACCCTACTTACTTACCCTACCATTTTCTCTTCTTTATTAGGGTGCACTTAGACTGGCAAGCCCTTTTCAATATTCTTTTTCTTTTACATGGAAAATCTATCTATTTCTACACTTATTACATCCAAGGGCTCAGATTAAATTGTTGAGCACCTTTTATTAACTCTACCTATCTACTTATCTGCCAAGATTAAACTGTTTGGTCAGATATTTATTCTCTATTCTACAACATGAAATTGAAAAATGAATGAGTCAAGTTTAAACAGTTTGACTCTTCATAAATTGTGGCAAAAGTTTGAAAAAATGCACACAATTTTGTTTATTACAAAAAAATGAAATAGTAGTGGCATTTGGAATTGCACACTTTCCTGGTCTATTTTTGCTTGGGGTTCATTTCTTTTACATTTTTGACCATTTTATTCTTTTTACCTTTTGATTTTTCTTTTAGGGTATACCCTCTTTACATTTTTTAAATTTTTTGATTTTTTAAGAATATGGAACACCTTTACACAAGAAAAAGGTTTGAACATATTGCATAGTTCAATAAGACAATCATGAAAAATGACACCTATTGGTATAGGAGTCTAACACTGGCTCCACTTGGGGATGGCTTTTCCTGGCGAAAAGTCAAGAACAGCAGGTCAGATGCCTCAAAATGCCTTTAACTGAACCATGAAATCTTCTTTTTCTGGTAGCTTTATTGTATATATGATAGTGAAACTTCTGAAGCTTAGGGCCTTCACTTCGGGCTTCAACTCCAACAAGTCACCATCCAATCAAAACTGATGCATTAGAAAGGATATAATATGTACATGTTAGAAAAAATCAGAACATCCTAGTAAATAGGATCAAAGTAGTGTTTTAGCATTCGACCATTGACTGGTCCTTCCTCAGCTTCTGAACCATCCAAATTCTTCAAAAAATATGTGTTATTTCCCTGTAAGGCATGAATGATGTAAGGTCCTTTCCATAAGAAATCAAATTTCCCATGTTTCCCTTTATCTTCCCTTCTGGAATCCCATCTTAGAACTTTATCTCCTATTTGAAAATCTTCTGCTTTCGTCTTTTTTTCAAACAACTTCTTTAATTTTTCCTGTAAAACTTGTGATCATTGATACACTTCTTCTCTAGTTTGTTGCAAGTGAATCGTTTGGTTTATTCTTCTCTGAATATCATTTGGTTCTACTTGAGCCTCCTGAAGTAACTTCATAACAGGAATTCCTAAGGATGATGGAAATCTAGCCTCAATACCATAAACTAATTCATATGGACTGGTCCCAATTGATTTTTTAGTTGTAAGTCTGTCTGCCCACAATGCATTGGTAAGTTTCTTATGCCAATTCTTTTTATTTTCTTTCAATAATTTTTTAATGATATTAATGAGACTTTTATTGGAAGACTCTGCCAGTCCATTACCCTGAGGATAATAGACTGTTGAATGGCCTAATGTGATGTGATATTTATTGCAGAAACTAATCATTTTCTTTGACTTGAAAGCAGCAGCATTATCTGTTATAATTTTTTCAGGACAGCCAAACCTTGAAAGTATATTGGTTTCTAAGAACCCTATGATTACATAATCATTGGCCTGTCTTGATGGGATAGCTTCAATCCATTTAGTAAAGTAATCCGTAGCAGTGAGGATCCATATATGTTGTCCAGAAGAAGGGGGATGGATTTCTCCAATAAAATCCAGTCCCCATTGTTGAAAGGGTCTCTCGGTGGAAATTGGTTTTAATGGTAAAGGTAACAATTTTCTTTTTCCCTCAAAGATCTAACACTTATGACAAAATGTTACAAATTTCTTAACATCTGAAAATAAGGTTGGCTAATAAAAACCAACCCTAAATATCTTATCTGCAGTTGAATTCCAGTAGAGGTGCCCCCCACAATCTCCTGCATGAAATTCATTAAGAACTTTATCATCTTCATCTTTCAATAAAAAATTTAATAGAATTCCATCATGATTCTTCCAAAAAAGAGCACTATCTAAAATACAATACTTTAAAGATGTCATTTTCAAAAACCTTTGTTTCATTCTGGATAACCCTGGAGGAGCTTGCAGGTTTAACAAAACATAAATGATATCAGTGTACCAGGGTGAGTCTAAAAAGGCTTGACTGATGTGTGGAGTCGCCATCTCCTGTTCGTCATCCAGCTCGTTAATATCCAGGGCTTGGCAATTTGTTTCAGTTATGAGTTGAGCCAAACCTTGACCTATTATGAGTTTTGTTGGTTTTATTTCAATATCATATTCTAATATGGTAGCTATCCACTTACCTCTTTTGCCTTCAATACCATCTTGAGTTAAGATGTCTTTAACGACAGCATTAAGTACATAATCTATCACATGAGAATACAATATATAAACTCTGAAATCTCTAATTTCTTTCACAAGTGCAAAATCTTGTTTCTCCATGATAGTATATTTCAATGATGCATCTCTAAGTGCTTTACTAAAAAAGGCTATTGGTTTTTCACATCCTTGATCATCTTTTTGTAGTAAAACAGTTGCACTTGTATGTTTAGAAGAAAATGAAAAATAATGAAATCTCTATCAAATTTTGGACTAGTAAGAACTGGTGTTCTGGTCAAAGCCATTTTGATTTCTTCAAATGATTGCTTGGCTTCCACGGTCCAATCAATACTTGAATCTTTTCTTAACATGTTAGTAAGCAGTCTAAGTAATTCAGCTAAACTAAAAATGAATCTTCTCAAAAAATTGATCTTTCCTATGAAAGCTTGAAGTTCTTTAATGTTCCTGGGATGGGGTATCTGCAAAATAGCTTGTATTCTTTCCGGATCAATTCTAATGCCATCTTTAGAAATAATGTGACCTAGGAGCTTTCCTTCTTCAAGACCAAATAATGATTTTTTCGGATTTAAAGAAATACCATACTTCCTGCATTTTATAAACACTTGCCTTAGATGATCTAAATGTTGCTGATCTGTTTTGGAAAAAAATTGTTAAATCATCTAGATAAATAACCAGAAAATCATGAATTTCTTTGGCAAATGCAATGTCCATTGCTCTTTGAAAGGTGGCCCTTGCATTTTTGAGTCCAAATGGCATCTTGACATATTTAAAAGTACCCCATGGTGTTGTAAATGATGTTTTGTCTTGATCATCAGGATGAACCAGAATCTGGTTGTATCCTGAGAATCCATCAAGAAGGGAAATCCTTGAAGGTCCGACTACCCTTTAAATTTCTCAAATCGACACATAGTCTAATTTCTCTAGTCTTTTCCTTGTTGGTACCAAATTAGAAACCCATTTAGAAAACCTAATAGGAGCTATAATTCCTGCTTCATACATTCTTTTAATTTCTTTCTCAATTGAAGGTAGTAAAACAGGGTTGATCCTTCTAAGTTTCTGTTTGAAAGGTTTCTGATCTGGTTTCAAAGGTATTGTATGTTGAATTATTGATGTATCATATGATTTAAGATCTTCATAACTCCAGGAAAAAACATCCTGGAATTATTTTAAAAGTTCAACATATTTAACTTTTTGATCTTCTGGCAGAGATTTAGATAACTTAACCATCTTGGGATTTTCTTGAGTTCCTAAATTGAATTCTTCAATATCAGCTTTTACAGGTTCCATTTTGGGTTTTAAGGGAATGTCATTTGAGTTAAAAAAATCTTCTAAAGGAGTCAATCCTTTAGGTAAATGATTATCTTTTAGATTAATAATTTCAGATTCATCTTCTATGATCTCATCGATTTCCATTTGTTTCAAATCCTGCATATCATTTTCAGTGAATGTGGTTGGGTGAAGCATGTGAATTGCAGTTTCTTCTAAAATATCTGTTTCTTGTTTATTAATTTGATCAGATTCATTTATTGTTGTGTCCTCATCTATACTACTGTTAGAAAACTCGTTTTCTAAGGTCAAAAAGTTGTTAATCTGATTATTATTTACAAACACTTGCCAATTCAAGAGATTGTCCGGTATAGCAGGTCTATGTCTAATCTCAGCTGTGAACTGATGATTAGGTCCAAAAGGTAATTTACATGTGCTAGCAAACATTGCAAGACTGTGAGCATGCAAATTTTGTTTTCTAGGAATTTTGGCAAGTTGAGCTTGTAAAAAAGTGTTGAGAATTTCCACAATTGTTTTTCTGTATTGTTTCAATCTGGGGTCTTTTGTTGAACATTCACCATTGATTTGTTGAATAATTAACTCGGAGTCTCCTATGATTGATACTCTAATTGCTCCTAACTTTTTGACATGTTTAAGCCCTAGCAAAAGAGCTTCGTACTCTGCCATGTTGTTAGTGCATCTAAAATTCAATCTATAAGCATGACCTTCGGCATGATCATTTTCAACATTATGTAACCAAATTCCAGCTCCTGCTCCTAATTTATTCACCGAACCATCAAATTCTAAATGCCATAGAATTTCATGTTCATAATCTTCATCAACTATTTTAATATGTTTCTTAACAGGAAGTGCTGGTTTTTCAATTTTTTCTGGTATCTCTTGAATGTTTGATGTTTCTTTGTTTTCAGAAATTTCTTCGATTTGGACAGTAGATTTATTTGCAGTCTCCGTTTCTGGTGCTTCTAATTCAGTAGGAAGGTCCAATTCAGCATTATAAAGGATGAAAGAGTCCATATCAGAATGTACTGAATAGACAGGGAAGTTTTCAGGCTTCTCATGGCTACTGACCAAATATTTCATCAAGGTCTCTCTGTATAGTCTTTTAGGCTGACCAAATACTGAAATAGTAGCATAATACATATCTAGTTGAATAGATCCTCTGATTTTGGCACCCCAGGATCTGGACAACAACATACCATATTTGGGAGGAATATCGGCTACTACTATATCCATCAGAACAGATTTCGCAGGGTATTGCACCAAAGTAACACACAGATCTTTAATCAAACCTAAACATCTTACCTGACTTGAATCAAAAGAAAACAGATCTTTATATGGTCTGGTAATATCAAGGTTTAATCTTTCCATCAAATCTTTGGGCATTAAATTATGGGACGCTCCAGAATCAAGCATGGCGTTATGAAGTATTTTGTCATGAACATTCAAACTCACATAAAATGGAGGAGTTCCTCCACTTTCTGGTTTGCCATTTACCTCAGGGCCAAAAAGGAGTTTGGGTTGATCATCTAAAACATTTACTGAATCATCCATTCCAGTAATGTTAAGGGATCTACTGATTTGGCTTCTATAGACATCATGTTTAGCCAATTCTGCTAATGGAACAACTATCTTTATTTTTCCTATTTCAGCCTCTAGATTGAAAGGTTTTTCTGTTTGAGCTCTAGTGTTTTGAACAGTTGGGTTTCCTCTATTTTTTGGGTCTTCAGTGTTTTTCTCTTTTTCATGGGTGGGATGATGAGTTGAAGGTGTTTCTGAATTAAATTCTGCTGGTTCTTCTACGTTTCTTGTAGGAGGAAAATTATTAGAAAGTTGTTTATTATTTGGTTGATTATCAGACACATCTTCAATTATTGGATTTGCGGGGTTAGGACTTGTTCTAGACAGAATTTGTACAGGAGGTGTGTTAGTTTTACCTTTGATGTTTTGTTTTGTAGATTTTTGTTTGCTATTCTCTGGCACATCAATCCGTCTACTTCTCAAATTGTATTTTTTATGAACTTCATAGATCGTTATGTCATATCCTTCTTTAAAATCAAAAGTTTCTCCTGAATGAGTTTGAAATGTTTCGAGAATATGATTTTCTTGATCATCTTAAGATAGGAAAACTTCTGGTTCATTTTTATTCTCAGTCACATTATTTATTTCAACATCCTCTGTTGGTTCTTCAGAAGATGAACCTTCCACAAAATTTTCTTGGAATGGTGGCCTGATGTTTTGGTCAGGAACATTTTTCCCAGGATTTTGATTTTGATTTCTTCTGAAGTTTGGGTTTCTAACAATATTTTGACCATCGCCAGAAGAATTTCTTTTGATTGTCTCTACTTTGTCTCCCAGTCTTTCCATACCTTTAATAATTGCATCCAGCTTTCTTTCAAAAGTTGAAGGCTCTTCGTTTATAGGCATCCTTCTTTCAGCCCTAGCCCTAACACGTTTTTCTATAAGGTTAGCTTTAACACTAACCACTATGATTTGCATCTCTTCTAGGGTTTGAGGGGCTCTTTCCCTAAGTGAATATGCTATGTCAGAGTCAAATCCATCAGGGAATTTAACCAATACTGAATCAGGAGGGGGTCTAAGGTTCTGGGGAACAACGTTATATGCTTCGTTGAATCTAATGATGTAATCTTGCACTGTTTCATAGGTCTTCTTCTCAATTTTTTGAATTCTGATAGGATTTGCAGAGGCTCTTTCTTCTTCTCCCATCTATTCAAAAATTCCCTATACAAAGCTGGTGAGTCAGCAATACTATTTGGAGCAAGAGCCCTAAACCATGTCCTGACCTCCCCAGTAAGACTCTGGACAAAAATTCGTATTCTCAGATCATCAGTGTCTATTTCATAAAATTCAAAGTAATCAGTCATCCTTTTGGTATGTTATTGAGTTGTGTAAGTATCAGAACCATCAAAAGGGGTGATCTTACTCTGATAATCTTGAGGCAAAGCAGCAGGGTTGGCTGGCAACTATAACGGAGCATATCTATTGGCCATTGGAAGGTGTAATGGAATAATAGGTGATGATGGTCTGGAAGGAGCGGGTGGAGGAGTAGAAGGAGTGGCTTGGGTTTGGGAAGCTTGAGGAAAAGTAGCTGAACTTGGGGAAGCTTCAGTAATTACATAAATGTTTGAAGTTTCTTCAAAGGTCTGTTCAGATTGAATGGAATTTTGTAAATGTCTGTCAAGATGAAATGAAAAAAATATTAATTGTAAATCTTCAAAGAACAATGGGTCCGGAACTAGTCTGGATAATTCAGTTTCAGAAAAATTCACAAAAAAAGATGTTCCAAATCGCTCGTCAAAAGGTATTTCATCAAAATATATAATCTTCACAGGACAGGATGTTGATCTAGAAAGAGGTCTGGAACTTCCAGAACTTTCTTGACTTCCTCTTTCAGAGCTTTCTTGACTTTCTTGTCTTCTAAGAATCCTAGGAATTAGATTTGGATTATTGAATACCGGAGGTGGGTTTGGATCAGGATTTGACCTGGTATAACGAATCCTTTCTGAAGACAGTTTTCCTAGTAATGTTTCTTTTTGTTTTTTTTTTTAAATAAAAAGAAAGTACAACATCGACAAATTATTTAAGAAATTTAAGATTTTTGATTAAAATTTTCTCAAAGATTTATTGAACTAGAGAGTCTGATTGAATGTTTGAAATTAAAGTTCAGTTATTTAAGCTAAACCAGAGATAGACTGAAGCAGCATTTATTTACTATGCAATTGCAGAGCAAAAGCATTTCAAAGGCTACCTAGCTGATCTTCAGACTCTGTCTATAGCTTATAAGAAAACAATAGTACCAATAAAGATATTGAGGTCCACAGTATGGTCGCCACTATGTTATCACTCAGATTTTCCATGAAATTGTGGAAAAGGAAAGTAAATCCGAGGTAACCACAAACCAACCTTCAGATACAAAATCTAGCCAATCTGTATCCAGAGAGGGCTCTCTCCTTAAAATTTAGCTTTGTTATTAGAAAATATTAGGCTAGTTATAATTCCAAGAGTTTTGTTTTAATTTAAATGGTGGAATCCGCCAACTAAGGGCACGATTGAGTATTTTAGGCCATTGGGCTATGGAGTCGAAAGGATCGCTTTATTGGATTAAGTTTCTGCACAGAAGATGGCTTTGCAGGGCAAGATAGCCAAACAGAGAACAATTTTATAAATTAAAGTGAATGGAATGGATTTTGAAAGGATGAAAGGAAATTAAGAATCTTTCAACATGTTCAAAGAAAGAAAATGAATGATTACAAATAAAGAGCAGTTAAGAATTCTTTACTATAGTAATCAAAATGTTTCAACCAACGAAACAAGAGCAATTAAGAATTCGTTGCTTATAACCAGTTTAGAAGAAACATTTTGGAATAATCGCAATTGAAATCAGAGTACACTTAAGTAAGTTCTGATTTATTCTTTTATGTCAATTATTCAGAAATGGAACACAGTGATATTATAAACAGATATAAAACTTAAAACATAGGATAGAAAAGACTTATTGAACTGTAGTCTGACACATGAATCCTGCAAAAAGTCTTGAGCTTCAAATCATCATCCAACAAGCCACAAAGAAGTTTCTCCAAAGCACTTTTATTCCAAAAGATCAATGTTACAGCAAAGTAGTAGAATCCACCCTCAATACTCCTTTCGAGGGCTTATTTATACAAAAACTATTAACAATATCTCATAACAAAAGAGATATAATTTAGGGTGACTAATGAATAGATTACAATACAAATGGAGACATATGGTCTCGTAGATAGGATAAATCAGTTGATGTTGTGTGTTGTCTCCTCTTTTTTAGAATGTGCTAGAAGCAATTTCTTTATTTTAGCTCGTTGCTGTCTTCTTGAGTAATTCTTTTTGACTGCCTTGCTTGTCTGATACTCTTTTATTCTTACTGATACACTTTAACTGCTGAACTGATACTCTTTGACTTTTATTCACCTATTTATCCTTTATCAAGATATACCTCAGTAAAATAGGCCAAAAATTTTTACCCAAGGATAAATTTTATAAAAGTTCCATCATCTCATCCCACCATTGAACTTCTGGCACTCTGGTTCTTTGCAATTTTCTCAATGTTTCATCAGCTTCGGTGTATTTGAAAAAATTAGGCTGATATGGAAACAAATGTTTTATTTCATGTTCAAGATAAAATAAACTCTCCAATTTTTCATAAAGGCTTTTCCCTGTTGGCAATGTTCCTGCTGCTGTACTGGTCGAAGAACTGGCTTGATCATCAACCTGTTTGTTTACTTTTGCTACAAAACTTTCCAAATCCATTAATCTACCTTCTTCATTAACAGGACTGGGCAAACCTTTATTTAACACAACATCAAATCTTTCTTTGAAGGTAAAAATTTCTTGCTGCATGTCTGAACACCTTCTTTCAAGATTTTTCATAAGAGTCCTTTTGGTAAAAACTCTTTTGATTTCCAAGATAGTCCCTGTTCTGTCCTGAATTCCAACTTCTGCAAGTTGCTGCTTATTCCGAGTATTCAAAAAATTGATAAGTCTGTTGGCTTCTTCTGGCATATTCCCTAACTCTTCCCTTGCTCTCTCAATTTCTTCCAGACCCAATCTGACTAAATCCTGTTGGTCATATATTATTTGAATAGAATACCAAATGTTCTTTATTGATTGAATAATGTTATACCAAAGAATT
Source organism: Pinus albicaulis (assembly GCA_034641835.2). Taxonomy (NCBI): domain Eukaryota; kingdom Viridiplantae; phylum Streptophyta; class Pinopsida; order Pinales; family Pinaceae; genus Pinus; species Pinus albicaulis. The sequence continues at coordinate 953,657,883 of CM076581.1, read as the reverse complement.
TCTTTTAATTCACTTAAAGGTCTTTCCATTGTAAGATCCTTTTCCAATGCTTTAACTGATTTTTCTAGTCTTTTGATTTCTCTTGTCTTCTCAGCAACACTCATTTTTTATTGATCATATTTATTTTCCAGAGTAGAAAGCTGAAATCTTAAGTTTTGGATTTATGTTACTTGCAGTTTCAGTTCATTCATGGATTTGACTAATTCATCAGAACTCTTATCAGAAGTTTTTACCTGTGGTTGATCTGTTGTTTGGCCTATTGTAGATGTTCCTATTTCTGTGACTGCTTGTGTTGTCATTGTTGGGATAATAGATTCTTTGTATTTTAATGCTTGCTCAAACTATTTTTCTGTTTCAGCAAGCCTTTCATTCATTCTAAAAAGCAAGTCCATTACCTCTTCTTCAGAATTCTGCTTCATTACTTCTTTAGTTTGAGGGTGTCTTGAAGCTGGTAATTTCAACTGTTTCCTCAATGCAGCAATGTCATCATCTTTCCTCTTGATTAATGCTTCAATGCCCTTAACATCCTTAGGATTATGACCCAAACTAATAATTATTTCCTCCAAAGATTTTATCCTATTATCCTTTGCTTGGGAAGAAGCTTTCTCAATCTGCAAATGGGTATTTGTACTATTCGAAGAATATTGTAATTCATGAGCTGCCATAGCTTTGTCAATAAGTGTAGAATATATCATTTCTCCCGTCTTCTTGTGTAATTCAATCTGGTCCAAAGGATGAATATCTTTTGCTAGGACCTCAAAATTGGTTCTGATATAATCAGCTGCTGTCTGTGGTTGTTGCACTTTGGGTTTAAAATGGCTCATTAGCATTTTACCCTGTTGAATGTCAAAATCTGACATTAATATCTCTTGATTTTTTGGAGCCATTTTAAGATATTGATTATACACCTGTATCCTCAATGGATCATTCCTCGTTTTTATATCAATGAAAGTCTTCTTTATGTCTCCTGCATCTTTCTTTGGAGGTTTAAAAGAAGATATTTCTGTACTTAGCTGCCTATGCATTGTCTTTCCTTGAAGATCAGAGTATGTACCACTAACTGAACTTGTTTGCTGACTATCTTCTTTTTATGTAATATCAATGATTTCTTCATATGATTCAACTTCTGGAAGTGGATTCATTTTCTGCCTTTTAGCCTGAGGCTGTTTTGAAGATTCCTTGGGAGGAGTAGGACCTTCAGCCTCTCGTTTCATGCCCTTTTCAATATTCAGTGGAGTTTGCAAGTTTGGCATTTCTACTGGATCAGTTTGAAGAGGAACCTGTACTTGTCCTTGTGCCTTAGATGTTTGAGGTAGTTCAGTCATTTTGAATGTTTCAATCACTTGTATTTCAGGCTCTTTCTCTTTTCCTTTGGATTCAACTGCAATTGATGGAATGTTTTCCTGTGATTTTTGTTGAAAACTCCCTGCTGAAGAAGGACCAATATCTAGTACCTGCACTTGCCCAAAAAATTCTAGGTCAAGCATTTTTCCAAGATCTTTCATTACATTGTCCATATTGTCTTCTTCACTATTCTGTTCAATTAATGTTCCTTCTACCCATTCATCTGTATTAGCATACTTTTCAATCTCAGGGATTCTTCGATGCATGTAGGGTGCTGATTTGTTTTTCATTCTTTTGTCACAAATAAAGTTGAATGGGTCATAGGGTACCCAATGGAAAATTTTCTGTAATCTGCAACGTTCCTCTAATATCTTTTGAGCTTCTTCCCCTCCATCCCTAGAATTGCAGATAAATGGACCTAATTGGCTCTTTATCCTGAGTTGGGCCTTTTTCTTGGCATTACAGAAGTGAATTATATCTGAATTGTTCATTTGTCTGAAATACTCAAGTGAAAAAAGTCTCATTGGAACATATCTGGGTAACTTGAAAGGGCTCAATTCACATCCATAAATTCTAATTTCAGTATGATTCTGATAGAAGTACCGGTCACCTATCTTATACTGTTTTGAAAGCTGAAGGATTTTCTTGATTTCATTGCTGAGTCTTGGAGGAGAAACTCCTGTCAACAAGGTAGTTGCAGGATGTATGAAAAGATCAATGAACTCATTATAAGAATAGGGAGAATCTATGGAACAATGAGTAATGGCTGACCAAAAGATAACAGATCTTGGATTCCCTTGGGCATCAAGTTTTCTGATAGAGAAAGGGAAAGTTTCTGACTAGTAATAGAGCATGAGATGGTAAATGACAGTAGAATACTTGAATACTTTCTCATTCTCTAATCTCATGAATTGACCATGGATTTTTTCTGCAATGAAAGATGCAAAGTCATACTTGGCAGCAGGAGGCTGTCCAGGGGTGAACATAGATAATAACACCAGGGTTAAATTTTCAACATACTCATTGGTATTAAAACCCATTATAAAAGATATCATACTCAAAATATTTTGACCTTCTTCAGTGAAAAAAACACTAGCATAAGGGGGAGGGCCTGTAGGCTGATGCTCTGGCTACATGAAGGTTTGGCAAATGTGAGTTAACTCCTCTTGGGATAATTTAGTGGATTTCTCCAATAACTCTCCCATGGACAAAGGAGTAAGGGCTTCATCAGGCTGAAAATGTAACATATCATTGATGGACTGAGCAGTAATGGGGAAAAGGATATTCTGGCTTGGGGATAAAACTTCTCTTTGATTTGGATCATAATTAGCATTACAATAATGGATTATTTCAGGGAAAATATGGACAAAGGGAAAAAGGTACCTAGGAAGACCAGACTCCCATAACCCAATAACATCTGAGCCATTCGAATAATTGTCTCTGCAGCGACAATAAATTCGAAGGGGGTTTTCGGTAAAAACTAGGTCTTTTATTTGAAAATCTTTGTCCACTAATGATAAGTAATCCAAATCTATATGGGGGGAATTCAATGGGGCTACATTCAAGGCTACATAAACTTCCATTTTTTGGTTCTTGTGTATTCAAAAAAAATGGAAATTCAGGGGTTTTTATGAAAATTTGAGCGAATTTACAGGTTTCGACAGGGGAAACGGGTACAATTGCAAGTTCAGGAATATTATTTACAGTTTTTAGGATCAAGGAATGAACTAGAAATCGACTTTAACTCTGTTTTAGTGGAAAAACAAGGAAATATGAGTTTCTTTCAGAGTTCAGGGCGAAATGGAGTAAATACCTGTTTTTAGAGGAAAAACTGTGATTTAACAGGTACCAGCTGGTGGCGAGTGGATACTGTAACACTAGTCTGGTAGTAGCTTTCAGCGGAATACAGTTAATGGCAGTTGGCAGCATTTTTTTGAATTTATCAGCATGGAAGGCATAGTCGTTTTCAGCATGCAAATGATGAAAAATGTGCGAACTTTTGTTTTATTTACAAAGTCAAACGGGGAGGAATTTTTTATTATTTTATCAAATGACGTCGGGGTGTACGGTGTACGTGTCACGTAAATGGGCAGTAAGCGGTATATTCCGCACCGCTTTTGGGAGCAGGCGTTATTTCACGAATTGGTAGTGATTCCATTGAGCAAACGACACATGGTCAGAGCACTATTTGGAAACCGCTTCCATTTCGCGAGTTAATATTTGGACGATGGATGGGCAGCGGAATGAATGAGGGCCGTGGATTCCCGAGCAGTTGATCGAACGGTGTTTCGGGGTGGGGAAATGAGGGAAAAGTAATAAGCGGGCCCGATGCGTTTAATATTTGTTTTAATTATTTCGGGAGGCTTTTCATTGGCGGTTGACAAGATTATTAATTAATCCAGGTGATTAATTAATCTCGTTGGTTTATAAAGGGTCGGGGTTACAAATGGTTGAAAGACTTCGGGTTTTATTTATTTTTTCGTTTTAAACATATAAAACACATGTTTAAACCTTTTTCTGTATAATTTTATTATATGGTAATAAACCAATATGATTCACTTACCATAGGGGGCGGGGATAATTATATAGATATATTTTTAGCCAAAGGGCATTGTAATGTGGGATTTTTGTTTAATCATGTGGGTTAAATACTTTGGCTAAAAACTTACAGTAAGAGGGTTTTTTGGGGATATTATTATAAAAGGGAGTTATAGATAATAGGATAAGGTATTTTCAATAGGGATTTAACAGATAAATTAGAGTTAATATGACAAAGGACAAGGTAAACTCAAAATACTTTAAATATAACCAAGAAAGTGAGGATTTTTCAAAGTAATTTGCATTACAATACTTTCATCACGTAGACTTAGAATAAAAAGTGATTTTGAGGGCTTTTATGGATTATTGCATGTTTTTTCCTAAGTAAAATGAGATTTTACTTAGGAAAAGATTTTTATGAATGAATGAGTATGATGATGAATATTTTTAAATACTAAGGTTTTCTCCAATCATTGGGCCAAGGGTCCGGTCCCTCCAAAAGTCAAGGAAATGCCTTGAGCCCCTTTAATCTTCAAATTCCTTAGCACTTAGGGGAAATTAGTAAATTGTTAGGGAAAAAGTGAGATGGGAAGTTAATGATTTTGACCTTGCTGTGTTCTGAAATTATGCCAATGTGGTGTTCTGCCTTTGCACTTGGTGATGAAAGTAAAAGATTAAGAACATTTTAAAGCCATCATTCATCACATGAGAATTTGCAATGCCATCTACCTACCCTATCTACTTTCTCTACCATTTTGTCTTCTTTATTAAGGTGCACTTAGGTTGGCAAACCCTTATCAATCTTCTTGTCCTTTTATATGGCAAATCTATCTATTTCTACACTTATTACATCCAAGGGCTGAGATTAAACTATTGAGCACCTTTTATTAACTCTACCTATCTACTTATCTGCCAAGATTAAACTGTTTGGTCAGATATTTATTCTCTATTCTACAGCATGAAATTGAAAAATGAATGAGTCAAGTTTAAACAGTTTGACTCTTCATAAATTGTGGCAAAAGTTTGAAAAACTACACACAATTTTGTTTATTACAAAAAATGAAATAGTAGTGGCATTTGGACTTGCACACTTTCCTGGTCTATTTTTTTTTGGGGTTCATTTCTTTCACTTTTTTTACCACATTTTATTCTTTTTAGCCTTTGATTTTTCTTTTAGGGTATACCCTCTTTACATTTTTTAAATTTTTTGATTTTTTAAGAATATGGAACACCTTTGCACAAGAAAAAGGTTTGAACATATTACATAGTTCAATAAGACAATCATGAAAAATGACACCTATTGGTATAGGAGTCTAACACAATGAAACCCCTCTAACGGGAATCCAAGTCATTTTCCTCGTTTTGGGAATATTGATGCTTCTTATATGGAAAATGTTTCCCTTCCTGAATTTACCATTGGTTTTCAAGTTTGGTTATTTTTGACCTCCTTGGTTCGAATCATCCAAACTACTTCTCAACAAAATTATCCTCCACCTGAATAATATCAACCTCAAGTTGATCCTAAAGTTGACGATGTGCCTTCTTCACCTCTTGTTTCTTCATCCCTTTCTTCCTCCTCGCTTGGTGAAGGTCTTGATTCTAGTAGCCAAGAAGCTTAGAAGAAGAAGAAGAGGACAAATAATAAGAATCAAAATGAGATTGGGGAAACTAAGAAACCATTGCTACAAATGAAACTAGTATTGAAAAATATCCCAATCAACCCCACAAATTTAGATTACCTTGCAAGTTCTTTAAGGGTGACCACACTATTAGATATTTTCATGGTATTTCAAAGGCATTAGAAGTGTGGTCCATAGGATCACATCAGCCTTTCTCATCAGATTCTGGTGAAAAAACTTCAACTATTAATAGTAAGGTCCATGACAAAAGGGTAAAGTTAAGTTTCCCTGTTGAAGGGAATCATCCTATTGTTACACAACATTTTGTCATTGTCCTTGTACGAGTCTCCCTGTTCCCAGATCTTGGAGAAACCTTATAGTGGTCCCTGCATAATTTTTCCATCATGAAAACGTGCCTTTGGATCCCTTATAGTATGAAGATCAATCTATCTTTTAATAATTTCTGGAGTAGCTCCCTAAAACCATACTTTTTTGGAGCAGCGCGACCCTTCAGTCTCACCAATGTTGATGGAAAATACTTAGCCATCACTATAATTGATCACCTTCCAGTGTCTCTGCTAGTTATAATAAAATAGAAGAGAAAAATAGCAGAGAAAGGTTTGAAAATTGTCATAGGCATAGAAGGAGAGAGTTGAGACCCTTAGCCTTCTCGCCTTGAGTTTAAAAAGAGTGCTTTGGAGACGTGCAATGATTCGAACCTGTCGAAGGAGATATTAGACATCCAAGGTACATGTTGTAACTCCCCTTTTTATTAATAATATTATGAAACTAATATTTCTTTCCGTTCTTGTTTATCATTATGATAATAATTCTAGCACTCCTTGATTAGTTAGATAGATTATTTTTTATATATGCATGTTGCACCTTTATGTTTGTTGTTGTGTTTTGGTCACTTGCTCGGGTAATAGAAAAATGGTAGTATCGAATATCGAGCTTGGAAGAGTGAAAGAAAAAAAGGCTTCAAAAAGGAGTAGCATCATAGCATCAGGCCAAGGTATGCCATCTTGCTTGTTATCTTTTTCATTTGAAATCTAGGAAAGTAGATATTTTTTTGTTCCCTTTGTAGCTAGAGCCACCCTAGGGCTAGAGGGATCGTCTTTGTCTGCAGAGAGGATTTACCGAGAGAACACCTATTCACCTTTTCATTATATGGATGAAGCCTCAAAAGTGTTGTAAAACCTTAAAGCTTCTCAACCTCGTCTTCAAGCTAGTTACTAGAAGATTTCTCCCAATCCTCCACTGGTTGATGAAGTGATTGATCAGAATCCATATCAAGTCAATACGACTCTCCTTGAACGTGAATCCAATGAGTCTTTTCCCAACCAATCGTGGGTTAATAAAATGGCTGACTTTATTCCACCTTCAGCTGATCGTACCTTTCCCGCACACTGAAATTCATACCACTCATGTTCTTCATGTTTCTTTAGTTTCCAATGAACTGGGGGATAGTCCTTCCAATCCCAGAGCATAGGGGATCAATCCTCCTATTCCCATGGGAGTATTTCTTCCATTCCCATAACACAAGGGGGCAATTATCCCATTCCCACGACACCCCCTCCAAGTAGTACGGTCGCTTTCTTTGATTGGAGTTAACTAGTAGGATATCATCTTCCTCCTTCCATTCACTTCCAGATCATAATACATGCTTATAATATGATCGTACTAGGAAAAATCATAGAATAAAATGCATATGATAGTATTTTTTCCTCAAATTCTTGGAAATATTTAGGTTCTCCATAGCTTGTGACTGTTATCCATAATTTGTTGGCTTTTAACACAAGAACCAGTCAACCATTATGGATTCTTCCTTAGTTGCCTATTACTTTGGGAGAAAATATCGTATATAATGATGTGATGGTAGTCCATGGCCCTTTGGATTTAAATTTAATCCTTGGGTGTGATTATGTTTATGTCATGGGATAACTTGTCTCTTCACTCTTTTGTGTGATTTGTTTCCCGCATGAAGGAAGAATCGCGACCATTTAACAACTTTCGTTTGTTTGTCCTAATTTGACTCCAAATCCATCAGCATACCTAAATTGTCCTTATATGCAAGTGGTATCTCTCCCACCATAGATTAATTATATGGAAACCTATTCCATTCACATGCCTACTAATAAAGATAAGCCTTTCTGTCTCCTCAACTTCTTTTGACTTAGATTAGTTAGGTGATATAGTAAATCATTTATTGTGGGCATTGGAGAATGATATTTCCATTGGGTTCTTTGATATGTATCCCTAACCAAACATTTTTTCTTCCATATGATGAGAACCTCTTTGAAGCCACGGTCTCTTGGAGGCCATGATCTAATATTGGAGTAGAGTTCTTTGTCTTGTGTCAAGCTCCTTAAAAAATGAAACAAGGCATCCAAAGTTGTGTACCTTCTCTTGTGTCAAGCTCATTAAAAGATGAAACAAGGTACCGTGAGCATAATTATTTTACTGTTTCAATCTTGTTAAAAAATGAAACATATATCCCCTTCAATTCAAGTCTTTGATTATATCTCATAAATTCCTAGTCGAGTCTTTTACTTGATTTTGTAAATAAACCTTTATTTCATCCACCTGTTAGAAACCGGTAGCATACTTAGGTGAATGAAATGAAGCTTGGGGGAATGTCCTTAGAACTGAGTCATTATGCTTAGGGTATGAAAAATTATTTCAAGCATATTTTTCCTCTGTTTCAAGATTGTGTAAAACTTAAACCAATTCCAAGCATAGTTTTTCTCATGTTTCAAGCTTGTGAAAAAAATAAACCATCTTCAAGTATTTTGAAGTATAATTTCCCACATCTTAAGCTTGGTTAAAATGAAGCCATTCTCACTCTATCCCTTGTGATTTCCATTTTTATTAGCTTATTTATACCAGATGAGGCTTTGTTTTCTCGTTCCATAGTCACCATCTTCTTGGCCGATCATACATTTTTAGTTGGTTGTTTAACCCTTTCCTAATGAACCACTACGATGAGTGGTATTATTAGCAAAAACATTTACCTTTATGTGTTTTGAACAGTTCCATAATGACCGAAAATAGCTGTTATCCTTTTATACCACTCGTTCCTCCAGGTGGAGTTCTCTTTCAGCTCTTTTCAGACTCACAAAATATGAAAATATTATCGAGCACTTATCTCTTAGAACTCATTAAAGTAAATGAAAAGATGTCTACTAATTATAATATTAACCCTTCTCCGATGTGATATAGATTATTTATGAAAAAGGAACACCTTAGTCGTTCATGGCTAATAGGTTCTCTTGGGTATTTTTTTGTCTTTTCGGAATCAAGGGAGTATTTATGAAGAGGAACCTTTGGAGTTTTATTTTTTTCCTCTTTTTTAAAACTCTCCAAACATGAAAAAGATGTCGATTTTTACCTCCATTGGACATGTGAAAACATGAAACAACGATGGAATCATCGATCATGATGGTACTGAACCACTCCTTCTTAAGGTTCATTAAACATACTCAGAGGGATTCATCCAAAGGAGGAACTTACAGATCAAGCTTACGTTACCCTCCTAAAACTTGTTAAAAAATAAAGAGGTACTGACCAGTATGGTTTGGGAAATTGGGAAGACAGGGTACTCCACTTTCTAATGGAAGCGAGTTGATCTTGAACATGACACTCTTCCACTTCATCTTCGTGGTTGTTGGGTTGGGAAATCTACTTTCCTTTTGGTTCATCATACCATTTCAAAGCCTCGATTTTCGGTTTTGGTTCAATGTTTCCAAATTCATTGAGTGTCATTGATTATTCAAGAGAACTCAATCAGTTAATATTGGCTGCAATACTCTTAACCCTCCATTCCATGTCTTTCATTCTTGATCCAGTTATGTATCATCATCATTTTTTCTCAAATCATGATACCATTTTCATATCGTTGATGGGGAATGACATCAACTCATTATCCAATAAGTTTACTTAGAAATTTTTTTGACACCTTGGTGCTTGCATACATCAATGGCAAGTTTCCTCGCTCTCGGTGATAGGTTTACATCATTGGCCTTCGACTAAAATATTTTGTGTGTTGTTTTACTTAACCTCATTCATTCACACCCTACAGATTGTACTACAATACCTTGAGAGCCATTAACATCATCGATGGTTTCTCTCATGTATTTTAACACCTTACATCATTCACCAATAATCAAATGGTGTCTACCATGTTTGAATCTATCTCATTAATTCACATGGTTAGACTCGTACATTGAATGGTAGCATGAACTATGTAGAGGACCCAAGATCTAGTTTCATCCATACGGGATGTGATTTCAATATTAATATAATATCACAAATTATGATGGCTATAATCATACTGAAAATCATCTAGTCATGGGTCCACCATTTTTCCTCAGTGGATGTGTCTTTTTTATCATTCTACAGGTAATGTTAGGTTATGTGCTGAGTATGGTTATGCCTCCCTCACCAAAGATGTCATGATGTAGATTTTATTATAAAAAAAGATGATCTCACTGGTTATTCTTGATCCTAACTTGCCACAAGGTAAAGCACTTCATTCATCAGTTGTCATTTATGACTTTTCACTTTAGTGATAGAAAAATGGTGTGCCGCGCTAAGGAGAGCTGGTCTTTCCTTTCACTGTATTATTATTCACTAAGGGAGTCTTCTCAATTCTCATATTTTTATTTCATTCATCAAATTTGGAAAAAATTGATTAATGATATTTCATATTCCAATGTTATATAACCGCTCTAATATCAAGACCTTTGGAACTTTAAATAAAACACTCGAACTATCTCCCATTTTAATAAAGCGCTTTAATCATGTTAGTCCTTGTAATAATATTCCAAAACCCCTTTTTTATTATGGAACAACCCTTTACTATGGCGCAAAATACTTATCATAATACATCAAATGAAACCTGTCTTTCAACCTTTTAAAACAAATCCTTAAGGGTTAACGTGATATAGAGAAATAAATTAACCTTCCATCATAAAAAAATTTTAAACCCCAAACGCAAACCCAAACCAACACTTTATTTCCTTTGGGCCCACCAGCGAGACTTATTAAATAAACATGCACCAATACAAAACACTATGCCATACCTCCGGTTAACCTCCGTGTAGTTGAGCGCACGATTACCCTTGGATCCACTGCGCTCCAGGTCGGGCGATCCCTGTAAATATCGCGTTTTTTCTAGAACTGAAAATTAACACCTGAAAATCGTGCGATATGGGTGGTATTTCCACGATGGCATGGCACAATTATATTGGATCGCGTTTTTTTTGTACGGTTTTTCTTTTGGACCAACGCTGCGCGATACTGCTGGTTTCCTCTTCCAAAACCGCCTTTGCTGAGACCGGTATTTGAACAGTGTTAAACCCAAAATTTCACTGTGTTTTGGTGCGTTTCTTCAGTTATTCTTCCGCACTTGGCATGGGTAATCAACCTCGTCGATTCGCCTCAATCCACCAAAAAAACACCAGAATTATATCTCACGGAGACTACTCCAATAGATAGAGTATTGGCACATGGGTTCGCTCTTCTAACAAGGCCACTATTCACCAGGATAGAACAATTACATTCAATTCATTCATCGAGAGTATGAGTTCAATAAAAAACAAAGGGAAAGTAAGGATACTTCACACAGAGTGAAATCCTTTTTGGTTACACACAGAAGTTGGAGATTCAAAACACTCAGGGATAAGCGCCTAATCACTGAGACTGAGTGCATTAATTCCAACACACAGGACTTATAAGTTCGAAGGAATGAGTCCCTCAGAAAGTTGCCAAAAACACATCGATGTCAAGACACTTTTATTAAGACAGAGGGAAAAAACCTCTCAACTCAGTCTTTACTGCAAAATTTCCCCCTTTTCATTGTATCAGGGGTTACAATTTATAATCCATTACATGACTCTTTGGTTCCTCTTGGAGGACCATTTTATTCTTAACAAAAAATCCTAATTACATAATAACATAAATCGAATAGACTGACATGAATGAAACTATTCATCTTATACAGTTACTGAACTAATCCTAACTGCTCTAAGTGCAACAGACGGCTAAGGTGTTGACACCTTGTTGGTACATCTCAGAAAAATTTCCAACTCTCCTAGCCACAACATGTGGAAAATCCTCCTACATTGTTGGCTAGTGTCAAATGCCCCTGCATCAGACTCCTAAGGGACATTTTCTTCATGGAATCCTATCCATGAGTTCTTTCACAGAACTGCCTAGCTTCTGCAACATAACTTCAGTCACCCAAGTAGCATCTTCATTTGGTTGGTCCTTCCACTTGATCAGGTACTGGGAATACTCTTGTCCTCTAGTCCTTTTGAACACTTTCTTGTCCAATATCTTCTCTGGCTACAATGGCTGTGCTGGAGGTAACTACTTTACCCACTCAATCTCTTCTTTGTCTGCTGGTCCTTCATTTGTGCCATCATCTTCATACCTATACAAATATGCAACATTAAAAATGGGAGATATTCCAATATTAGGAGGAAATTCAACTTCATAAGCATTAGCAGAAAATTTTCTCAGTATCTTGCATGGTCCAATCTTCTTGAACTTCAATTTGTGATACTGCTTCTTTGGGAATCTTTCCTTCCTCAACTATGCCAAGACCAAATCTCCAACTTCAAAATTGACCTCTTTTCTTCTCAAATATGCTCTGCCCTTGTATTTGATGCTGCTTCCTTGTAACTGTTGTTTTACCTGCTCATGTATGGCTTGGATCTCTTAAGAAAATTCTTCACCATCAACACTACTCAACTCTGCCTTTCCCAGGTTTCTCAGTTCAGACACTCCTCTAGGGTGCATTCCATAAACAATTTGGAATGGGCTCTGTCCTGTACTTCTTTTTGGTGAATCATTGTATGCATATTCTGCCTATGGAAAAATATGGTCCCACTGTTTGGGATGCTCTCCTGCAAGACTTCTCAAAAGATTTCCCAGACTCCTATTTAGTGCCTCAATTTGTCCATTAGTCCGAGGATGATAAGCTGAGCTGAAACTCAGTTTAGTACCAAGTTTCTTCCACAATGTCCTCCAAAAATGGCCAAAAAACCTATTATCTCTATCTGAAACAATACTCTTGGGAAACCCATGCAATCTAACAACTTCTTTGAAAAACAAGTTAGCAACATGAGTAGCATCACTGGTTTTATAACATGGAATAAAATGTGCCATCTTGGAAAACCTGTCAACTACAACAAAGATTGCATCATTATCTCTCTGTGTCTTGGGTAATCCTAGAACAAAATCCATACTCACCATGTCCCAAGGCCTGTCTGGGATAGGAAATTGAATGTACAATCCTGCATTCTGGCTTCTCCCCTTTGCATATTGACAAATTTTGCAATTCTTCACAAATTTTTCCACTTTAGTTCTTGTCCTTGGCCAATAATAAAAATGACTCAGCTGTTCATAAGTTTTATCAGTACCAAAGTGTCCAGCAAGTCCACCACTATGGTTTTCTTTGATTAAATTCTCCCTCATGGAACATTTTGGTACACACAATTGGTTTCTTCTGAACAATAAGTCCTCCTGCAAGAAATAATCCAACCACTGGCTTCTATCTGTCAAAATAGGGTTACAACATGCCTCAAATGCTTCTTTAAAATCTGAATCTGTCTTATAAAGTTCTTTAAGAAAATCAAATACTACAACTTCAAATTGGTTTTCTTAAACAAGCATGTTTCTTCTACTCAAGGCATCAGCTACCTTATTTTCTTGACCACTTATATGCTTCAAAACAAAATTAAAACTCTAGAGATCTTCAACCCATTTGGCATGTTTATGCTTCAACTTAGGCTACTATATAATATACTGTAAAGCATGGTTATCTGTGTATAGCACAAACTCCTTATACATTAAATAATGCCTCCACTTCTTCAATGCCTACACAATTTCATAAAATTATTTTTCATAAGAGGAATACTTTATCCTTGTATCATTCAGCTTCTCACTTAAATATGCTACAGGCCTATCATCTTGACTCAACACCGCTCCAATGGATTCTCCACTGGCATCAGACTTCACTTGAAATGGTTTGCTAAAATCAGGCAAAACTAGAACAAGCTTCTCAGTTATTTTCTGTTTCAAGAGCTTAAAATTATTTTCTGCTTCAGCAGTCCATTTAAATGGTTGTTTGTCCTTCTTTATTGTCTCTATGATAGGTGCATTAATCTTTCTGAAATTCCTAATGAATTTTATGTAAAAATTGACGAGTCCATGGAAACTTCTTACCTCAAAAACACTTCTTGGAGAAGGCCACTCCACAATTTCCTTGACCTTTTTTGGATCCATCTTCAGTCCTTCAGCAGAAACAAAAAAACCCAGATATACCAGCTCTTCTTTCATGAATGGACACTTCTTTAAATTTATCAGCAGCTGCTCTTGATGCAGCTTCCTCAAGACATAATTAGGATGTCTTAAATGTTCTTCCTTTGTTTTGCTGAAAACTAATATGTCATCCGGATACACTATTAAAAATTAACCAATAAATTCTTTGAACACTTCATTCATGAGCCTCATAAAATTACTAGGTGCATTTTTTAACCCAAAAGGAATTACCAACCACTCATACAGTCCTTCATTTGTTTTAAAGGCAGTTTTCCATTCATCACCCTCCTTTATTCTAATCTGATGATATCCACTTTTCAAATCTAATTTTGAAAAATACTTTTCTCCACTCAAACAGTCCATTAAATCTTCAACTCTAGGCAAAGGAAATCTATACCTGATGGTTATTTTGTTGATTTCTCTTGAATCAGTGCACATTCTCTAGCCTCCATCTTTCTTTGGACTCAGTACTGCAGGTACTACACATGGACTCAAACTTTCTCTGATCAGACCATTGTCAACCAATTCCTGCACTTGCTTCCTGATTTCTTCATTCTCTGTGGGAGTCATTCTGTAGGCTTCTTTGTTTGGTAGATTTGATCCTGGAATAAAATGTATCTGATGGCTGATTTTTCTCACAGGTGGAAATTCATCAGGAAAATCATCCACAACAATATCACAATAAATGTCCAACATCTCTTGAATTTCAACTGGAAAATCAGAAATCTTTGTAGAAGTAAGAACTACTTTAGGTTTTCAAAATAAAGCAAAAATTACCTCGTATTCTTCAATCTGCTATCGATACTCTTTCCCGCTCAGCAATAAGCTCTTTGGATCAGACCCTTTGCTTGATGGTTCTCCTTCTTCCATAGGTATCAATGTGTGATGCACTCCATCCTTGAAGAACTTGTAAGTGTTCTTCTTACCATCATGTTCTGCTGCTCTATCATACTGCCAAGGTCTACCCAATAGTATGTGACACACATCCATAGGCATCACATTACACGTGAACTTGTCTTTGTAGCTACCCATCTGCAACTCTATCTCACACTATTCCTTCACAATCAGCTGGTGTCCTTTGTGCAGCAATGACACCTTGTAGGGATTTGGGTGTTCCCTTGTCTTCAACTTTAATTTCTCTATCACCTCTGTAGAGACCAAATTTTCTGTGCTTCCACTATCAATGACCAACTGAAAGCGTTTCCCTTGGACTTTGCATACACTCCTGAACAAAGTCTTCCTCTGTGCTGGTTCATCAAATTCCTTTGTTTGCTTCAGCAAAACTTTATTGACTACCAAATATTCTCCTCTCTCTGGAATAATTTCTTCTTCTGATTCAGGCAACCTTATTGCTTCTTCTCCAATCTGAGCACCCATTGCATTTCTTTGGCTTGTGCCCACATTCTCTAGGAATTCATAGTGTTTATGTCCCACCACGTGAAATCTATAACACCTTACTTCTCATCCTCTACCTCTGCCTCCTCTTCCTCTGTAGGAACCCCTTCTGCCCCTTGCATCACCCTCTGTGGATGCATTCTGAGGTGAGTTGTTTCTGGATCCATCTCTAGGTGATGTAGACCTTCCTCTACCACCCCGACTTCCCTTTCCTTGGAAAGTACCTCTTCCCTTGGCAGACTGCTTTCTCAAGAGTTTCTCTTTAGCTTTCAAGGCCATTTGATAAGCCTCTTCAACTGTCTTAGGAGACATAATACCTATCTCATCTTGGATCTCCAACTTGAGACCATTCACATACCTGGAAACCTTCTTTGCTGTGTCCCGGAATTTTCCATCTCTTATACTTAGTTTGTAACACTCTTCTATGTATTCTTTCACTATCAGCAATCTCTATCTAAGACTCTACATTTTTCTAAACAAAATATGGTGATAATCACTAGGCAAGAACTTACCTCTTAGTTTTGCCACCATTCTGGTCCAACTTTTGATTGGTTGTTTACCAGCTCTCCTTCTCTCTGCTTGCACTCCATCCCACCAAAGTGCTGCATGTCCCTTCAACTTTGTCACTGCAAACTTGACTTTCTTGTCTTCACCCATCTCTTCATAATCAAAAAATTTGTTCATCTCATTGATCCAGTCTATCAGTCCCTCTAGATTCAATCCTCCTGCAAAACTTGACACTTCAAGTTTTTGCTTGAATGTAGATCCCAAAACAGACTTAAAGAGTCTCAACTCAGGAGGAATCTCAACATTCTCTCTTGCTTCTTCTTCAGCTTCAGGTTCACTGACATCCTCAGGATCTCTTGGGTGTCCCAATTCCATCGCATCCAATCTGCTTGGACCCTCTGCAAGGTCTCCAATACTTCTACATTAGCAACTGGCCTGCCTCTTCTTCTACCAACACCTTTGGCAACTCAGATAGCCATGTTGGAATTCTTCTTCTGGTTCTTGGAAGTCAGTTCAGTCTCTGCAATTGTCTTGAAATCTGCTCTGATACCACAAATGAAAGTAAAATGGTGTGTCGGGCTAAGGAGAGCTGGTCTTTCCTTTCACTGTATTATTATTCACTAAGGGCGTCTTCTCAATTCTCATATTTTTATTTCATTCATCAAATTTGGAAAAATTTGATTAATGAAATGTCATATTCCAATGTTATATAACCGCTCTAATATCAAGACCTTTGGAACTTTAAATAAAACACCCGAACTATATCCCTTTTTAATAAAGTTCTTTAATCATGTTAGTCCTCCTAATAATATTCCAAAACCCCTTTTTTATTATGGAACAACCCTTTACTATGGCGCGAACTCCTTATCGGAATATTTCATCAAAGAAAACCCATCTTTCAACCTTTTAAAAAAAATCCTTAAGGGTTAACGTTATAATAGAGAAATACATTAACCTTCCATCATAAAACCTTTTTAAACCCCCAACGCAAACCCAAACCAACACTTTATTTCCTTCGGGCCCACTAGCGAGACTTATTAAATAAACATGAACCAATAAAAAACACTATGCCATACCTCCGGTTAACCTCCGTGTAGCTAAGCGCACGATTACCCTTGGATCCATTGCCCTCCAGATCAAGCGATCCCCGTCAATATCGCATTTTTTCTAGAAACGAAAGTTAACACTTGAAAATCACGCGATATGGGTGCTATTTCCACGATGACATGGCACAATTATATTGGATCGCGTTTTTTTTGTGTGGTTTCAATTTTGGACCAACGTCGCGCAATACTGTCGGTTTCCTCTTCCAAAACTGCCTTCGCTGAGACCGGTATTTGAACAGTGTTAAACCCGAAATTTCACTGCGTTTTGGTGCGTTTCTTCAGTTATTCTTCCGCACTTGGCATGGCTAATCGACCTCGTCGATTCATCTCAATCCACCAACAAAACACCAGAATTATATCTCACGGAGACTACTCCAACAAACAGACTATTGGCACATGGGTTCGCTCTTCTAACAAGGCCACTATTCACCGAGACAAAACAATTACATTCAATTCATTCATCGAGAGTACGAGTTCAAGAACAAACAGAGGGAAAGTAAGGAGACTTCACATAGAGTGAACTCCTTCTTGGTTATACATAGAAGTTGGAGATTCAAAACACTCAGGGATAAGCACCTAATCACTGAGACTAAATACATTAATTCCAACACACAGGACTTATAAGTTCAAAGGAATGATTCCCTCACAAAGTTTTCAATAACACATCGATGTCAAGAATTCCACACTTTTATTAAGACAGAGGCCAAAAAACTCTCGACTCAGTCTTTACTACAAAATATCCCCCTTTTCACTGTATCAGGGGTTACAATTTATAATACATTACATGACTCTTCAGGTCCTCCTGGAGGACCGTTTTATTCTTAACAAAAAAGAGTAATTACATAATAACAGAAATCAAACAGACTGACACGAATGAAACTATTCAGCTTCTACAGTTACTGAACTAATCTTAACTGCTCTAAGTGCAACAGAAAACTAAGGTGTTGACACCTTGTTGGTACATCTCAGAACAATTTCGAACTCTCCTAGCCATAACATGTGGACAATCCTCCTACATTGATGGCTAGTGTCCAATGCCCCTGCATCATTTAGGGAGCAATCTATTATAGGTCATTTTGTCACATTTGATCGATAAGCCTTCAAGCGGGATCATTCACATCCTTTGAACACTTTGTCATCCTCCATACACAAATATCTAAGCATGACTCAACCAATGTTCACCAACAGGTTGGCCCTCTTTGGACCTACGTTGGTCACCAATATTTTTCCCCTTGCTTGGGGTGCATTGATTTTAGAAATTTGGGAAAAATAAAAAGAATATTGAAGATTCCTCTTCGAGAATATTCCAGTATTTGTTATAAATATCTACCTTGGATGAAATTATTTAATCCTATCCTATCATATATTAGATATTTCACCCCTTATCCCTTGATCTCATCCTCCCATCAAGTGTGGATCTCAATCTTATATTGGTAAATGGATAAGAACTCTTGACCTATCATCCTATTCTATATATGTGTGGCCATCCACATGCTAGGGGTTGGCTTTTGGAGATAGATTATACCCTCATGGTGTTGTTGGGAGAGTCATTATTCCATGAATTAGGGTGACATAGAGGTATACTTTGTGGAAAGTAAGGACAAGTCAACTTCGAGGAGCTCTTCCACAAAATCAACTCCTATATTTGGTTGTAACTCTCTCCATTTCTACTAATAAAAAGATTTAATTGTTTTCCTATATTAGATGTTATGATTTCATATATTTCAATGCCATGTTTATCCATTTAATAAATTGATTATATGATACTACGTAGATGTCATAGATTTTTGGTTTGTGTTGTTTTATTGTGAAGGTTCCAATTATAGCGATCAAAGCTAGGATTGGAGCATACAATT
The DNA here is from genome assembly GCA_034641835.2 of Pinus albicaulis. Lineage (NCBI taxonomy): Eukaryota > Viridiplantae > Streptophyta > Pinopsida > Pinales > Pinaceae > Pinus > Pinus albicaulis. The sequence goes on along the minus strand of CM076581.1, from coordinate 953,639,190 downwards.
CAACATAGAAGGGAAGCATATGACGGATTCTAGGTAGGATTCGTCCCATTGTCTATTTAATTTAAGGAAAGCATTAGCTTCTTTGATTTTGGTTTTTCTAGACTAGGTCATCAAGTCTAGGGAAGATACTTCTTTTTGCAGTCGTAAATTCCACATAACAAACTAGATCACATGTAATTTTTGTAGACAAGTAAATTGAACCTTATTGAGAAAAAATCGGAAATTCCATATTTTAAACATATGGATATTTTTTTGGTAGCTATAGGAAATTTTTGATGGCACCTAACTCATAGAATTTTGCAAACTATGTAGGAGCAACAAGGGAAGAGCATAACACTACCTCAATGTTTATTTATGATAGTGTTGATACCGCTTCACTGCTCCAAAGTAAAGAAAATTTCACTTTCTCTAACCCAAATCTCTTCCACTTGATTCTAGTCTATGCTCCACCTTATCAAGCACCTCCACGACGTATACAACATCATTAGACATATGTTAGTCATCAATAACACTTATGCACAAGGTCTTAAAGCATGTTGAAAATAATTCCAACCTCAACTATTTGACTAACTCCCCAAGGTTGAAATCAATGAAAATTCCATACTGCCAATAATATACCTCATTGGCATTGATGAAAATCTTTATTTATGCGCCAAAGCTAATATTATTCACTTTTAGTTGGATGGTCTCGATATTTCTCAAGTGGTTGTGTCACTCTCCCCCTTTTATATCAATGGAAAATGGTGATCCAACCATCACTAAAACACCATGTTGACACCTCTAAATATGCCATGATAATACCAATAGATAAGGCTGATAACAAATTATATGTTGATGAAACTATATTAGCTATCAAATTCCTGCAAGATAGGCATTGGGAACCAAGAAAAATGTTTCCTCCATGTAGCCAAAAAACATCTCTTCAAACACCGTGATCTTCTTCACACTAAAGATGCTCCCCATAAACATGCAATTGGGCTACAACCATATCATCCAAGATGATATACAAAAGTATTTACTAATGTCATTTCCTCCTTCCAATATGAAAGAGGCTACTCCTCATCTCCCAAGGAATCTATACACATCATGGCCAAATGATATATAATGAGTGACAGATCAACTATAATGAGAGTGCATGGATTCATAAATGATAGTACATGGATGGATTAGATGCATGCCAAGGCTCATGAATCTCTCTACTATGGCAAGCAACTCATTCTCCAAATGCATGGTTTAACCAAATACCATTCAACCACAATGGAAATGATATACAAGTGCACATGGGGCTTACAGCAATGAGTCCATGATCCCATAGATAACTGAGATAATATATTCAATACAACTTATTTTCAATGCATGCATAAGACAAGATGCCTTCCTGCTATCCAAGATTATGCCAATGACTTTCATGAATCTCAACCAATGCACTGAATGATGTAACAAAAATGGTAAAATATTTATAAAATGCACACATGCATTCTTAGAAGGAAAAAATATATGTCCACTATGCATTCCAATCACCAATAAATGAAAATCAATGGCTATTCTAAAACATAACTCTCTCTCTCTCTCTCTCTCTCTCTCTCTCTCTCTCTCTCTCTCTCCCCCCTATACATGACTACTGTGAGGATTTATTAACCAACCAATAGAATATATCATGCCAACTACACTAAAGGATGATTTTCATGCATTTTCCACTCATGCCACAATGTCTGGTACTGCTACAAAAATAATGAGTGAAATAAAATTAAGATGATATATATAGCCCATGAGACCTTAATTCCATACACAACTCCCATTAAGTTGATTTACCTTCTGATAGGCATGCTAATCCTACAAACATGTTCATCTAGTTAATGTTAGAAAATTATATATTATAGAGAAATGGAACACATAAAAATATTCGGAAATACAAACATAGAAATATAAAAGAAGAGAAACACATATATATGTGGGTCACCCAACATGGGCTACATCCACAGAGAAACATCCATTCCTTCCTTTATATTATCTAGAAAAATGAAGAGACACAACCTACAATAGATCCATTGTAATATCCTCTACTCTCTCACATAGTCCCCCTTACTCTTTCTCACTCAGAATATACACACCACACATAGCCGCAATACATTTCCCTCATCTAAACTAAGGGGTTTCCTTCTAGGGAAAAGAATACTTTATTAAACATAAGTTATACCATCAGATCATCCACCTAAAGAATGAAACACATTACTATGAAATTACAATATTTTACATGGAAAATTTACATCTATTTTTAGCTTTGCCCCGAACTCCCGTCGGGGGACTAATGGCCCCTCCACCCCCAAGCCGGGTGGGATCGCCCCCCCCCCCCGCCCAACCCCGGCGAGGGGGACAAGTACCCCCCATGTGGAGGGGTGTACAATATTTCTAGTGTATACATCAAGATGAAACAAATACCTCTAAATCAAGATTATAATCAAGCTCCACACCCAACAGTTAAGCTTATGTACACACAATGCTAATTTTTCTATGCACATGCATCAACTCTTCAAGCGACCATCCTGCTTCCATCCACTCCCCTTGAGACCAAGGAGGCCTCACATACACTTTTGAAATATTCTTGTGAATAGATATATCAAATAAAAAAATATTTTAGTGGGGATTAATTTCTCTACTTCATGGGATGTTGCTCCTCCTTCACCCACATTTTAGTAGATTTCTTCTTTGTATGCATATCCTTCGATCATTTTCTGCTACGCCTACTTAGGATATACCACTCATTTACCAGATCTTCCTTAAGAAATCAAGTAGCTTGAAATCCCTCTCCATGTTAGCAAGATTGTGGTACATATAATACCTCATATGACCAATATATGATGAAAAGGGGTCATATATTCTACTAGCTATGCCAAATATCTATCTCCAATAAAATGTGCCTACACTCCATGGACTAGATTGAAAATAAATCACCTTGTGGCCAAACAAGCTACAAGAAAAACGATAACCATTAAAAGAACTAGTATGCCTGATGCGTTATCTCTTTGGAAACCCATATTGGTACATTTTTTATGATTAGATCTATATAATCTATTTCTGCATCTACCTACAACATGTCCATAGTTTTGGTAGTTATAACATTCAACCTCATCCATCAAATGAGAAAAAGGATTGCTACTTCTCCTTTGAAATCCAACATTTATACCAAAATATTCTGTTAGAGTGAATGGTATTCTACATGTAAGTCCTCGTCTTGCTCCATTCCTCTAATTTTGGTGGATCTACTACTTGTTACCTCTTTTTTTATTCTTGCTATTTCCCACAAGGGTTTCACTGCAGGAGAAATACCATAGCACGTGGGTTCATATTGGGGGATATATAATGAGGAAAAAATGACATTATATATTAGGGGATATATAGGGGGTAAAGGGTTTTTTTTATTGGAAAGTATAAAAAATGGAGCTAAAATTTAATGAAAAAATATAAAGGGGTATAAAAAATGTCAATGAAAAAATGGATACCTGAAATATATAGTGAAAGTAGGGGCTTTTTAAATTGGAAAGGTGTCTTGGGTTTATATTGGAAGGGGGTTAAATAATGTGATTTTTAAAGGTATTTTCCAATATGTACTCAAATTAAGGGTATTGTTTAATATGCTATGATCGCACGTGATATGTTAGAGGTTCATTGAGTGAAGCCCCTGTGCTATTTCCAGTGCATGATATAGGATATTTAGGAACATCCTTATTTTCATGTGCCTGTATGCTAGACTCCCCCTTTTAAAATCCATGTCTAGATCCATTCAAGTGAGATATTTATCTTATAAGAAGGTTTTCCAAAGCCTTGGTGCTCTACTCCTACTTGATGTTAGCATAAAAGCTTTTGGATGATGTACAAAAAAGGATTTAGTTAAGCGACGAGGGACTTATGGACCTAATAATAGATATGTCCGTCTAATTATTTATATCTACAATAGAAGAAACCTACAAAATAATATATTTGTGCAGCAGAAGATAATAAACAACAAAAGTATTAACTAATGTAAAACCACAAACCATGGAAAAATCAATTTGAAAGAATGAATAATATTATTATAATTGTGTTACACCTGGTGAAGGAGACTCATATGATGGTTATATATCCACCTCAAATGGGATGGGTCCTTTGGCTGTCCTCTATGCTTTGGTTTTCTGGATCTCTATATCTTTGATGTGTGAAACCCAAAAGTATGCGTTGAACTCATATGGGAGCTTAATTTAAAAAAGAAGATAATATCGACGATGACAATGATCACGGTGAGAAATGGATGGAGAACCCTCTTATTTATAACAAAATATTGGTTCTAGAAAATAGGAAATAATAAAATATTATTAACCATAATCTAGATCTAACCGCTTGAAATATTTTAGTATATTTTTGAAGAGAAAATATATTTAAATTTCATTAAATACCTTTATTTATAAATAATAAATAAATAAATGATTTATTTATTATTTCAAGGAAGTGGTTAAGGAATAATAAACAAATAATTATTTCTTTAATCATTCCTGAGTTATTTAGTCAAATTTGACAAGGAATATTAGCTAAATAATGATTTAATTAGTTATTCCTAGAGAAAAATAAAATAAACTATGATTTATTTAACTATTTCTCATGATTGGTTCAAATGTGACAAGGAATATTAACTAAATAATGATTTAATTAATAATTCCTAGAGTAAAATGAAATAAATAATGGTTATTTAATTATTCCTCATGGGGTTTCTTGTTTTAACCAAAAATAATTTAATAAAATATGGTTTATCAAATTATTTCCTCTAGTGAAAGCAATTTTACTATGGTAGAATTGGTATTACATTGTGTATTTCAATCCACCTAGTTGGAAACGGCTAGGTGATGATATTTTCATCATAACATATTTCCCCCCAACGTAAGAGCATTAGGAGAAAATCATATGACCAAAATATGTTGTAAGAACACAATCACTAGACACCAAAGGGGATTCAGAGAGAGAGAGAGAGAGAGAGAGATAAATGAAGCGAAGCGAGGAAGTACGAGCATAGAGGGGACAAGAGCTACTAACTGATATAATTTTCCTTTTATTTTCAAGTACGACCTCAATGAGGCAAGGGAGGCATACCCATACTCGCTTATATAACCGAGTACAAAGAATAATGATGAGCCCTAACAATGTGGGACTGAGATACAAGGTACATGATACATGATACATGACATGTTGGCATTAATGGGCCAATGAATAATACAATGAATCCAATATACATAATGTGCCTGGAAAAATATTGGCCAAGACTGAATACAATACATATGATTACATGAGACATAATGCCCCTCCATGTGAAATGCGGACGAGCATTAATATTTTAATATTTTTGTAATAATATTGTAATTTTTTTATTTCACTCAAAAATTAATTTTAAATTCTTAATATCATATAAAAATTCAAAAAAAATCAAATAACATAAAAAATAAAATATTTCAGCAATATCGCCCCATGCAGTGCCTACAGGAAGTGCGAGATATGTGTCCTCTCGATAATATATGCGGACATAAGGGTAACCATCTATAGCTATGACTTGTTGTTCGAACCAAATGAATAATTCATCATCAAATGTTTCTCTAGTGACCTCGCCTCTACAAACATCATAATAGCGACAAAACTATCCAAACGTCAGAATAGTAGCGAAACTCTCCAAATGTTGGAATAGTGATGAAACTCTCCAAACTTCAGAATAGCGATGAAATCATGCGAGGGTTAGGTCAGGTCAGGTCGGGTCATGTGAGGGCGCCCAAGGAAATGCATTCTGGTGGGTCGGGTCATGTCGGGCCGTGTGAGGGCCTCCAAGGAAATGGGTTCGGGCAGGTCGAGTCGGATCGGCTGGTGCTGTGTGAGGGCGCTTGAGGAAATGCATTTGGGTGGGTTGGTTAGGGTCAGGTTGTGTGAGAGCACCCAAGGAAATGCGTTCGGGCGGGCCGGGTTGGTTCTGGTCGGGTCAGGTGAAGGCGCCCAAGGAAGCGCGTTCGTGCTGGTTGGGTCGGTTTGTGTCAGGAAACCTAAGTAAATGCATTCAGGTGGGTCAAGTTAGGTTATTCCATGTGAGGGCACCCAAAGAAATACGTTCGGGAAGGTCGAGGCAGGTCGGGTCAGGTCGTGTGATCCCTCATGGAAACATGTTTGGGTGGGTCAATTCGCGTCGGGTCGTGTGAGGGCGCCCAGGGAAACGTGTTTGGGCGAGTCGAGTACGTTGGGTCAGGTAGGGTCAGGTCATGTGAGGGTGGCCGTATAAAAAATTCTAAGTTTTGATCGCCCGTGTGCCTTGTGCATGTTTGTGCGATCCATTTTCTATTTTCTCCCTCGTGCCTTCGTTTGGGTGGGTCGAGTCATGTTGTGTGAGGGCACCACAGGAAACGCATTCGGGTCGGATCGTGTGAGGGAGGATGTATAGAAAATGGTGAGTTGTGACCGCCGATGTGCCTTATGCATGTTCGTCCGACTCGTTTGTCATTTGCTCCGTCATGCCGTAATCGACGTTTAGGCGGGTCAGATCGGGTCGGGTCGTGTGATGGCACCCAAGGAAACATGTTCGGGTCAGGTTGGGTTGGGTCATGCCGTATTGTGTGGGTACCCAAGGAAACACGTTTAGGTGGATCGGGTCGAGTCGGGCCGGGTCGTGTGAGGGTGCCCAAGGAACGCATCTGGGTCAGGTCGTGTCGGGTCATGTGAGGGCACCCAAGGAAACATGTTTGGGCAGGTCGGGTTGAGTCCCACTGGGTCGGGTCCCGCTGGGTTGTGTTGTGTGAGGGCGCCTAAGGAAACACGTTAAGGCAGGTCAGGTCAAGTCGTGTTGTGTGAGGGCACCCAAGGAAGCGTGTTTTCACGGGTCGGGTCAGGTCAGGTCGTGTCATGTGAGGGCACTCAGGAAAATGCGTTCAGGCGGGTCGGTTCGGGTTGGTTCGGGTCGTGTCGTATGAGGCCACTCAAGGAATCACGTTCAAGCGGGTTGGGTTGAGTGAGGTCGTGTGAGGGTGCCGAAGGAAACACATTTAAGCGGGTCTGGTTGATTCAGGTTGGGTCGTGTGGGGGTGCCCAAGAAAAACGTTCGTGCGGGTCAGGTCGAGTCATGTGAGGGAACCTAAGGAAATGCATTCGAGCAGGTCATGTCAGGTTGTGTCATCTGAGGGCACCCAAGGAAACACGTTCAGGCGAGTCAGAGTGAGTCAGTTCAGGTCGTGTGAGGGCGCCCTGGGAAACACGTTCGAGTGGGTTGGGTCGGTTCGGGTCGTGTGAGGGTGCCTAGGGAAACACGTTCAGGCGGGTGAAGTCCTGTGAGGGTGGCTGTATCGAAAATTATAAGTTGTGACCACCCATGTGCCTTGTGCACATTTGTGCGATCCATTTTCCATTTGCTACCTCGTGCCTTCGTTCGTTCGAACGGGTCTGGTCATGTCGTGTGAGGGTGCCACAAGAAACGCGTTTGGGTCAGATTATGTGAGGGAGGTCGTATAAAAAATGCTAAGTTGTGACCGCTCATGTGTTATGTGCATGTTCATGAGACTTGTTTTCCATTTTCTCCCTCATGCCTTTGACGTTCGGGGGGGTCAGGTCAGGTTGTGTCATACTGTGAGGGCACCCAAGGAAACATGTTTGGGTGGGTTGGGTCGAGTCTAGTTGTGTGACAACACCCAAGCAACGCGTCTGGGTCGGGTTGTGTCGAGTCGTGTGAGGGCGCCCAAGGAAATGCATTCGGGTGGGTCGAGTCGGGTCAAGTTGGGTCTTGTCATGTGAGCGCGCCCAAGGAAACGCGTTCGGGTGGGTCGGGTCGGGTCGTGTGGTATGAGGGTGCCCACGGAAATGCGTTCGAGTAGGTCGGGTAAGGTCAGGTCATGTCATGTGAGGGTGCCTAGGAAAATTCGTTTGGTCGGGTCGGGTCATGTTGTGTGAGGGCACCCAAGGAAACACGCTCAGGCGGACTGGGTTGGTTCGGGTTGTGTGAGGGTGCCCAAGGAAACGTGTTCATGTGGGTTGGGTCAGATTGTGTGAGGGAACCTAAGGAAATTCATTCGAACGAGTCAGGTCAGGTTGTGTCATGTGAGGGCACCCAAGGAAATGCATTCGGGCAGGTCAAGCCGTGTCGAGTCAGGTCGTGTGAGGGTGCCCAGGGATGTGTTGGATTGGGTCGGTTCAGGTCTTCTGAGGGCACCCAAGGAAACATGTTCGTGCAGGTTTGTTTGGGTCATGTGAGGGCACGTAAGGAAGCATGTTCAGGCGGGTCAGGTTGGGTCGTGCTGTGTGAGGGCTCCCAAGGAAACATGTTTGGGGGGGTCGAGGTGGGTCGGGTCGAATCATGTGAGGGCACCTAGGGATGTGTTGGATTGTCATGTGAGGGCGGGTCAGGTCATTTGAGCATCACCTAACATCTCAAAGAGGGATGTGTTGGACTGTAAGCACAATTACTGGATCTAAATTTGAACAAATACACAACTAGATACTTGCAAAAAAACAAATAAAAGAGAATAAAATTGTTGAGAAATTGAGTAATAAACAAAGGGGACTCTCTAGGATGCCAACTAATTCAAATTGGGTTGGTATTCCAATGTGCATGCACTTGGTATATCTGAAAATCACTTTCCCTTGTTTGCAAATAAGTCAAATTAGATTGGGAGACCCAAAATTAGCAAAATATTCTAATATAGAGTGAACTAGAAGTAATTGGAGTTAGAAATCAATTAGAACTAATTAATGTCTCTCACATGCAAAATAATAACTAGTTAAACTTAGTTGAAATCCAAAATAGGAATAAAAGTTAAATTAACAAGGAGAGGAGAGAGAAAAATGATGGCTAGCTACTGTAAAGTAGGGAGGAAGTGCATAATCACTCTAGGAAGGTCTTTGAATTAGGTAGTATGAATCAATAGAGTGGAATTATCCATTTAATCTTCCAACCAGAGTCTAGTTAGTGCCACATGTAATCCAAGGTGACACCTCCTATTAAAATAGAAAATGCTAAAAATAGGGAATTTGAAAAATGATAGGGAATTCCTAGTAGTGAATGAAAAGTGGTCATATGTGCCCCTAATAATGTATGGAAGAGGGTCTAATGGTGGCCAGAGTGTGTGCCTTAATGAACTAATGAATGTAATGTACCCCAATACCACCCCACAATGCAACTAGGGAGTAAGCTATTGAACGAGTCCTAGCAATTCTTAGCCATGTTAAGTACTCATGTACAAAAAAAACAATCAACGAGACCCAATAATTTGCGGCCATGTCAAGTAATCATGAAATAAATTTATACAATACACAATATCAGAAGAGTGACGTAAAGAGGTAGAACCTAGTGAGGGAGGTCGTATAAAAAATGCTAAGTTGTGACTGCCTGTGTGCATTGTGCATGTTCGTGCGACTCGTTTGTCATTTGATCCCTCGTGCCTTCTATCTTCGAGTGAGTCGGGTTAGTCATGTGATTGCACCTAAGGAAACACATTTGGGTTGGTTCGGGTCGGGTTGTGTCATATGAGGGCACCCAAGGAAACGCATTCGAGCGGGTCGGGTCATTTCAGGTCATGTGAGGGCACCCAAGGAAACACGTCCAGACAGGTTGAGTCGGGTTCGGTTGGGTTGTGCCGTGTGAGGCTGCCCATGAAACACGTTCAGGCGGGTCATGTCGGGTCAGGTCATGTGGTGTGAGGGCACCCAAGGAACCACGTTTGGAGTTGGCTCTAGTGCAATGTTGTGGGTTAGCTAATGGTGAATTTATACTACATAAGTGTGTGATTTCAAATTTATCAAGCATGCACAAGCCTGTAAAATTAAGGTATGGTATAGATTTTGTTTAGTGGAGAGAATTAGAGTTTGGTTGGATTTTTCTTGATTACAAACAATGGTAACCAACCTATGTCAATGTTGCTTTCCTTTATGAAACAACCAACATCAATGCCTTCCAAAAAAAAATCAAAATAGAAGCAAACAAGTATGCATTATTATCAAGTCATGTTGGGGCACTAGGTCGGTGAATATAATATATAAAAGAAAACACCTCCAACATTTCAGAACGAAGTATGAACAAAATGAACCATTCCTTAGACTACATTGTAAGCCAAGAAACCAAATTTATCAATTCAAGGATTTACAATCCCAATTTTGTGCAGTATTCTCCATCGAACATTATAAGTATACTCGTCATTTACAAACAGAGTATGTTGACATAAATTGAATATTCCTTGATGTGAGTTCATGATATGGAAATTTATAAGCACAACAAAAAACGGAATATCACACACTCAAGGTCAGCTCTGTAATGACACATTTTAGTTTCTTTCTTGATCTATTGATGACAAGTTTTTGGGGTGCATCAATTGTTTTTTTTTTCTTTTAAATAAGTTTTTCCTAATTGGTATCTTGAGGACTCCTCTAGAGCTACTCTATAGGTTGGTGGGTATCAGGCTTCAGGATTATTATAATATCTGCTTTGTAAATGATAAGCACTCTTTTGTGGGCTAGCTTCGTATGGGCACCTCATAGCCCTCTCACTTTATCGGAACCCAAATTTTCATGGGTGAAATATATTTGAGCCTCCCTATTGTTCTAATGCTCCATTTTATAGTCATACTTCTTTTCCCCTCTATCCCCAAATATTCCTTTTGATATTTTTCCATAACTAGTCTTAATTTTTAATCAATAGATTTTGCCTTCCACTTTGTGTTTAGTTCCCTCCACCTTTAAAGATGAAATACTTGCTATAAATAAAACTTTGGAATCCTATATCCAATGGGTTTTGTCTATTAGGAAAGGTATTTTAGAAAATTCTTCCAAACCATTAAGGTTTCTGATGACTTTATATTTTTCCATGGAGCTTGAATCCTTAGCCACAATTCGCAGCTCCTAACCCATTTAACCCCCTAAACCTCTAAACCACTAACTCATTTAACCCCTAAACCCTAAACCTCTAAACCCTTAACCCCTAACCCCTAAACCCTTAACCCCTAACCCATTTAACCACCTAAACCCCTAAACCCCTAACACATTTAACCCCCTAAACCCTAAACCTCTAAACCCTTAACCCCTAACCCCTTAAACCCTAATTACCAACCCCTAACTCATTTAACTCCCTACCTAACCCCATTAACCCTAACCCCTAACCCATGTAGGTGTCCTCCATCATCAATGTCTGCAAAGTGCACGATCTCAGTCCAACGTGTTCATCAAGTTATTCCTCTATCTTTGACACATCCGCAACATCCTCTTCTTCACATGTCTTAGCTTCTTCTTCTTCATCGCAGTCTGCATCTCCACTTTGCTCCGTTGCCCAACCAAGTCAAAGAATATATACATTATCCTCCAAGACTTCAAGTTCAACATGAATATGTGGGTGCTCTTCTTTCATACGCCTCAACCTATACAAGGTCTGAAAAATCCTCCCTTGACATTCTTCCCAACTTGCCATATCTTGTTATGTAGCTTCGACCCTGACCAATGTCTTGCCCTTGCCAATGTTTCACTTAGACCAACCAATATAATGTCCAAGCTTTGATACCAATTGCAACCCTGTCATTGTATTCCTACTTCAATCTTCAATCTTCAACAAAGATCAAATCGCCATGAATTGAGCTCTGATACCGCCTGTCACGAATGGGTAGTGGTGCCAGTGCTTCACCGATGTGAGGGCACCCAAGAAAACACGTTCAGGTGGGTCAGGTCAGGTGGTGTCCTATGAGGGCGTTTGTGTCAAATATGCTAATTGGTGACCTCCCGTGTTCTTTCTGCATGTTCGTGCGAACCTTTTTTCATTTTATCCCACAAGCCTTCATTCGTCTTGTGCGTTCAGGCGGGTTGGGAAGTGCGGTTTGGCCGGGTCGGGTCGTGTCGTTAGTGCGTGTCCAGTCGTGCGTTCGGGCGGGTTTGGTCCTGCGCTTAGACAAGTTGGGTCGTGTGCTCAGGTGGGTTGGGTCATGCCATTCGGGTCATGCGTTCGGGTGGGTCGGGCTGTGCACTTAGGCGAGTTGGGTTGGGTCATGTCGTGTCAGGGGAGCGTGTTGAAAATGCTAAGTTGTGACCGATCGTGTTCCTTTTTCACGTTCATGCGACCCATTTTCCAATTTCTCCCTCGTGCCTTCGTTTGGGTCATGCATTCGGGAAGTTCGGGTCAGGTTATGTGAGGGAGGTCATGTTAAAAATGCTATGTTCTAACCGCCCATGTGCCTTGTGCACGTTCATGCAACCCATTTTCCATTTTCTCCCTTGTGCCTTCATTCGGGCGGGTCGAGTCGTGTCGTGTGAGGGTTCCCAAGGAATCAAACCATTTAGGTTGGGTCGTGTGAGGGCGACCAGGTAAAAAATGATAAGCTATGACTGCCCATGTAAATTGTACACATTCGTGTGACCTGTTTTCCATTTGCTCCCTTGGGCGGGTCGGGTCGTGTTTGGGCAGCCTTATAAAAAATGCTAAGTTGTGAATACTCGTGTGCCTTATGCACGTTTGTGTGACCCATTTTCTGTTTTCTCCCTTGTGCCTTCATTCGGGCGGGTCGGGTCATGCCCTATGAGGGCGCCCAAGGAAATGCATTCGGTTTGTGACGTGTTAGGGCGGCCGTATAAAGAATGCTAAGTTGTGATCACCTGTGTGCCTTGTGCACTTTCGTGTGACCCATTTTCCATTTTATCCCTTGTGCCTTCATTTGGGTGGGGCGTGTTGTGCCATGTGAGGGTGTACAAGGAAAAACATTTGGGTCAGGTCAGGTCGGGTCATGTGAGTGAGGCCGTATAAAAAATTCTAAGGCGCCAGTGCGCCTTGTGCATGTGCATGTGACTCATTTTCCATTTTCTCCCTCATGCCTTCGTTCAAGTGGGTCGGATCAGGTCGAGTCGAGTCGTGTGAGGGCGCCCAAGGAAACGCATTTGGGTCAGGTCAGGTCCGGTCATGTCGTGTGAGGGCACCCAAGGAAACGCGTTCGAGTGGGTTGGGCTGGGTTAGGTCGAGTTAGGTTAGGTTATGTGAGGGCACCCGAGGAAACACGTTAAGGTTGGGTCATGTGAGGGCACCCAAGGAAACACGTTCGGATCAGGTCGGGTCGTGCCGTGTGAGGGCGCCCAAGGAAACGCGTTCAAGTGGGTTGGGTTGGGTCAAGTCAGGTCGTGTGAGGGCGCCCAAGAAACACATTTGGACAGGTTGGGTCAGGTCGTGTCATGTGAGGGCATCCAAGGAAACATGTTCGAGCGGGTCAGGTCAGTTCGTGTCATGTGAGGGCACCCAAGGAAACACATTCGGGCAGGTTGGGTGGGGTCGGGTTGTGGGAGGGCACCCAGGGAAACACATTTCAGGGGGCGAGTTAGATTGGGTCATGCGATGGCAACTAACGAAACACGTTTGGGCGGGTTAGGTGAGGTCATGTGAGGGCGAACATATCAAAAATGCTAAGTTGTGACCACCAATGTTCCTTGTGCACATTCGTGCGACCCGTTTGTCATTTTATCCCTTGTGCCTTTGTTCAGGCAGGTCGAATCCTATCGTGTGAGGGCGCCTAAGGAAACACATTCGGGTCGGGTCGTGTGAGGGAGGTTGTATAAAAAATGATATGTTTTGATTGCCCTTGTGTCTTGTGGCACACCAGTTGGTGTGACCCGTTTGCCTTTTCTTCCCTTATGCCTTTGTTTGGGTGGGTGGGGTAGGCTCTTGTGTGGGCACCCATGGAAACACATTCGGATTGGGTCGAGTCATATGAGGGTGCCCAAGGAAAGGCATTCAGGGCAGGTTAGGTCAGGTCAGGTCATGTGAGGGTGCCCAAGGAAACACGTCTGGGTCGGGTCAGGTCAAGTCGTGCCATGTTAGGGCGCCCAATGAAATGTGTTCGGGTCAAGTTCTCTGAGGGAGGCCATATAAAAAATGATAAGTTTTGACTGCCCATGTGTCTTGTGCACGTTTGTGTGACCCATTTTCTGTTTTCTCCCTTGTAGCCTCATTTGGGCGGGTTGGGTCATGTGAGGGCGCCCAAGGAAATGTGTTTGGTTTAGGCTGGGTCGGGGTGTGTCGTGTGAGGGCACCCAAGGAAATGCATTCGAGACGGGTCATGTGAGGGTGACCATATAAAAAATTATAAGTTGCGACCGCCCGTGTACCTTGTGCACATTTATGCGACCTGTTTGTTGTTAGCTCCCTTGTGCATTCTTTCAGGCAGGTTGGGTCGTGCCATGTGAGGGCACCCAAGGAAACAGGTTCGGGTTAGGTCAGGTTGAGTCGTGTGAGGTAGGTCATATAAAAAATGCTAAGTTGTGATTTCCCGTGTCCCTTAATGTGCACGTTCATGCGACCCGTTTGTCATTTTCTCCCTTGTGCCTTAGTTTAGGTGGGCCAAGTCGTGTTGTGTGAGGGCATCCAAGGAAACACGTTCGGGTCAGGTTCAAGTCGAGTCGGGTCAGGTTAGGTCATGTATGTGAAAAGTTGCAAGTTTTACATATTAAATAATTAACATACACCTTAATATCTTATTTATTTATATTCAATTTTTAATTTAATACTATATATATATTTTTTTTAAATATTATTATTTACCTTTATTTTTTAATTTCTAATTTTTAATCTTAATTCCAATTCTTGCTTGAATAAAAGTTCACCCTTCACCCCAGCCTCCCTATTCTTGCCTGCAAAAAATACACCCTTTAGGAGCCGGAGAAAGTGGAACCATGTGCTTTCTCCAGCTCTTAATGCACTACCTAACTTGACCCAGAAATTGTTTGCTGCTCGAATCACTATTCCGAACACATTGTCACTTTGATGCACACCGACTCGAATTGAACCCAACTCAACCTTGTCGAAGTGCCTGACACCTTGCGGAACCTGACTTGCCCTGAACACTGAATGCGTTTTCCATGACTTGACCCTGTCATTTCTTCTTCCATTTGGATTCCAGCTTCGCATCAATGAGCTATTGAAGCTTGCCCCAAATCTTGAAAAACATTAGGGTATTTTCATGTCTTTATTTTGAAGTTTTCGGAGAAGATTAGTGTTAGGGTTTTCGATATACCAAACCGTTCTTTGATGAGAGTTAGCCCTCGTAGCAATTTATAGATATATTATTAACTCCACTACCTTCGAGGAGCATGGTGGAGTTCTCTCTTCCTCTGCATTGCATCACATCAATAGATCATTGGGTTCTGTTCGAATCATCAGATCACTTGTCTCCCTTTGGAGGACATGGCTTCAAAGTTTTTTCAACTGTAGAAAAAGGCAACTGTGGCTACAGAAAATGGTTACATATTAGAAAATGGGTTCTTATAATATTAGAAAATGGGTTCTTCTAATATTAGAAAAATGGGTTTTTTTGCAACTGTGGCTGCAGAAAATGGTTACATATTAGAAAATGGGTTCTTCATAAGCTTATTAGACACCAACTACATCATTTAGCAATGAAGGATTATTTGCAGACTACATTTCATCAGGTATGTTGGCTAAACCTTACTATATGTTTCTACATGTTCATAATATATGTGTGAAATTCTGTTATATTGTCAAATTCAATCCATAATTTTCAAATCTGGTACAATCAAATCCATCCAAATGAGAATGTATATTAAAATGAACATACATAAAAGATAGGGACTCATTGAAAGTAGAGTTTAGGTTCAAATATCCCCTTCGTACTTTGAATTATGCCTGATGTGAGGAAGTCTTCAAGTGCTCCCGGGACCTTCGAAGCTGTGAATTAGTGAATTTTGACCAATCATACCACTTTCAATTTCATTTTTTCTCACACCCCCTTGATGAGAATCACCCCCAGTATATGAGAATCTGTTCCAAATGCCATGTTGTATTAAATTGAATTGCGTTCAGCCTGTTGCGAGCATACATAAGCCGATGAAGCTTGTCCAACATGCCTCGATTGTGAGGATTAGGAGTCAAATTGCATCCACTGCTGCCTATGTGTGTAGTTTTGGTTCCTAGTGCCCGTATCGTGGTCTCTACGGGCTTTGAGGGGTGCATGTGGGTTTCTTGGGGGTTTGAACAATAAGTTTGAGTGTCATGGTTAGGCTACGTTGTTCCTGAGTTTTTTGCACGGCTTACGATCTCCCTCTCCTAGGTTAGATGTTCAACCAATAAGGCTATTGGATTGGGATTCCTTCATTTTCCTGAAAGTCCACCTTATGTTTTTTTTTATGTTCTCTATTATTTTCCTCCTTGAAGTAATTAGGATATTTTTTCTAGAAATGTTTAAAGGATAATCATTTTAGTTTGTATTTCTTTCTAGGTTATTACCTTTCTTGTTTGGTTCCTCATGCTTTGGTTTCTCTCAAGGGATTTTTCATTTATGCACCAACGTATTTCAGTGAAGTTTTTAAAAATTTTCATGGTTTTCAAGCTTAAATTTGTCACTTCATTTTAAAAAATTTGCATAGTTTTCTATAGGAAAAAATGCTAAAGGTGTGAATCATGTTGAGTACAGGGATGTAATACAAAGCACTCAAATTTATGTTAGAATAAATGTTAATTTGACCACATCCTATTGAGCCTGGGTTGTATTAGCCCTAGTGCACTTTGAATTGTACCTTGAAATCATTAAACCAAGATTTCCCTGAGCTTGGCTTGCACTAGGCCTAGAACACTTGCAATTATCTATTTTAGTTTGAGGGACGTCTTTTACAACAAAATATTGGCTACTATATGGGGACATAATATGGTTTTAAAATTTTGTGAGGGTTGGCAATGCATAAGCGAGATTAATGTGTCAGAGAAAATATTGAATTATCTTATGCTCAGGGATTAGGGACATTATCCACCAATCAAGTAGAGGATTATTCACTACTACAAAATTTGAGGTTAGTGGTGTAAGAACACACTAAATCATTAACCAATAACAATATACTCTAGTAAGTATAATTATCAAGTTGATGGACAAGAAATTATTTCCAATTGATTATAAACTTGCCTCTATCCCGGTTGAGCTTAATTGAGGCCACCAAAATCCAAACAACCTATTTGCATCAAGTACTAATGGGTTACATTCAGCAACTTAATTCATTAGACAATAAGGAAACAAGTTTCAAAATGGGATACCTTTGGGATACTAGCCAATTAACCACATGTGTCATATCTTAATCACCCCTCTAAAATTAATCACAAGTACCTCAGATTTACTAGCACACATCTCTCATGCACCAATCCTTTCCCTAAGGAAAAGAAATAAAATGGCATGACCCAAGTATCCCTTACATATTTGATGTAATATTACAAATAGGAAAAGAAAATAATACAAAACATAAAAAACTGGAAACTAAAGGAATATGGAAATAAAATGAAAACACCATAAAAATATACAAAACAGCTAAGCCATTTTATTAATATGGAGGTGAAAATAATACAACGGTGCTTCAAAATATATAGCACTCAAGACAACAAAAGTGGGTTGGAATGGCCTCAAGCTCTCCCACTAAAAAAAATGCTCTTTGTTGCATTGTTGGAGCTCTCCCTCTGTGTTGCCCTACTAGAAATGTTGCGTCTGAGTGAATAGGACTTCCTAGATGAGGATGCTTTGATGCTCAGAAAAATTTGGGATTTAGAATCCAGACTCTATGGAAAAAACATAGAATAACCTAGAAAGGATTTCTAGATTGGATGACCTCAGAAAATCACCCTCCTAGGGTTTAGAATGAATAAATGTTGGGTATGTAGAACTATGGGCTAAAATGAAAGATAAAATAACTACATGTACTCCCAAGCCCAACTATTGAAGGGATGATCCCTTCAATGGATTCTAAGTAGAAATTCTATGGAATTTCACCCTCTTTTTATGAACTTTGTTATTGGACTGCATAAGTCACTGAGTGACTGGACAACACTAGAATTCTGCAACTAGCCTGAACGCCGGATGATTACATCATCTCAAATGGAAAACAAGAATCCTCTCCTGAGTAGGCACTCAAAGTCCGCCGACGATGAGGTTGGGATCCCCTCTAGGAGACACCCTCGTGCTAAACAGAACTACAGACTTGGCTAAACAGCTCAAGCGTGCTCAAGTTGTGAATGAAAATATATTAATAATAATACAAAATGATATCTATGGCTTCCATCCCTTTCATTTTATGGTTGTGAGCCCTCACCATCTTGGCCCCACACAATAATGATGCTACACACATGGCCACTAACCTCCATTATGACTTCGATGTCCTCCATTGTCTCCACTACCTCCATGACTTCGCTGTTGATTTGGTCAAATTGACCCCATCCACATGCATTGACCCACATTCACACAAAGGAGTGGTTTATTCATCTTGAACCCATCTAGATTCCTTGATCCACATTCAAATTAAGAAGTCGTTTTATTCCTACTAAAGGGATTTATGGGTCCCTCTACCCTGTTATTCATCTATTAATTAAGGAAGACAAAATTTAATATTATAATTAGCTAAAAGATAAATTAGTAATATTACAATTGAGGTCTCAAGGACGCAGGTTATTAAGGGAATGAGTTTATTATAGCCTAGGAAAGGTGGGATAATGGAGCACTCAACCTCGACATGTTGGGAAAATTGTAGGCAGTTCTATCAAACTTGTGTTCACTCATAATTCTCTCTATTTCTCAGTGTGGAATTGATTCCAATCATATGTGAAAATGTGTATTGGGTGATCAATTTTGAGTGCTTTGATTCATAATATATTCTCTCATTAGGGACATTTTCATCTCCAAGTTTCAACCAAGTGTCTTCCTCTTTTTCTTTTTAGGGAGTGATTCTAGTGTGGGAAACTTGTAGTTGAGCACAATTTATCCCTTTCTATTCCTGAGGGTTCCTGTAGTAGAATGAAATGAAAATTTTGTAGCAGAGTAGGGTGGACAGGTTCAAGTCTATTATAGAGGATTGAAACAAGATTGGAGTGCACATTTGAGGCAAAACTTAGATATCTTGAGCAGTCTAGGTTCCTTGTAGGGTTAGCAATCAAGTCACTAGTTAGGGTATTATTCCAATGGTTAAATTGGTTATGTATGTTAAACGTGAACCATATTGTATGGATCTTTAGTAATGGTTGCATTAGGGTTTGAAAATTTCCATGTATTTCTTGTTTTCAAGAGTAATAAAAAATCATGTGATTTTAGTTTCATATCTGTGTACTTGTTGCTACTTTCTTCAGTTTATAGTTCCTACAGAAAATCCGATTGCAGTTTTGATAGAGATTTCAGTTTTCTTTTTTCCTTGGTAATATGGAAATCTGACTCGAACTGTTACCAATTGTAATAGATTTTGGGCAGATGGAAATACTTGCAACGAAACCAACATTGTACAAGAAGGCACTAATTGAATTTTTTGTTCATATTAAAGACTCACCAGATTCACTTGTTTGGGGCCCAAATTGGAATGGAGGATTATACACCATAAATATGGGTTACCAGTTAGCGTTAATAGGAGGAAGGGAAGGAGACCCACGTTCTTGGTAGATAATTCTATGGAAGCCAAAGACATCTCACACAACAAAAATATTCCTCTGGCTCTCAGAGTCAAACAAAATACTCAACTAAAAGAATCTAGAAAATCAAGGTTGGGAGGGATGTAGACAGTGTCTGCTATGCACAAAAACCTGGAAGACAGTCCACCATTTGTTTGTTACATGCCAATAGAGCCAGTAAGTATAGGATGCAACTAAACGTTTAACTCGGGAGAAGGAGAATAGCGAGGAATCTCACCGGTTGAATATTTTGAAAGTTGGATGAAGGACACTTTGGTTCGTGAGCATCACTCCCTCCAACCATTTGTCACATGGGAACTGTGTATCGCTAGGAATGATTTCCTATTTTCAAGTTCCTCACAGTTTCCAAGCATATATTACACGACTAATGCAGCATATATTATTTTCCCCAAGGCTACAAATAATAAGCGATCAACAGAGATTTTGTCACTAGAACTAGACAAAAAAATGGCCTAGGGTTTCTTTGATGGAACCTTCACCGGTAACCATGTAATTATAGGTTAATACTCATGAAGATCCCTCTATATATCAAAACATTGGTTTACATTCGCATAGGGATCGACACACACAACAAGGAAAAGCTAAGGGGAGTGCAGAAACTCATGAGACTAGTAGAGGAAAAGAGAGAAAATAGGCATCAATTTTATGGTGATTCCCTAATTGTCATATGGTGGATGAAAGGGGAATAAATGGGTCAAAACAAAGATCCAAATAACATGTTAAGAGAAGGCACTTGGGTTGAAGGGGCACTTTCATCATATCGCTTTATGCATCATACATAAATAAAAAAATCAATTGGAAGACTCCCTATCCAAAGATGTGGTGGATCAAGTCTTTGGGGAGATGACGATTGTGGAATACAAAGATGGAGATGCATAGCCAGTGATAGCAAGGATATTCCTTTGACATATCCACTAACACATATTGTTGTAGCTCGTATTCCTGCTAGTGTTTAAATTGTATACTTTTGTATTGTTTTCTTTCAACTATATAGCAGATCATGGTAGAAAGATAGATGTCATGCTAGGATATCTATCTTTGGTAAATGTTTTATATTTTTATAGGCCTTACATGGACATACAAGTAGTAGATGTTTTATTGATAACTCTTCCAAGTTACTTTTCAGTTTTTTCTTTAAGAAACTTGGATAGGAATGGAGGTGCATAAGTCATTATTCTCATAATCAGTAATATGCAATGTAACCAGTACTATGTGTGTGTGTGTATATATTCCCAAAGAAAATATTCATGCTCATTTGATGATACATACCCTGAAAAATCCTCGTACCCTATTTCAAAAAGTGTTACCCATATATATAGTAGCACCCATACCCACATACCTTTATGATGACAACTTAGGCTTTGATTGGATGTTCATAAGAGAGTAGTGGCCACATGAAAAATGAAAATGAACACCAAGTGGTGCTAAGTTTCAATTGGATGGGAGGTTTGGTGTTGTACACATTCTATCCCATCACCCAAGGTAATACTGTTGAGATTTTCTGTTTTGGATAAAATAGGCAAAATCTCAGTAGGTGACAAAAATTAGGAATTAGTTCCTAGATTAGCTCCAGTTTGTTGGGAGGGAGTTAATGCATCCTAAATTTGTGTTGAGAGGATTTATGAGGCAGTTTGATTCTCCTGACTATATAACAGGTATCCATACGGATTGTTTGTAATGGAGTGAGGGTGTGTGAATTATGTAATCTCCTGTTTGTTTAATAAAGATTTCCAATGCCCTGTTGTGTGGACGTAGCCCAGGAGGTTTGGGTGAACCACGTTAAAGCTGTGTGTCTTTCCTGTGCATGATTAATTTTCTGTTGTTGTGTTTTATAATTTGCTGCGCTCCAACAATTGTATCGGAGCAATGTTGGAGTGCATTGAATTGCTGGTGTGCTGAATTGCCTGGTGTTGCTGGAGAGCTGGTGCGTGGAGGACGTTTGTTCCACATACCATACAAGTTGCAGCAACTGAGTGCGGGCCTCCAAATCATCGTTTTCAGGCGTTGGTACTTACGCCGTATAGAACGCCCACGGAGGTTGCAGTTTGGGCCACAGCATTTGCCACAGAGCTTAAACATTTGAACGCAGAGTTCACATCGCTATCAGTACTGCACAGCCGATTAAAAAAAAAATGCAGAGTTGGCCACACGCGTGCCTGCATTCCAGAGTTGAAGCGTTTTCTGCATTCCAGAGTTGAATCGTTTTTTGCATAACAGTCGATCCGTTTTGGCTGTGCGTAAGTTTTTCAAGCACATCCGTTTGTTTTTTGGTTAATTGCCGGAGTAATTTATATTGAATGAACCATGGCAATGGCGGTTCCCCACATACAGTCGTATTTTCACTGAGTTTCCAACGTTGTCGTGGAAGCCGAAGTTTGAAAAACAATATGCGTTTTTTTTTTTTTTAAAACGGTTTCTTGTGGCAGAAAATTAATACCATTTGGATATGGTATGAAAGAAAGGCGAAAATCGATTTGTATTACTTTTTTGTTTAAATGCTATTTGTAATTTTGTTTTTAAAAAAAGGGGAAGTCGATTGGTATTTAAAATGCCAAATCGATTAATAGCATTTTTAAATAAAAAAAAAGGGGGGAAGTCCATTGGTATATATAAAGTGCCAATTTATATTGTAATGTTTAAAATCGATATGTCATTTTAAATCGATTTTTTGCACATTGAAAATCAATATGGCATCATGTCAAGGTTAAGGGCAAGTGAGAGGCACTTAAAGGAAGGCAAGGGCAGATATTTGTGTGTTTTTAAAGGCAAAGGCGTTTTTTTTTTTTTTAAAACACAAACTTCATTGATTTAAAGTTGGTTTTTTGGAGATTATTGTGTTTTTTGCTGATACAAGATGGCGAAAACTCAAAATGCCCGGTTTGAAATTGAGAAGTTCAATGGCAAAAACAACTTCGAGATCTGGAAGGTAAAGATGCATGATCTCCTGGTACAACAAGGCGTGGCAAAAGCACTGTTGGGGAAAAGCAAAAGGCCTTCTTCCATGACGGAGGATGAATGGGATGAGTTGGATGACAGAGCTCTGAGCGCAATTCGGTTATGTCTGGCGGATGACGTTCTGTTCAACATTGTGTCAGAGAAGACCGCCGCAGGCTTGTGGATAAAGCTTGAAAAGCTCTACATGACGAAATCCTTGACAAATCGGATTCTCCTGAAGCGGCAGCTATACAGTTTGCGGATGAAGGAAGGTACCTCGGTTACTGACCATCTAAATGTTTTCAATACTCTGTTGGTACAATTACAAAGTCTAGATGTAAAATTTGATTCAGAGGATAAGGCAATAACTCTATTGTGTACATTGCCTGAATCGTGGGATCACTTTGTTACTTCCATAAGCTTCAGTAATGCAGCTGTCCTTGAGTTTGACGATGTGGTTGGAGCCATGTTGTCTGAGGAGACGAGGAAGAAGTCGAATGCTGTCACCTCTACATCAGAGGCAATGATGGCTACAGGTCGTTCTAGAGAAAGACGCTCAGGTAAGCACAGCGATTCGCGTTCAAAGTCGAAAGGGAAGAAGAGAAAAGTGAAGTGTTGGTTTTGTGGCAAATCGGGGCACTTGAAGAAAGACTGCTGGAAGAGACAACAAACAGAGAAGAAAGGAGACTCTTCGACAGAGAAGAAGGAGGCAAATGCGACGGATACAGGTTCGGCATCTGGTTCAGGTATGAGCGACGAAGTGTTGTCTGTTAATATGTCAAATCATGATCAACATTGGTTGTTAGATTCCGGTGCATCAAACCACATGTGTATTCATAGAGAATGGTTTAAGACATATAGATCAGTTAATGATGGAGTCATGTACATGGGTAATGATGTCACATCTAATATTGTTGGGATAGGAAGCATACAACTGCAAATGTTTGATGGCACAACTAAATTGTTAACAGATGTAAGACATGTTCCAGACTTAAGAAAAAATCTAATTTCACTAGGAGCACTTGACACGAATGGATATAAAACTGTAATTCAAGGTGGAGTTATGAAAATCTATAAAGGTATTTTACTAGTAATGAAAGCTAAGAAAGTAGGAAATCTGTTTCAGTTAGAAGGAAGAACAGGGTCAGTTCATGTGTCTACGGTGTCTGAACATGACGGTAGTTCCATTCGCCTATGGCATCAAAGGTTGGGCCATATGAGTGAAAGAGGGTTGAAAATTTTGGCTGAACGCAAGTTACTTCCTAATCTAAGGTCTGGAAAGTTAGATTTTTGTAAGCATTGCTTGTTTGGAAAACAAAGTAAACAAAAATTTAAAACAGGCAAACATACTAGTAAAGGCATACTTGATTATATCCATTCAGATGTTTGGGGTCCAGCCCCTACAGCGTCATATGGTGGCTCGTCATATTTTGTGTCGTTCATTGATGACTTTTCTAGGAAGGTGTGGGTCTACATGTTGAAAAGAAAGTATGATGTTTTTTCAGTTTTCAAGCAGTTTAGAGCATTGGTAGAAAACAGCACTGGTAGAACAATAAAATGTTTAAGAACTGACAATGGTGGTGAGTTTACTTCCAAGGAGTTTGACAGCTATTGCAAGGATGCAGGGATCGAGAGACATAAGACCACGGTTTATACTCCTCAGCAAAATGGAGTTGCTGAACGCATGAACAGGACTCTTCTAGAGAGAGCAATGAGTATGCTGAGTAACGTCGGGTTGCAAAAGGAGTTGTGGACGGAAGCGGTGGCAACAGCTTGTTATGTGATAAACCGATCTCCATCGACGGCAATAGACTGCAAGATTCCGCAAGAGGTATGGAAAGGACACCCTTGTGACTATTCTAAACTCAGAGTGTTTGGTTGCGATGCATATGCTCTAGTGCCTAAACATCAGCGAACTAAATTAGATCCAAAGTCTAAAAGGTATATCTTTGTTGGGTATGGTGTTGGAACAAAGGGATATAGATTGTGGGATCCTACTACCCGCAAAATCATCATCAACAGAGATGTAAAGTTTAATGAATCCTCTCTTGTACAGTCAGATGTAGATAGTAAATTGAAACGGGATGATGTATTTGATTTTCAGCACATTCAGTTTGACAGCACTTCTAATGATAGTCATGATGACCATAGTTCAGATACTAGTCATGAACAGGTTTCAGAATCAAAACATGAACAGGGTTTAGGTTTAGATCATGAACAGGTCTCAGATACTGATCGGCAAGAAGTTCCTACAGATGGTAGTCAGCCAATTGCGGAAGCACCAGAAACAGCTTTAAGGAGATCTACAAGAATAAAACGTGCTCCTAGAAGGTATGATGATTATGTTACTTCAGTTGCATTTACTGCTAATGACGATGAACCTCTGTGCTATCAGGAAGCAATAGAAGGTTCGAATAGTGACAAGTGGAAAGCAGCCATGAAGGACGAAATGATGGCCTTGAGTAAGAACGGCACATGGGATCTGGTTGAGCTTCCGAAAGACAGGAAAATTGTGGGATGCAAATGGGTTTTCAAGGTGAAACGGGGTGTGAATGATACGGAGGACAGGTACAAAGCGCGACTGGTTGCAAAAGGGTTTTCTCAGAAAGCCGGTATTGACTTTCATGAGATTTTTTCACCAGTTGTTAAAATAGTTTCAATTCGAATTGTGTTAGCTTTAGTTGCTTTGTTTGATTTAGAGTTAAAGCAACTAGATGTTAAGACTGCATTTCTACATGGAGACTTAGATGAGGAAATATATATGGAACAACCGGAAGGGTTTGTTCAGCATCGCAATGAGAAATTTGTCTGCAGGCTCAAGAAGTCATTATATGGCCTGAAGCAGTCGCCTCGGCACTGGTATAAGAAGTTTGATTCTTTCATGTTGAGTCAGAAATATGTTAGAAGTGAATATGATCATTGTGTGTATTTCAAGCAATTGAAAAATGGCATGTTCATTATCCTAGTGTTGTATGTTGACGATATGCTTTTAGCAAGCAAAAGAATTGATGAAATCAACAGGTTGAAGACTCAGATGGAAAGGACATTCGATATGAAAGATCTAGGAGCAGCAAGACAGATTTTGGACATGGAGATTTTCAGAGACAGGAGTAATGGTAAGCTGTGGCTATCACAACAAAAGTATATTGAGAAAATACTTTTGAGGTTTGGTATGAATAATGTGAAGCCTGTGTCAGTCCCTTTCGCTTCCCATTTCAAGCTTTCTTCGGGTTTATGTCCTAATACAGATGAAGAAAAGGATTATATGTCTCGAATTCCATATGCCAATGTAGTAGGATGTTTGATGTATGCGATGGTTTGTACTCGCCCAGATATTTCACATGCGGTTGGGGTTGTCAGCAGGTACATGGCAAATCCGGGTAAAGAACATTGGTCAGCAGTGAAATGGGTGCTTCGGTACTTGAAAGGCACAAGTAGTTATTGTATCACTTACAATAAGAGTAGTGAATTTGTTTGCGGATATGTTGATTCCGATTTTGCAGGTGATTTGGATAAGAGAAGGTCAACTTCAGGGTACGTCTTTACTCTTGCAGGTGGAGCTATTAGCTGGATTTCAAAGCTACAAAACATTGTTGCTTTATCCACTACTGAAGCAGAATACATTGTTGCTTCTCATGCTTGCAAAGAGGCGGTTTGGTTGAAAGGTTTGCTTGGTGAGTTTGGTAGGTTACAGGACAACATCAGGTTACTATGTGATAGTCAAAGTGCAATACATTTGGCTAAGAATCCGGCCTATCATAGTAAATCAAAGCATATTCCAGTTAAGTACCATTTTGTAAGACAGGTTATTACTGAAAGGGGAGTCTCTCTTGAAAAGGTGCATACAAAGGAAAATTGTGCAGACATGTTCACGAAACCAGTTTTGTTGGAGAAGCTGCGTTGGTGTTTGGCTTCTCTTGGCTTGCAGAAAAGATAAAATAATAAAGAACAGGGCATCAGGCTAATTGTTGTCAAGGTGGAGATTGTTGAGATTTTATGTTCTAAATAAAATAGGAAAAATCTCAGTAGGTGACAAAAATTAGGAATTAGTTCCTAGATTAGCTCCAGTTTGTTGGGAGGGAGTTAATGCATCCTAAATTTGTGTTGAGAGGATTTATGAGGCAGTTTGATTCTCCTGGCTATATAACAGGTATCCATACAGATTGTTTGTAATGGAGTGAGGGTGTGTGAATTATGTAATCTCCTGTTTGTTTAATAAAGATTGCCAATGCCCTGTTGTGTGGACGTAGCCCAGGAGGTTTGGGTGAACCACGTTAAAGCTGTGTGTCTTTCCTGTGCATGATTAATTTTCTGTTGTTGTGTTTTATAATTTGCTGCGCTCCAACAAATACTCCATAACAAGTTTTAAAGTTTTTCAACTAAATAGTCACCCTCAAACTTATCAGTATAAAAGTTATATTAGATATTTTAATTTCACTTTCATTAAAAGAACACCTCTTTGGACCTCTTAAAAATAATGGTGGAGATTATTTCTTCTATTTTCCTTTTTCATTAGTTGTCTACTACCTTTCTTTCAAAATCAAACCCATTTTATGTTGTATCCTTTTTATATCTATAAGTTTAACATTTGGAACTACATATTGCATTATAGAGAGTATTTCAATTTCTGAAAGGATATACTTTGAGTTGAGGAGAAAAGAAAAAGAGAATTAGAAAACCAACAACAACTTATCTTATTGTTATTCTCTACAATGAGGACAAATATTTCTAGGTGCAGAAAAGAAACACAATTTTATGTTCATTTACTGTGTTATACAACGAAAATCTTAAGCACTTATTTTTCATTGAAATTTTGTTAGAACAGTGGTCTCATATTGGGTAAGGGTTTCATAATATTTATATGCCTTGGCATTTAAGGAAAGTTATTATTGGTAA
Source organism: Pinus albicaulis (assembly GCA_034641835.2). Classification (NCBI taxonomy): domain Eukaryota; kingdom Viridiplantae; phylum Streptophyta; class Pinopsida; order Pinales; family Pinaceae; genus Pinus; species Pinus albicaulis. The sequence goes on along the minus strand of CM076581.1, from coordinate 953,611,916 downwards.
TCCGTGTCTTTAATATAAATAGGTGTGGTCACTTTGCTATACCCATATCACTATTCTATATTATTTCTCGCTGTGAGATGCAAGGCTAACTTTGTCAGCTTTAAAAAGGATTGCAGTTAACGAGAATTTTTAAATTTTCATAGGTTTTTGGATATCTTTTAAATATCTTATGGTAAGGACTTTTTACTTATCGGGGTATGTTCTGTCCTTTTATATCGAAGACCAGATGGGGATGTGTGCCCACTTTCTGTGGTTGGAAAGAGGAGTTTCTTCCTTTTCTATGTAATTTTTGGTTGTTGTTGTGCTAAGGCACATTTTTAATAGCATCAGTATGGCCATCGACAATCCATTTGGTAATATATCCTCTATGGATAAAATAAGGCATGTGTCAGTCAGCTTGAAGAAAATGCTCTCTTTGCCTTGATAGGATTGTGGGTGTGCCTCTTTTTGCTTCTTTTGCTCCCCAGACATTGCTGTTAAAATATATAATTACTTCCCGCATGCAGAAGTTAGACAAATAGTTAGGTGAATCAGTTGAGTCGAGCTATAGACAAATTTGGTGAGTGAGTTAAGCGAGTTGATCAAGTTCAATTATGTGAGAGTGTGTGCATGTCAATTAGGTTAAATACCCTTGACGAGTTCATTGTATTCAGATTATGATTTAGAGTGATTAATATTAATTGAAGAGTCGCAGCTCATTGTTTCGTGTGTTCAAGATTTGTGTTATTTGTGTGATTGAATCCTCTGGCTATCCAAAAATTGGTACCAGAGCTGAGGAAGGATAGGAAAATTCATGGTCGAGCAAAGCCAGTGGAGAAGGCTAAGAGAAAAAGCCCGTAAAAAATTTTTTTTTTACAAAACAATTTTTTTTTTACTCGCAGAGGTTTGCACGTTTTCAGTGCAACACCTGCAGAGGGTCTGCAACTTCTCCCAAAATAAAATCAAGTTTAAACTGCAGGTTACCTTCATCGGGGGTGCGGAACCCAGTTTAGAGAAATTGAAAGGCGGACAACGGTCAAATCCATACGGCCGACAACAATCGTATCAAAACTCAATACAACGGGATTTCTTTCAAAAAGGCTCTCTAAACAAAGTTTTGGATTACACGTGAGTTATTTTTCTAAAGAGAAAAGATTAAAAACAAAAAGGGGTACGTAAGCATTTCTCTTCGAAGGAGCATAAACTTTTCATAAGTTTTCATAAGTATTAAAAGGTTTGAAAAGTGTATCCAGATTCAAAAAGGTATTTTTTTTTATAAAAGGGTTATTTTAAAGGTTTTGAAGAGTAAGTTTTTTTTTACAAGGAGATTTATAACATAAAGTTTTCAGAGAGAGTTTTTTTTTTATATATAAAAGTTTTATATATATAATTTTTTTTTAAAGGGATTTATTATATCAAAACTAAGATAAAAGTATTTTTAAGGAGCTTAGCAAAGTTTTTATAAAAAAAAAGGGAGAAATTTAGGGTTTTTGTCAGAGAAGATTTTTTGTTTGAGGCAAGATGGCCACATCTATTTTCAACCACAACTTTCTTGTTTCACCAGGAAAGATTAGGATGTTTGGGCTATTAAAATGGAGACTATGCTAAAAGCGCATGATGTATGGGATCATGTCAAGTTTGGGTTTGCAGAACCCAAAGACGACGCAGAAGAACGAGCCCTCATCAATGCATACATAGAACAATGGAAGAAGGATAAGTGGAAGAATGCACAAGCGTTTCCTCTTATCAGCAGGGAGTGGATCGGGCAGTGTTCCAGAAGATCATGATAACCTCTTCAGGAAAGGAGGCATGGGAAACTTTGGCGACAAGCTATGAAGGTATGGCCAAAGTTAACATTGTTAAATTGCAAAATACTAGGAGAGACTTTGAAAGTCTACAAATGAAGGAGACAGAGGAAATTGATTCCTTCATGACTAGGGTCATGTTTTTTTTCAATCAGTTAAAAATCTATGGTGAATATGTTAAAGATCGAACAGTGATTGAGAAGGTTCTTCGATCTTTGTCTACCAAGTTTGATGTTGTGGTAGCAGCCATAGAAGAAGCGAAGGATTTGGAAAAACTGACAGTTGATGAGTTGATGGAAACCCTTCTATCACATGAAGCAAGGATAGACAGAAATAAGGATTCCATTCTAGAAACCACCTTCAAAAGTCAAGTTTATATTTCAAGAGGTCGAGGCAAAGGTCAATCGAGAGGCAGAGGACGAGGCAGCAGCTATGGTGGTCACAAAGATGGCCGAGAAGATCATGAGCATCAAAGCGGAAGCAACACCAGAAAAAGCTTTCACAACAATCAAGGGTCTGACAAATCAAAGGTAAAGTGTTATTACTGCAATAGATTTGGTCATTATGCTCGTGATTTTAGGAAGAAGATTACTGATCAAGGCAATCAGAGAGCTAATGTTAGTACATAGAATACTGACTCTATGTTTCTAGCATGAAACACCATGCATGCACTGTCTGATAAGGTCTGGCTATCAGATAGTGGTTGCAGTAACCACATGACAGGCAACAAGAATTTGGTTGCCAATTTGGATGGCTCAGTGAAGACAGAGGTAAATTTGGGGACTGACAAGACTGTGGATGTAGATGGCAAAGGAGTGGTCAACATTGTGACCAAGCAGGGGGCACCAAAGACCATATCAGAGTTATATTATGTCCCTGGACTCAAACAAAATTTGATTAGTGTTGGTCAATTAACGCAGAAAGGATACAAATTTATCTTTCAGGGGAAACATTGTGTTATTTACGACAAATCCCCAAGCAAGCAGCTGATTGAAAAGGTGCAGATGAAGAGGAACAGACTCTTTCCTCTAATTATGAACTACAATTATCAGGTTAGTTCTTTTACAACTGCATGTTCTGATGATTACCGGTTATGGAACTTTTAGTTTGGGCACTTGCATTTTTCTGGTTTAAAATTATTGCAACAGAAATAGATGGTCAGAGGTTTACCTCCCATCAAAGAACCTACAACACTTGCGAGTGTTGCATCTTGGCAAAGCAACACTGTAAAAGTTTTCCGAAAGGATTTTCTTATAGAGAAAAGAAACCACTTGAGTTGGTGCATACCGACCTATGTGGACCTATGAGGACACAGTCGATTGGTAGAAGTTGTTACTTCCTCACTTTTATTGATGATTATAGTAGGAAGACTTGGGTTTACATTTTGAAGCAGAAGTTTGAAACTTTTGCAAAGTTCAAAGAGTTCAAAGCCTTGGTGGAGAACCAAAGTGATCGCCAGATCAAGGTATTGAGATCTGATCATGGTGGCGAATATGATTCGAAGGCATTCTAGGAGTACTGTAAACAACATGGAATCCCAGCACATTTTACAAACAGACACACACCGCAGCAGAATGGTGTAGAAGAGAAAGAACCAAAAAATCATGAACATGACAAGGAGCATGTTGAAAGCAAGACACCTGTCTAATGAGTACTGGGCATAAGCAATTTCATGTGTTGTTTATGTGATAAACAGATCTCCTACAAAGAGCGTGATGAACAAAGTTCCAGAAGAAGCATGGTCAGGTATGTCATGCAGTGTATCTCATTTTAGCATTTTTGGATGTGTAGCTTATGCACATGTGCCTAAGCAAATAAGAGGTAAATTAGATGATAAAAGTGAAAAATGCCTTTTTACTGGTTATAGTGAGCAATCAAAAGCTTACAAATTATATAACCCTGTCACGAAGAAGACAATCATTAGCAGAGATGTTATGTTCAAAGAACAAGAGTCATGGAATGGGACTGTAGACACACTAAACGATGCTCAAACACCATTGATGGAGGAAGATGATATAGAAGAAGAGGAGCAGCAAAAACCAAGAGAGCAGACACCAACCAAAGTCACACCAGCAAGGACTCCAAGATTTTCAGAGCAACATGGATCTTCAAGCAGATCAACAAACCAGAATTCTCCAAGCAGCGAATCAGGTAATGAATCAAGTAATGGTAAGAAAAAGATGAGAATTCTGAAAGATATTTATGATGATTTGGATTTTAGTTCAAATTTTTCATTGTTGGCATTCCAACCTTCTTGGTTTGAAGAAGCAATCAGAGATGATAATTGGGTGCAAGCCATGGATGAAGAGATGAATTTAATTGAAAAGAATGATACATGGGATTTGGTTGATTTACCAAATGATAAAAATCTCATTGGTGTGAAGTGGGTATACAAGACCAAAGTGAATGAAAAAGGTGAGGTTGACAGATTTAAAGCAAGACTTGTAGCAAAAGGATTCTTGCAGCAACCGGGAATAGACTTTGGGGAAACATTTTCTCCGGTAGCCAGATTGGATATTGTAAGAGCATTTCTAGCGATAGCAGCTCAGAACAAGTGGAAAGTATATCAGATGGATGTCAAATTAGCCTTCTTGAATTGAATTATAGAAGAAGAAATTTATGTGCAGCAGTGTGCAGGTTATAAAGTTGAAGGTAAAAAATATAAAGTTTACAGATTGAAGAAAGCGCTCTATGGACTTAAGCAAGCACCTAGAGCATGGTATAGCAAAATTGACAGCTACATGATCAAGAATGGATTTTGTAGAACCAACATTGAGCCTACCTTATACACAAAGGTAAATGAGCATGGAAAGATTTTGATAGTTTTCTTATATCTTGATGATATGATTTTTACAGGTGATCTTGAGATAGATGAATTTAAAGCGGCCATGATGAAAGAATTTGAGATGATAGATCTAGGTCTCATGAAATATTTTCTTGGCATTGAAGTTGAGCAATCTGAGAAAGGAATTTTTATTTGCCAAAATAATTATGCAAAAGATTTGTTGAAAAGATTCAGGATGGATAATTCCAAACCTGTACCTACACCAGTTGCAACAGGTAGAAAGTGAAGTAAGGATGATGAAGGATCATATGTCAATCCAAATCTGTTCAAAAGATTGGTTGGCCGCCTCATGTATCTCACAACTACAAGACCAGATATTATGCAGGGAGTAAGTTTGATTTCCAGATTTATGGAGACTCAAAAATACACACATTGGAGTGTTGGAAAAGGAATTCTGAGATACATAGCAAGAACCAAATATTATGGCATAATGTATTCAAGAACAGAAAAGAAAGAATTGAATGGATACATAGATAGTGATTTTGCAGGGAGTTTGGATGATCGGAAGAGAACATCTGGTTATGTGTTCCATCTCGGTTTAGGAGTGATAGCATGGGCATCTAAGAAGCAGCCTATTGTGACACTATCATCAGCAGAAGTAGAATATGTAGCGGCAACTTCAGCAGCATGTCAAGCAGTATGGTTAAGAAGAGTATTGGATGGACTCAAGCAAAAACAACAAGGATCAACAACGATATACTGTGACAACACATCAGCAATTGCACTATCCAAGAATAGTGTGTTTCATCAACAGAGAAAGCATATTGATACTAGATATCACTTTATTCGAGAACTTGTGAGCAATGGAGAAGTTCACTTGAAGCCTTGTAGAACGAGTGATAAATTGGCTGATATCTTTACAAAGCCATTAGCAGTAGATTTGTTTGAGTTTCACAAAAGAAACTTGGGATTTGTAAGCCTCGCTGAGACATAGACCAGTAGGCATGTTTGAGTTGTCATGAGTTATGTTTCAGTTTAGCGGTCGTAATTAAGGGGGAGAGTTAAAATATATAATTACTTCCCGCATTCAGAACTTAGAAAAATAGTTAGGTGAATCAGTTGAGTCGAGTTATAGACAAATTTGGTGAGTGATTTAAGCGAGTTGATGAAGTTCAGTTATGTGAGAGAGTGTGTGCATGTCAATTAGGTTAAACACCCTTCACGTGTTCATTGTATTCAGATTATGATTTAGAGTGACTAAGATTAATTGAAGAGCCACAGCTCATTGTTTCGTGTGTGAAAGGTTTGTGTTATTTGTGTGATTGAATCCTCTGGCTATCCAAAAATTTCCGACTCCTGCTCGAGTTCCTCCCTCTTCCTCTTATCGATGCAGTTTCCATTTCGAGACATTTTCCCTCTGCTCATTGTTCCACCTCCTAGCCACAAATCACACTCGAATTTAGGATGTAAACGAGGTTAAGTACTACTTTTTTCTGGTCGTATTACATGTAATTTAAACCAAAACGCCAAAGTGCCTTTCACAGTATCACTGTAAGAAATAGCTGGGATTTTATAATTCCACTTATTTAGAACTCAATATAAAATTTAGTACTACTCAAAATAATAGAGCCGGAGTAGAAGAGAGTCTGTCTCCAACGCATTGACTTGGCCGAATGCCTCCAAACGTTTTCCCGAAGTTTTTTTTTCGATCAACCATTTTGGCCGTTAGAATTATGATGATGTTTTTCGTTGGAATTGTAAAGAGAGTTGTCGTTGGACTTGCATCGCTTGTTTATAGTTGCAATGATGCCCATTCACCAAAGGTTTTCCTGAAATTTTTTTCCATCTACCATTTTTTCCGTCAGAATATGGTTTCCATCGAAAGTGCGACGAGAAGTTTCATCAGAAGTGTGACTCTTGTGTACTATGAAGCATCATAGGTGTGACACTATGAAGCGTCAAAAGTGTGATGATGTGAAGCATCAGAACTGTGGCGATATTGAGCATCACAAGTGAGACTATATTTAACATCAGAATAGCGACAATATGAAGCATCATAATAGCATCGGAAGTGTGAGATAATATGCGTAGGAATTGCGACGATGTTGTATGTCAGACTTGTGATGATTGTGCCATTCGCAACATCACAGGAAACAACGTTTTTCCCAGCCACAAAGAGAGTAAATAGGCATCAAGTTTATGGTGATTCCCTAATTGTCATATGGTGGATGAATGGGAAAGCAATGGGTCAAAACAAAGATGTAAATAACATGTTAAGAGAAGGCACTTGGGTTGAAGGGGAACTTTCATCATATCTCTTTATGTGACATACATAAATAAAACAATCAATTGGAAGACTCCCTATCCGAATATGTGGTGGATCAAGTCTTTGGGGAGATGAATATTGTGGAATACAAAGATGGAGATGCATATTTGAAAGATCCACTAACAGATATTGGTGTAGCTCTTGTTCGAGCTAGTGTTTAAATTGCATACTTCTGTATTGTTTTCTTTCAACTATATAGCAGATCATGGTAGAAAGATAGACGTCATGCTAGGATATCTATCTTTGGTAAATTTTTTCTATTTTTATAAGCATTACATGGAAATACCAGTAGTAGATGTTTTTTTGATAACTCTTTGAAGTTACTTTTAATTTTTTTCTTTAAGAAACTTGGATAGGAAGGGAGGTGCATAAGTCATTATTCTCATAATCAGTAATATGCAATGTAACCAATACTATGTGTGTGTGTGTGTATATATATTCCCAAAGAAAATATTCATGCTCATTGGATGATATATACCCTGAGAAATCCTCGTCCCCTCTTTCAAAAAGTGTTACCCATATATATAGTAGCACGCATACCCACATACCTTTACGATGGAAACTTTGGCTTGGATTGGATGTTCATAAGAGAGAAGTGGCCACATGAACAATGAAAATGAACACCAAGTGGTGCTAACCATTTAATTTTCAGTTTCATGGGAGGTTTGGTGTTGTACACATTCTATCCCATAATGCAAGGTAATACTCCATAACAAGTTTTAAAGTTTTCCAACTAAACAGCCACCCTCAAACTTGTCAGTATAAAAGTTAGATTAGATATTTGAATTTCCATTTCATTAAAAGAACACCTCTTTGGACCTCTTAAAAAGAATGGTGGAGCTTCTTTCTTCTATTTTCCTTGTTCATTAGTTGTCTACTTCCTTGATTTGAAAATCAAACCCATTTGATGTTGTATCCTTTTTATATCTATAAGTTTATAACTTCGAACTACGTATTGCATTAGAGAGAGTATTTCAATTTCTGAAAGGATATACTTTGAGTTGGGGAGAAAAGAAAAAGATAATTATAAAATCAAAGACAACTCATCTTCTTGTTATTCTCTGCAATGAGGAAAAATATTTCTAGGTGCAGAAAAGAAACACAATGTTATGTTCATTTCCTGTGTTATACAACGAAAATGTTAAGATTTTTCATTGAAAGTTTGTTAGAACGGTGGTCTCATATAGGATAAGGGTTTCATAATATTTTATAGGCCTTGGCATTGAAGGCAAGTTATTATTGGTAATCTGTGTCTTTAATAGAAATAGGTGTGGTGGCTTTGCTATACCCATCTCACTTCTCTATATTATTTCCGGCAGTGAGATGCAAAGCTAACTTTTTCAGCTTTAAAAAGGATTGCAGATAAGGGAGTTTTAAAATTTTAATATTTTTTTGGATATCTTGTAAATATCTTATGCTAAGCACTTTTTACTTATTGGGGTACGTTTTGTCCTTTGATATCGGAGACTAGATGGGGATGTGTGCCCACTATCTTTGGCTGGAAAGGGGAATTTTTGCCTTCTCTACATTATTTTTTGTTTTTGCTGTGCTAAGGAATATTTTCAATAGCATCAGTATGGCCATCGACAGTCCATTTGGTAATATATCGTATATCCTCTATGGATAAAATAAGGCATGTGTCAGTCAGCTTGAAGAAAATGATCTCTTTACCTTGATAGAATTGTGGGTGTGCCTCTTTTTGCTTATGTTGTTCCCAAGACATTGTCGACTCCTTCTCGAGTTCCTCCCTCTTCCTCTTCTCGATGAAGTTTCCATTTCAAGACATTTTCCCTCTGCTCAGTGTTTTTCCTCCTAGCTACAAATCACGCTCGAATTTAGGATTCAAAGGAGGTTATGCACTACTTCTTTCTTGTCGTACTACCTGTAATTTAAACCAAATGCCAAAGTGCCTTTCATAGTATCACTGTAAGTAATAGTTGGGATTTTATAATTCCACTTAGCTAGAACTCAATATCAAATTTAGTACTACTCAAAATAAAAGAGCCGAAGTAGAAGACAGTCTGTCTCCAATGCACTGACTCGGCTGAATGCCTCCAAAGGTTTTCCCGATGTTTGTTTTTCCATCTACCATTTTGGTCATTAGAATTTCAATGATGGTTTTCGTCAGAACCATGACCAGAGTTGCCGTTGAACTTGTGTTGCTTGTTTATAGCTGCAATGATGCCTATTCTCCAAAGGTTTTCCCGACATTTTTTTCCATCTACCATTTTTTCCATCGGAATATGGTTTCCGTCGGAAGTGCGACGTGACATTCCGTCGGAAGTGGGACTCTTGTTTACTATGAAGCGTTGGAGGTGTGACACTATGAAGTGTTAGAAGTGCGATGATTTGAAGAGTTGGAAGTGTGTAGATATTGAGCGTTGGAAGTGGGACTATATTTGACATCGGAATATTGACAATATGAAGCATCAGAATAGCATCGGAAGTGTGACAATATTAAGCGTCAGAATTGCGATGATGCTCTCCACCGGACTTGTGACGATTGTTTTATTCGCGATGGCATAGGAAACAAAGTTTTTCCTAGCCACAAAGTGACTCTCTTGGGACACCTATGTGTCGCGATAGTGAAATTTGGGCCGTCAGAAATTGGGCCAAATGTGCTAGTGCTGGACTTGTCTCACTGAAGAAAATTGCTTTTTCATGCAGACCAAGAGCGTTTTGCACTAATCGAAGACTTCAAGGTAAGACACTATGCTTCCAACAACATGGCAGGATGAGAATGCTGATGTAATGATGTTGAGCCTACTACCCTGAAAATGGTAAAGACAAGGATTTTGATCTGTGTGCTCACTACATTTTTTATTGGAATCTATGATTCGACTTTGTCTATCTCTGGTGTGCAGTAGAGTCCTATCTAATCAGAAACATTGAGGCCTCCTCGGGCCCTCCTTTTTAGAGAAAAGGGTTCCCCTCTTCAGGAAATTCATGTGATGAAATATGTATCTTCCACCTCAATCTGCAAGGGCAATTATCAATCATAAAAGCCTCTTGCTATGGATTCCAGTAATGAATAAACATATCTAAATATAGAGTTTGGGTTTTCATATTATTCATCATGAAAAAATTGAGCAATTCACATATTCTTAATTCCTCCAATGTAAATGGATCATTTAGAACCTCATTGTCAACATCACTATCTTCCCTTTCTCTCCAAATGAATTCCATCCTGCAAATTTAAAAGAATTCATCCATTATAAATCAAAATTTTCATTACTCTCTACGTGTACGTGACTTTCTTAAGAGACAGTCACGTATAGATGCATATTTTCCTTTTGAAACCCGTGTGTATGGGTTTTTATATGTAGTTTCCAAAGATCCAACCCATGTACACACAGATGCAATTTCTAAAAATAAAATTCTATGATGAAAAATCAATTGAATTTGCTGAAAATGAACTAAATGAATGAGATTGCGGATCTAGAATTACCTGGAAAGTTTTGGTTGATGATTCGGTTGAGGAAATTGGTGAAATCAGGTTGCCCAAATTTTCTCCCAAGCTCTCAATTCTCAACACTTGCAAGTTCAAATGAAGTTTTGGTGAGTCAAAATGTATTTTACATTAAAATTTCAAAACCAACTTTTATAAAGTTATTATTTTTTAACTTTATTATTTCATGAAAATTTTGACTTTTTGGCTTGAAGTTTTCGAGGAGTTTGTTTTGTAGGGTAAATGAAGACTTTGTGACATTTTCCACCAATTCAACTCCACGATCACAAACATATCATAGCGGTTATAATTTTCATCAGTTCTATATAGGTTAAGATATCACATTTCCATTATATTATGCATCTTGACCTCATACTGTGATATTTTTCCATAGGGTCAATTCCATTGTGTTGTGATTTTCAAACCACTTTCACTTGTTGTCTTATAAAATCATCACGTAATGGTAGGGTCACTCCTTCCATGGGATTCCTAGTTATATCCTCGCTAGCATATGTTTCCTGTCATGTAAGAATTGTTTAGGCTCAGGAGTCCTATTTAGTCCTGCCATGAGTTTGTGATGAAACCTCACTCCTTTTCTTCTTCGCTATCTTTCTCGCTTCATACCCTAGAGGCTCCTGTGTGTTAAGTTTTATTGCTGCATTTCATATTGACTACTTATAGCCTTTTCGCCTTAAATCAGCTTCACTTGGACTCGTGTATAAGCCACTTTTGACCATAAAATTTCTGTAAGTTCAAACCATCCATTTACTATCCTCTGCGACTTGAAATCATTTTTCCATGAAAAGGAGGTTCCTTTGAGTGTTGGCGATTATTATTCAGCACCTTGCATTGAGAATAGGAATGTTCCAGTCCTAGGAACTAGTGATTTTTCCCTTAACACTCATTCTTTCCATTGTACGATAGGAATTATTTTATTCTTTTTCAAGATTTAAATATGAAAATAACAAAAAAAAATCTATATTCCAAAAGGAGTGGGAACGAGACATTTACTTATGTATTTTATGGTAACAAGAGTTAGTTGTGTCGCCCTTTAACAATCACTCAAAACAAGTCTTTCCTCCATTGGGATGGGACTTAGTTTGACTTTAGGAGAGCCATAAACTTGTCTTTGAGTCTATCCTCTCCAGTTGGTTATCTCTTCCAATCATATGGAGAGTTTGTTAATACCTCATGCATTGAAAACTTATACAAAGTTCTTATATGCTGCCATAGAGTCATATTTGAGTCATGATTTTGTTCAAGGGAAGCCAACCTGTGTCCACCATTCTGTAGTGTCTCTTGACTCATTTTTAGTCGGGAATACACATTCTGTCAAGTTATTTTCAATATCACACCATTTATTTGATCCTTTTCTCATGTTATTCAAGAAGGTCTCCATTGACTTCTTATTGGAGGGTTTTCTCCTATCGAATTCAAAAATTATTTCTAAAAGTAGGCCTAGAGCCACACCCTAGCCCTATTTACTTCATTGATATGTGACCTTGTGCTCAACATCAATCAATATCATGATTCTTTGATGGAGTGGTTTCCCTTGTGTTCGATGACAGCTTACATTATCACACATAGAGATTTGTGCAGTACCTTGGTTTCCATTTCACCCTATTGGTGGATTCATCGCCTCTGTATCAAATTTAATTATTGGTTGGTTCATAGGGTTTATCTCATGCAGTAGCCACATCTTGTGCACACCGAAAACATACTTCAGAATGGTTACTTCATATATTTTTGTCTGAGTTCTTCCAAATTATTGGCCTGCCGGTTACACTCGTGTTGGTTGGTGGGAGATGCCTTAATTCCTTCCTTCCAGTAGATATTTTCCCGTCAAATTTGACTCATTTCTCTGGGAATAAAATCTAGAGTCCTTTTTATGCACCTTTGGGTTTGCAATCATCAGTGGCAGACTCCACTATCGACAATGAGAATACGTCAATGCCTCCTGATTAATAGATTCTATCAATTTTTCGACTTTAGCACATTTATTTGCACTTGTTAGATTGTACTAGGTTACCTAGACTCTCATCACCTTTATCAATGAGTTGTCTCATGCTTTTTAACAGTATACATTAATGACCGAGAATCAAACAATTTCTCACATGTTCAAATTGAGCTCATTTATTCACATAGTGTAGAAATGTTTCATCTGTGGTTAGTGAAGACCTTGGGTTGTGTTAGCATCTTGGTTCATTCGACATCTCCTTCAGTTTTCTACTAGTGAGACCATCCACCTTATATGTTGCAATCGATCACAAAAACATCATGTATGTTGGCACCCGAGTTTGTGTTGTACCACTATTCCACCTATATGAATTGGTACTCTTAGGAATAGTTGTGCAACCTCAATGATTGGTACTCTTAGTAATAGTTGTGCAACCTCAGTGATTAGAAATTCCTTGAGCATCATTGATCATACTTTCCTCTATATGTGATATTGTGACATAGCTCCATTGTGTTCCTTTGTGACTATGGTAAGATGATCCACTACGCATTCTTAAGTTTTATGAGTACACTTATGTATACATTTTTGATCCAGTCTATACTTGATCAACAGACATGCTTTACTATTTTTGAGCATGGGTATGCTTGCCTAATACATGAGTCTTCTTTCGTATTTCTTCCACAGGTTTTCAACAGGCTGGAATATGGTGATATCCTTTAAGTTCCTCAAATAATCTCCCTTTATACATAATACATTTCGGCCATCATGTACCCTTTCTGACCTCATATATTATGGGGCATTTATTATAGCATCATTCAACTCTCATGTAGTTTTGATGCTCTTTTATGGTCTTGGATCCATTTCCCATTCAAACTTGATCATTTATTAAAAAATAACATTTTGAATTCCATACACAACTCTGCTCTTCAAAAAGAGAATACCAAGGAGGGTACCTCTATTTATAACCCGCGTATAGAATCTGAAATATCAAAAAAAAATATTAAAATATCCTATTTTTTAGGAGGGGTTTATGTGTTTCACCAAAATCCCACCCATAGGAGCCCATGGCCTAACTGAATCAACTGATTTCTGGTGGTATTTATACACCTCATAAGAAGGCCTAATTACACCAAGAAGATAGGATATCAATAGTATAGTCATTTTTCTCCCCAGATCAAGTCTGATTTCCCATGTGCCTTCTGCACTCCCAGTCATAGGAAACCAATTTTTCCTTGCATAGATGTACATCCTTCATTATATGAAATCCTTTTGCATATGATCGAGAGGTTATCTTTGAGGCTTGGGCTGGATGAATCTAGAGGAAGGTTTCATTGGAGCCATGATTGTATCAAGTTGCATCTATCCACTATTGTTTGCTGATATCAATAAAGAAGCTTTGTCTTGTTCCTAAAATATTATGATATCTTGTTTTATGATTCATGTTGAATATATATGATTATTTATATGCTTATGTTGGATGATATAAAATTTTTACTATGCAAAATATTTATAATACTTTCTATATATATGCTTCTATGAATTTTTTGCATGTATGATTGCTTTGGAGGAAGCATAGGGTTTAAACCCTACGGGATTGAAACAAAACGTAGGACCTATGGTTACTTCTCTCGAAACCAATTTTATTAGTTTGTATAGTTTTATTCCTAATGTATGCTTCTTGTTTATTTTCTACCTTCGATCTGTTGAGGTTGTCAACTCTTACCTTAAGGAATTGTTTCCCTCCAACACACACATGATTGGAATAGGATCAGTCAAATATACCTTAATATCTTTCAAAGTCTTCTCATCCATAGAATTTGTGTGCAACAGGTGGTAGAAACAATATGTTATGCTTCGGTTGTCGATAAAGAAATGGAGGCTTATTTCTTGTTGACCTAGGACACCAAGAATTTCCACAAGAAAAAAGTTGGACCTAAAGTGCTTATTCTGTCATCAAAATTATGACCTAATCAACATCAGTGTAGGCCTTCAATTTTAATTATTTTCTCTCAGCATACAACATTCCATACTATGTTGTTCCTCGAAGGTATTTAAAGATCCTTTTGACAACAACAACATGAATTTCATGAGGAAAATCCTGAAACATGGCCATAAGTCATATGGCCTGCATGATGTTGATCCTTGCAATAGGTATGTATTTGCTCTTGATTACTGTTATTTTTCCTCTTCCTTATCCATTTTATGCTATGATATAATAATATAATGAAATGATTTTGATGAAGAATGAACGAAAAATGATCCTGATACGATTTAACCGTCCAAACTAATTCCCGTTGTTTTTATGCTAAAAATAATAGATGAAACAACGATTGTTTACAAGAAGGAATAGTAGGACCTAATCAAGGGGAAGAAGATGCGTTGAACTCCGTCGAATCGGAAGACAAATTAGTCAAGTTTAGCGCAAAAATGAATGAACTGTCTGAGGATGGCATTTTGTTATGGATCCCTTAGGATCCCCTGATCCCGAGGGATCACATTTATCCTTCCTTTTCAACTATAAAGGGACAGGGAGAGATAGTTCTCAGATATGATAGGATGTATCTTTCAGTTCTGCATATTTTGTAATTATAATTCATAGAACATAGTTCTAAACAACAAGATCGGATTGTGATGTTAATGGATTGTAATGATTAATATATAATTCGCGTTGTTGTTCATTCACATATTCTGAAGTAGTTAAGCAGTATTCGCCGGTGGCTAAGGGCCCCGTCTTTGGTGAATCTCACTGTTGTTTTCTATGTTATATTTTTCCAGTTATTGTAAGTTTATTATGCTTTTTTGTGTTGCAGTTTATAATTTGGATTTATGGTATTTATTTCCATTGAATACACATTGCCAATTTATTTCCTTAAAGAATTAGTTGTGAGTTAAAACAATTGGTTTTGATTACTTAAAGCATAGACAATTATTTCCAATACTTTCCTTCTGTTCAATAGTTTAGATCCAACCGAAAGAGCTCAGTTAATGCTTCAGTGCTCTCATTTGATTATCATTTGAATTAGTTGAATTAAGAATGAATCACAGTTTTTAGTTATAATGCTTAGATGAATCACTTTCTTTAAAAGCTTCAAGATTTATGATTGCATCTATATTAAACGATTGGATTTAGCATTACTCTTTGTATGAATAGCTTGCACATATTGTGTACACACTTGAGATAAAATGACTTACTCTGGTTGATAATTAATGTGAGGCAATTAGGAGTTTTTAAAGGCACCTGCAGCACCCAAAATTTTGGCGCCGTTGCCGGGGAGTGTGTTTCAAAAAGAGTAATCTATGATTGATGTTTTTTTTCTTCTAAGGGAGAATTGGGTATTAAAAATAGAAGGTAAGAACCTACGTAGCGAACGAGTAAAATGCTCGCTCACCCGCCCGCTTTCTAGCATAATTGCGTAAGAGTTTAAGATATGAATGAATGTTTGTATTTGCGCATGAATGAATAAGATGAAAATACCTGAAAAAGAAAAAATTCCTCCTTATAAACCTGAAAAACCTAAGGGGCTGGTGACCCTTGGACGATCAACTTTTATCGACAAAATATTAAGAAAAGCTGAGTCTCAGTCATCATTAGGACGTAGAATTATTGCTGCCAGACATCCTACTGACTTCCTTCAAGCCGCAGGACCACCATCTGTAGCTAACCCTGAGATTCACAGTAAGACTGAAGGCATTGAGTAGAGTTTTCAAGATACTGAGAATTCAAAAACTCGCCCTTTACAAGAAGGAAATTCTTGCAACCTCTATGAAGGAGAAGGAGAAACAAGAAATTTTGAAATTAAATTATCAGAACCTAGATCTCCTGAAGTAGTGACTGAACAGAGGAAACCTAGTATTCCAGATCAAGGTAGTGTTGTTAGAACCATTCCAGCCTCTTGCAGACATCCTAGGAATAACTCTCCAGCTCCGGAAATCCCTGAAGAATATTGGCATATTTTTTACCAAATGGCTAACAACCAGCAACCTCAAACTTCCACATTGCAATATCCTATTTTTGACACAGCTGTCAATGCCCCCATGAAGGCTATCCCATTAAAGAATATTCCTACCTTTCATGGGCTAACTTCAGAAGATCCCGATGCATTCCTTTTCGAATTTGATGTCTTATTCAGTGGTTATGACTACACTACCGACCCTGAGAAGATGAAGCTATTCCCCTCTACTCTGAAGGGAGCAACTCTGCGTTGGTTTATGGGACTTGGTGGAGGAACCATCAATGATTGGGGCCAAATGAAAACATCCTTCCTTAAAAAATACCAAGATTATTGCCGAACTAGAGAACTAAAAGATGAAAATTTTCAAATGGTAGCTAAGCCTAGCAAGACTCCAAAAGAATATCTAGAGCATTTCCAATATAATATGCAAAGATCTCCTTACACAAATCTGCCTGATAATTTTCTAAAAACCACGATGATGAGAGGTATGAAAGACCAATGGGTAGAGACACTAAATATAATGGGTAAAGGTGATATTTATTAAGAAAACTATAAAAATATTATATATTTTTGCATCAAGTGTTCGAGGGGCAGTACGAGGATGAAACCAGTCGAACGCGATGCAAGCCCCAAAGACAGAAAAGCCTCAGGAGGAGGCATTACACGAAGTGAAATAAGCAATCTGTTGGAGGATTTCAAGACTGATATCCTGGGACCCTGGCGACACAATTGGATGTCATGCAAGCTAAGCAAAAACAGGCTATAACAGAACAGAACTTAGCTATTTTTTGTCCCTGTTGCAGACAGAAGCACAGTCATAAAGAATGCCCCCTAGATACGATACAAACATGTGCCATATGCACTAAAGAACATGCCACGAAAAGTTACCCATCACTTCCTGGATTAAAATTAGTCTTCAAGGAAGCGGAAGAAGAAGCGGAACCAGTATATCTATTGAACCAGCGTCGTCAATGGCAAGCACGTTAGACAGGTATGCCTACCGATCCATCTTCATTCTTTCCTCCCTTGCAATATAATTCTCAGCAATATTCAGGGGCATCATGGCAAAATCAACCACCTTTTTTCCACCTCAAGAAATTTTTATGCCACCATGGCCCAATCAGTCAAATCAAAATAATACTAATTGGCCAAATTCCCCTTACCCGCCACCATTCTAGAAAAACAATCGTTATTCCTCCCAATGGTCCCCTTCCACCTCACAAAACCAGAACTGGCAATCAAATTGGCAAAGATCCTCCAACCAACCTATGGGGACAACTCCTCTGCCTCAACCAACTTTACCAGCACCTTTCACGTTGCAGCAGAATCCTCAATCTAATATACGACCACAACTTCCAGTTCAACCTAACCCAAATCCTAACAACAGACTAGTTCAGTCAATACAAATCATTGATGGTCTGGACTCTGAAGATGAGTTGAAAGAATGTAACGAACATAAGTTGAGATCTAGATGCATAATCACTCTAGATAAAGATAAAGATTTGCAGCCTGAATAACAACACATAAATAAGCCTCTGACTGTAGATAATCAACAAATAAAACAAGGGGGAGATACAGTCAGACAAAAAAATCCTGAACAAACCATAACCACTTCCCCCCCATTCCCAGAAATATTGCTGATACCACGCCCGATTGAATATCCTGACTTTGATCTTCTGGGTGAACTTAAGAACATTTGTATAAAAATTCCCCTCCTCCAAGCTATCCAATATATTCCAATATATGCCAAAACTATTAAAAAATTGTGTATAAATAAGTCTGTGACGAAAACAAAAACAACCCCTATTGTCCATGTTGTCAGGACGTTGTCTGATTTATTACTAGGAAAAGAGACTCTTGTAAAATATGAGGATCCAGGAAACCCCATTGTCATAGTCCAAATAAATCGTCGTTCTTTTCCCAATGCTTTAGTTGACTTAGAGGCAGCCATTAATATTATCACAACTACAACTTGCAACATTCTTGGCATGACAGCCTCGGAACCAACAACTACCTTAATGGAACTCGCTGACCGCTCAGTCATTAGACCAGAAGGAACATTGCAAGATGTGATGGTCTCTGTAGACACTTGGGAATACCCTGCAGATTTTTTGATTATTAACCCTAGGAACCAGTTAGATGGACATCCCTTAATATTAGGAAGGCCTTGGCTAGCGACTTCTTATGCTTATATCAACTTCCGGATAGGCAGTATGACTATAACCAAGGGAATGATGTGAAAAATTTAGCTTTATACCCTCCTGCTCAGCCAAGCTTGACTATTATGAAAACTAGGAAGCAACCTGCAACATACTTAATAGAAAATATTCGGTCACCATTGACTGTGGTAGATGCCCTTGAGTTCAAAAATCAAACTGAAGACGATATCATTAATACTTTTATCAATCATCCTACCATAGTATCAAGTTCGAAATGCCACATGATTAAAAGAGTCCTTGACAACGAAATCGAAGAAGATCCCCTGAGAGATATCAATGACCAAAAAATACCAACAAACACTGTTTATAATAGCAAACCTATCGAAATTGAGCCAGGGAAGATCCTAAATATTAACAGTAATCTGAGTGATGACCAGCAACAAAAAATTATTAAAGTCCTTAGGAAAAATAAAGGGGCTTTTGCTTGGGATTACTCAGATACGAAAGGGATTGACCCTCAGATATGCATGCATCACATCTACACTGAAAAGGATGCAAATACCATTCGACAACCTCAGCGTAGATTAATTCCTCACCTAAAAGATATTGTTAAAGAAGAACTTCAAAAACTGTTAGATGTGAATTTTATCTATCCTATATCTGACAGTAAATGGGTTTCTCTATTAGTTGTGGTTCCCAAAAATAACGGGAAATGGTAAATATGTGTTGACTATAGAGAACTCAACAAGGAAATGAAAAAATACCATTTTCCCCTTCCATTTATTGATCAGGTCCTAGATACACTGGCAGGGAAGAATTTTTTTTCTTTCTTGGATGGCTTCAGTGGATACAACCAAATTCAGATTTCCCCTGAAGACCAGGATAAGACTACCTTTACCTGTCCGTGGGGAACATTTGCTTACAAGGTATTAACTTTTGGATTGTGTAACGCACTTGCCACATTCCAAATAGCCATACTCAGTATTTTTCAGACTTGATAAATGAAGGATTGGAAGTATACATGGATGATTTCACACCCTATGGAGATGACTTCGAGCAAGCATTACAGACATTGGAAATTTTTTTGGAACGGTGTATTGCTACCAACCTATGTTTAAGTCACGAAATGTGCCATATGATGATGACAGAAGGCCTGATCTTGGGTCATTACATTTCAGCAGCTAGAATTCAGGTAGATTTGGAAAAAATACAGGTAATTATCTTACTAGCTATTCCCTGCACTCAAACAGGGGTATGTAGTTTTCTGGGATTTGCTGGATATTATCGTACTCAAGAAATTTTCACAGATTGCTGCACCATTATATGCCTTAACGAGAAATAGTGATTTTATATGGGCTGACAAATGTGACACTTCCTTTATAGATTTAAAACGGCTATTATCAATAGCACCAGTATTACAAGGCCCAAACTGGGATATACCATTCCATATTTCATCAGATGCATCAGACACAGCCATTGGAGTAGTTCTTGGCCAAGAAGAAGACAAGAAACCCTATGCTATATATTACATTAGCAAGAACTTAACTCCTGCTGAATTGAATTACACAGTAACAGAGAAGGAGTTTTTAGCTGTTATTTATGGTATTAACAAATTCAGACACTATATAACTTGATACCCTGTAATTCTGTATACGGATCACTCTGATATCAAATTATTAGCTAATAAACCCATTACAAATGGAAGAGTGACACGTTGGTTGCTAATTTTGCAGGAATTTGATATAACTATAAGGGATCGACTAGGGAGGGAAAAACTTGTGGCAGATTTCCTCTCCTGAGTGCCAAGAACAGATGACGCAATAGCAGTAGAGGATCAATTTCTGAATGAACACTTGTTTTCTCTAACTTTGAAAATGCCATGGTACACAGATGTGGTGAACTATTTAGCAGTGGGAAAACTACCTAAACATCTGACACCCAGAGAAAGGAAATCGATAGTACATCATAGCACTTAGTTCTTCTGGATTGGAGGATACCTTTTTCACACAAGGGCCGATATGCACATCCGCAAGTATATCAGGGAAGATGAAATTTATGATATCTTAAAAGCCTGCCACGATGGACCTTGCGGTGGATATTTTGTAGACCATAGAACTGGACATAAAATTTTACAAATGGGCTACTACTAGCCCACGATTTTTAAGGATGCTAAGAAATTTGTTCAGGCCTGTGATAGTTGTCAAAGGATGGGCCGCCCTGGCCAATCTAATGAGATGCCCGCACAACTAGTTATAGAACCTTTTGAGCACTGGGCATTAGATTTTTTTGGGCCAAGCAACCCATCATCCAACCAGAAATGATATATATTGGTTGCGACAGAATACATAACTAAGTGGGTAGAAGAAGTAGCATTACCAAGAGCCACAGAAGAAACTGTGATAAACTTTCTTTTCGAAATTTTGTATGATATGTCTACCCAAAGAAGTAATCACTGATGGAGGGCCACAATTTTTAGGCCAAAGGTCACTACTACATTAAAAAATCATCATGTTATTTACAGAATTACCTCTGCATACCACCTGCAAGTAAATGGGCAGGTAGAAAGCACCAAAAAATTAACTAAAGCTATTATAACAAAGACAGTATCATTGCATAGACGAGACTGGGCTACTCGACTGCCAGAAGCCTTGTGGGCATATTTCACAACTTGGAGAAACACTACTGGATACTCCCCATATCAACTGGTGTTTGGTAAGGAACCCATTTTTCCCATAGAGTATGAGATACAAACACTAAGGACAACCCAGGAAGTGGGCATCGATTTAACTGAAGCCCAAATTAATATATTACAACAAATAAATGAATTAGACAAAATCTGGCTTTTGGCTCTGCAACATACCACACTTATTCAACAACAAAGAGCTAAATGGCACGATTCTCTGATCAAGAAAAATACATTTCATGCAGGCAACTGGGCACTTCTCTACGATTCCAAGTTTCAAGACTTCCCTGGTAAATTACAGACTAGGTGGTTAGGTCCCTATGAAATAAAGTAAGTACATGAAAATGGCACTCTTAAATTGGCCACCATTGATGGGTTTGATTGTTCCTTTAAATAAAATGGGCATTGGGTGCGCCTATACCAAAGACCACTCACAAGAGAATATTTTTGTCAAAAGATACACAAGGACTCCACCATGCAAGTTTTTGCTGCAGAAGATAATCCTTCGGCAACTTCATCTTTGTAAAAATTCATTTCTTTTGCATACTATAAATAGGATTGCTGATTCAATTTGTTTTTCTACCTGTTTTGCTGTTCCATCTTCGGAACAACACTTTTTGGTTTTGCTATTCCATCTTCGGAACAACACTTTTTTGGTTTTGTTGTTCCATCTTCGGAACAACAATTTTTGGTTTTGTTGTTCCATCTTCGGAACAACACTTTTTTTGGTTTTGTTGTTCCATCTTTGGAAAATACTTTTTTTGGTTTTTCTGTTCCATCTTTGGAACATCACTTTTTGGTTTTTATGTTCCATCTTTGAAACAACACTTTTTGGTTTTGCTGTTCCATCTTTGGAACAACACTTTTTGGTTTTGCTATTCCATCTTCGGAACAACACTTTTTGATTTTTTTGTTCCATATTTGGAACAGCACTTTTTGATTTTGTTGTTCCATCTTCGGAAAAACACTTTTTGGTTTTGATGTTCCATCTTTGGAACAACACTTTTTGACTTTGATATTTAATCTTTGGAACAACATTCTCTTTTGTTTTTTCCAATTTTGGAACAACACTCTTGTTTCTTGTACAATTTTTGTGTGTTCTGAACAACACTTTTTCTTATATATATATATATATATATATATATATATATATATATATATATATATATATATATATATATATATATATATATATATATATATATATATATATATATTTCACAAACACCTCTTTCCCCTTATGGACTTATCCCTAGCTCATTTCAACCTTATTTCTTTGGTTCCTTTTATGGCCTGAAGTACGGTACCTTCATACGGGTAAGAATTATGGATTTTATTAAATCAGGTGAATATTTTTAACTTTATGATCTTTGAAAAAGACAACTTCTTGATGATAAACAATTGAAAGGGACACAATTATTTCTATTTCACTTTACCATGCCAGCACACTGGCCTCTTCTGTAGAAACAACAATGAAAATTTTCAATTATAAATTGAGGATCCTGGCTCACATGGGTTAAAAAGCAACTCTATCGAGGCTATGGACACCTGCTGGCAGAAAAAGCTCTGCTTAAGGTATTGAAGTTCTATTTCCTTAATCAATAATTCTTATAATACCCTCTTCCCATTTATCTTTTTATCCGAGAGATTATTTCCTTTAAACACTTCCCTAATTTGAACCTTTATGCATGCGTTCATATTTTTACTCAATCATATCGTGTACAGTCAGATTATCATTGGTAAAGCCTCCTTTTGTACATATTTTTCTCCTCTTTCCTTATCACATAACTTATCATCAATAAAATCGTCTTGTCTCTTGTCATTTACTATGATTATACACCACGATTTTAATCTATCCATCTCTCTTATTTTCCTGTCATTTATTTACGTAATCTGTTCCATTTAATACTGTACCATTCATCCTTATATCCTGTCTTCGGAACAACCATTCCCTATCTATTCGGTTGTAGGCGACCTATAATTTCGAAGGGGGAGAGAATTTCCATTACATCCGTGCATGCGTTGGCATTATTTCATTGATTGATACGATATTCCATGATCACGCTACATGCGGAAATTTAATAACACAATTAATATCACCTACAACAACTTGTTGTTCTATCACTCTAAGTGTTGCTATGTTTTTAGTATTGTTGTGTTTTTCACTATTGCTGCATTTTTCCATTACACTCATCCTTTGCAATAGTAGGAAGAATTCAAGCATTATGGGTGGTAAGGCAGTGCACCGTGAACCTTTAGTGTTACAGGTCTCCGACAGAGCCAGGAAAATTTTGATTCGTGCAGGGTGGATATCTTATCTCACAAGATTTCAGCCCTCGAATGAGGAAATTGCCATTGAATTTCTACAACATCTGCAGAATGGGGAATCCATGGTAAAAGGTAGAAGAATTACGGTTACAGACGCTATAATAGATGAAGTATCTGGGCTGCCAGCGGAAGGAACTATATGGTCACAAAAACATGTATTGCTGCAAGACGCGGTGGAAACTTTCAAAGACGAAGGTGAGCAAGTAGTCAGGAAAGGCAAAGGAATACAACCATCTTCGCTGGAAGAACCATGGAGAGAGTTAGCAAGAATTATCTAAAGATAAATTACCTGCGATGCATGCCAAGATGTGGTAAGACCACGGCAACTTAAGCTATTAGCTGTCTTGAAACAAAAACTCACTGTTAATCTACCATCGCTTTTGGATTCTTTACTACATGATACTGTTTTTAGAATAAGATAGGCCAGACACCCTGAAGCTATAATAAGTCACCATGGATTGATTAGATTAATCATCAGTCATAACTTGGTTCAATACAACTTAACTTGGGATTGTTTCATAATGGACCTAGAGAGCATGCAGAACCCTGTAATCCAACATCTCGAAATTGCGGAGACAAACCAATAGAACACTGTTTTGAAAAGAAAAAAGACTGCCCATTCAAATTTTGAACCTAATAAATGGAGGAAGTCTGTAAGAATTGAACTAGCCTAGAGGATGTTTGCAAGTAATCAACCTACAGAGACAACCAATCCAGTTAGGATAAGAGACTCTGAATCCGAAGAAGAGGCCCCGGTTGAGAAGAAGAACCTGAAGAAGAGCCTGAAGAAGAGGCACCTGGTTCAAAAGAAGAACCTGAAGAAGATCCTGAAGAAGAGGCCGAATCAGAATCAGAACCTGAAGAAGAGGCTCCCGGTTCAGAAGAAGAACTCGAAGAAGAGCACAAAGAAGAGGCCAATTCAGAACAAGAAAAAGAACAAGAACAAAATTATAGTAATGAACTGGAAAGCGAAGTAGGACCAAATGATCCTTTGGAAGTTTCCGAGACAGGGATAGCCGAGGTCCTAGAAATTTTAATGTATATATGCAACCTAGAGGACCACTTGGTCCCAGCAGAATGGAAACACAAGTCCCAGAGAATTCCAGGCATATAGAAACACAACCATCTCTAGAGGCTGTGGACACAAAAATTGTTCAGGAATCCGACTACTAGTCTGGTGACACGATTATGTTGGAACTGTTGGAAATTTTTTCATTGATGGCAAAGGATATGGCAAAGGAGGAGCACCTGAAACAACAGAGGCAGATGAAACAGGGGAATTTAAGCTGAAGCAGCAGAGGAATTAGAGACAGAGCAGTGAAGTTGAAAGGGCCTAAAGGAGTTTTATTGAACATGTTATGAAGAGTAGAATGCTGGGAAGTATTAAACATTTGATTGTGGAAAGGCCATCCCATTGAATATCAGGCCAGAGACAGAGATTATGTAAGTAAATTCATCTTTATGAAATAATTTACTTTGAAATTGGATGCGAGATGTGCCCCGTTTGCTTTAGTTCTGTAAAAATATACTTGGTTCGAAAGGTACATACTACGCTCTGGCACGAGGCTCTATACATAGGAGAGGAATTGATATTAAATAATATCGATATTGTATCTGTTGATTGAATCAGCTAGAAGAAAGAAGTGAGGGATTAATCTGTCATCTGATTCTCTGAAATTGAAGGAGTTAACCGACCAGTAGTAGCCTCAGATCAGGATTGAAAGAAGGGTTAATAGTAAACAGTTATCCGCACATCGGATTGTTATATACTATTTAACATTGTGGTTAATATGCTGTCGATTGGAGTGTCAATAGTGCAAAGTTAGAGGTTAAGGAAGAAGTGATGGTCCGGTCACATTAAGGGCACAGTGGGTTATTTAACCTCTGTGTGAGCTGAATATGAAGTAATGTGAATGCGAATAAAAAGAGAGGGTGGATTTTATATCAACAAAGGTGTTGAAACGTATAAAAGAACGAAGTTAAGAAACAAAGCGGAACCATAAAGGAGAGGCGGAACCGTGAGGAACAATGAAAATCGGATTCAAGAAACAGTTTATGGTATTCACATAGCTCCTAAAGTGGTAAGCTGATTTGAGAAAAATAACGTGATTCCACAAACGGAATGACACATGGCAAAAAGTGGTCTGTAAAAACCACCTTCATCGCGTGATTTTGGAGGAGCAAGTCACGTGCAACTTTGTTGCGCGATATTCATTATATGCCGTCGGATATTTGGCTGGAGTGCGACAGGCTTATAATCGTTGGATCGTGATCAAAGTTACACAAATGTATGTTAAATGCTGCAGCCGCTTTATTGCAATGGTTGTATTGAGTTTTTTAAAGTTTCAGGATTGGAGTTAATATAAAATGAACGCCAATTATATTGGGATTATTTTATGCACAGTCAATATATCATAGATAGGGAACCTTAATGTAAGGTTCGAACTATAGAAACCCTTCGACTGTTAAAAGTCTATCATCGTATATCTAAATGCCCAGGATTTCTATAAGCACGGGTGTATGGAAATTAAAAGAGCTGGAACCATTCGTAGCTTTAAGACTAAGGTTCGAATAAAGAACATGGCTAAGTCTATGCTGGGAGCAGAAACATTAAACGAACCACAGAGCCCTAGAGGTTATATAAATGTGTATATACATTAATGCTGGGTTTAAGTCTGAGCGAAAGAATTAATACTATATTGACAAACAATATTTTATATATAGTGTGGGACCCCCCCACCTACATAAAATTCCAAGAATCATTACCCAAGC
This sequence comes from Pinus albicaulis, assembly GCA_034641835.2. NCBI lineage: Eukaryota > Viridiplantae > Streptophyta > Pinopsida > Pinales > Pinaceae > Pinus > Pinus albicaulis. Next base: position 953,585,721 of record CM076581.1, on the reverse strand, counting down.
TAGAGGATACTTTAAGGCAGAAGCGGAAGCTTATATATATGCAGCTCGTTACATATATTGCGCCTTATACAAAAAGGTCCAAAGCATATATATAAATTTATATGGAGCGCTTTATGAATAAGGGACCAAAGGTATAATACAAGGAATATGTATCATATTATTGAGCCCGAGATCAAAAGAACCAAAGGTAGCAAAATCTTATATTGTGGGACCCTCATCCAATCGCATCGAAGAAAAGTTGGAAGCGGAACTTGCTATCAAAATATTGCGATTGCGATTGAGTTTCGGACCCGATATGGTCTAAATGATGATTCATATATGTTTGAGTTTCGATAAACAGTGTTACATCACATCGGAGAAGGAGCAGAGCATCGAAACATACAAATGAAAGTTGCGATTGCGACAATCGAAAGAACTCAAAAAGCAATTCATCACATCGGCATATCAAAGTGAACAGTGATTGATCGCATCGGAGCATAGGAATATCGGAACATGCAACTGGAAGTTGCGATTGCGATTAATCGCAATCTGAAATAGTGATCACATCGCATCGAATCGGAGTGATCGCATCGCATCGAAGAATGATGCAAGATTGGCAAGTGGGTCCAAAAAGAACATTTTATGTATTAAAATGATTCATTATTGTCACATTTCCAAGAGGTATTGGAGTTAAATAACGCGGCAGTTTGTATGTTAAAGCTCTGTATAATTATGCCAATACTTGAAATTGTGTTATATCTAAAGTCGAAGAGTTGTTGTGGTGTCTCATAGAAAGTGAGTTGAGGACACAATGGGTGTTAAAGCTTCAGGCCCGATGTGTGAAAGCTGTGAAAACATATTGAATGATTCAATGATTGATTAACCATTCGGTTATGGTTTCTAAGGTTTGAATATCAAAATAATAATGCCGAGAATGAACATTAATTTATTGAAATCATAGAAGGAGAGAACCTTGCATAGAGGGCATATATTGGGTTTATAACCATGGCGATATTAAAGCCTCCGCATTCAGTTATTTAAACTGCCAGTAAAGGAAACCAAAGCATTGGAATTTGCCCATATTTAAAGTCAGCAGTTATATATATTGTAACGCAGTTATATATATACAACAGACACACAATCACGGCGAACAGGAATATGCACAGGAATGAATTTGACAGGTGTACAAGCACAGAAAACTGGAAAATATGCAGAAGACAGTGAGCAGAAGAAGGCAGAACAGTTACCTGACAGCAGCAGAAAAGACAAAGCCAGCAAAGCCAAAAGCCAGAAAATGGGCTGAGTAAATTGTCTTTATGTAACTGAAAAATGTGACTGTAAATGTTGTAATTGATTTTATATTGTTTGTGATGCATTGGCAAGTCTCCGGAGGAAAACAAAACTCCCACTGTAATATTGAAATTAATGCATATTGTTATATTTTTCTGAATGAGAGGGTAAATTAAATGAGAAGGAAGAACGCAAAGAGGCATGTCTGTCCATTTCAAATTCCCTGAGGAATGCCAACAGTCATAAGGGATTTCTATAAATAATATCACCTTGATAGGCGTAAAAGAGTTAGAGAGAGAGAGGTTGGAGAATGTGGAATTGAGGTAGAAAATATAAGAAGAAGGAGGAGCAGAACTAGATGCAGTGAAAAGTTAGGGAATGCAGAAATGAAATAGTGAGGCATAGAAAAAGGAGGAGTTGATAGTGAATCTGAAAAGATGCAGAAATGATATAAGGCAGATATGAAGACTGATGCACAGCAGTGAAGATGGTACAGAATAGAGCTGATATCCAAGGTAAATCAACAAGTGTTTTTCTTTTGAAAGAGTAAGGAAGTTGGAGCTTCCCTATGAAGTTGTAGCTTGATAGATGTCAGTTATAGCTGACTGAGGTAGGAGCCTCCTATAGGTTGTAGCCTGCAGAAAATAGATGGGAGTTGGTGCTTCCACATCAAGTTGTAGCTTGATAAAATGTCAGTTGTAGCTGACTGAGGTTGGAGCCTCCTGTAGGTTGGTGCCTGCAGAAATTAATGGGAGTTGGAGCTTCCTTGCAAGTTGTAGCTTGCAGAATTGAGGTTGGAGCCTCTTGTAGGTTGGTGCCTGCTGAAAACAGTGGTGAGAGGGAGTTGGAGCTTGCCTTTGCATCACAACAATAATAAGATGTGGTTTTCTCCCTTTATGGGTTTCCACTTATATCTGGTGTCTCTGTGCATGATGTTTATGTGTTGATATGGTTTATCTCATCTGCTTAATACTTGCTACTCTCATATTGAATCTGTTGTTACATTATATTAATAATTGCTGCTCACATTCTAAGACTACTCACATATTAAGTTGAAAATGAAATGAAGGTGTAAATAAGTTTTAATGAAATTTTTTAAAAATTCCATGAATGTGTTAAACTGATTCAGCCCCCCCCCCTCTCAGTTTAACTAAGGGTTAAACAATTGGTATCAGAGCGGGTTCCTTTGGTGCAAGCCTAATAGCTTGAAGGAGATTTGGTTAAGTCATGGACTATCAGAATGTACCTGTGTTAAATACAACAAACTTTCCTGAATGGAGAGATAAGGTTAAAACATGATTATTGGCTTATGAATATGAAGTATGGAAGCTTGTATGTGATGGTTACTGCACAGACTCCCCCACGGTGAAAGAACAACAGAGGAATGGCAAGGAAAAATGTGTGATATATAACAGTCTTCATAACAAGGACCTTCAGTTAATAATGGACTTAACCTCTACAAAAGAAATCTGGGACAGATTGCATTTCATGCATGGAATAGACAAAGAGGACTGCATTGTCAAGAAGAAGAAGAGAATTAAGAAGAATAAAAATTCAGGTCAAAAGGAAAATATTCAATCAAATGAGGTACCTGCTAGTGTGAATGGTAGTGAGAACCATGAAGAAATTGCAGCCGAAGAAAAAGCCAAACTTGACACAGCCTTAACTGAAATAGGAAGATTGAAGAATGAAAACAAAGACCTGAAGACATTGGTGCAAATTTGTGATGAGAAAGAGTATGAAGATAAGAAATAGATTGTTGGCCTAAAGACTCAACTTGAATAAGCACGGAAAGTAGAAGATACTCTACTGCAACAAATGAGAGAGAAAAGTCTGGAATGTGAAAAATTGGAAGAATAAGTTGTGTGCCTGAGAAAGAAATTAGAAAAATCCCAAAGAGAAGTATTAATGAATACTCCACAAATGAAAAGCTCTAGACAGTTGGACCAAATTCTCAATTCTCAAAGATCTCCTCTCATAAAGGCTGGGATAGGATATGAAGGAGAAACCAGTAAGCCCAAGGTAGAAGATAACAAGAAAATCATCTTTGTAAAAGCTGTAAAGGAAAATGAAGCAGCTCAGAATATTCCCACAGAAGAAGAAACCAGCAAGAACAAGATTTGTAAGGAAACAAAAAAAATCAAGCAGCAACATGAAAGAACAGAGAATGAGAGGATGAAACAATCAACTGCTAAAGGCTCATATGCTCCTAAGGATGGATTGAACAAATTCCTAAGATGTCAAAGGAGGTTCTTCCCTCCTATGAAAAATAGCACATGTCTCTCTTGTCATAAACCAGGACATATTGCAGCACAATGTAAGACAAAGCCTATCAACTTCAACCTACAAAAGATGCGGCAAATGAGAAGACTACCTCAAGAAAGCAAATGGAAAAGACAATCTTTCACCAGGTACACAAATCATTTCCATGGCTACTGTTATGCATGCAATAATTTTGGAAATAAATTTGTTGAATGTAAATTGTATTCAAAAAGGGGAACAAAATATTATACATCAGCTCAAATGTACCTTGGTCAAATAAGATGCTATGTATGACTCAAGCATGGTCACAAAGCAAAGGATTGTAATCTGCCATATACATTAAAGGACTCTAGACAGAGGATGGAATCTAATCAAATAAAAAAAAGCTATAAATCTAAAAGAAGTGCAGACATTATGATGAACCCCAATAAAGTATGGAAGGAAAAGAGAAAGGGGGAGCCTATTATCTCAATAACATAATGAAAACATCATAGTCTCAGGGGGAGCTGCTTTAGGAAGCAAAGCAAATATCCATCCAGCGATAAATATGAAGCAACATCCCAGGGGGAGAGAAGTTCATAAATAATCCCCATGAAAGTAGTATAATAAGAGCCCCTTGGAAAGAAGACAGCTACAAGGACAGGAAGAGAAAGGAAATTTTCTCCAACAGAGAACTATAGAGGAAGAAGAACACCTGAAGCACACAATAGCCAACAGGTTGATGGAAGGAGCGAAAGCAACAAGCAACCATGATGATAGAGGAAACATAATCAATGAACATGTGAACTAAGAAGAGATCATCACATTAAGGGATGATCATAGAGTGCATCATACTGCTAGAATTAACAATGAATCACTTAAAGAAGAATGAGTAAGAAAAGTGCCTATCATCAGTTCATTACATCTTTCATCTATGAAAAATCCACTTGGAGGAATGAAGTTAAGTGAGTAATAAATCCTTGAGTAATCTGCCCATGAAGATTCATAGAAAAGAAATTGAAGATGCCTTCCCAAATATCTTTATATCAGAATTGTTGAATTTATATTTAAGGCAGCAATGATTCTGGAACTGTCATTGAAAAGAAAATGCAGTGACATTCCTTTAAATCGGAATGAAAGACTAAGAAAAAGATTAAATAATGACAATATCAGATTGAGGATATTGACGACTGTTAATGTGAATAGTGAAAAGCTAAATAGAAGAATTTATGAAGGATGTCTTAAATTATGGGTAAATGTGCAAGCTAAAGTGAAATCTCTGCATATTTTATCAAGGTAATATCATTTGGTACTTGGATCAGGCAGCATGTCTATCAACAAAATATCAAGAGTTATCATGGAGCAGCAATGTGGTACAGGTCCTCAGGATAAAAGGTTATGGTAAAAGTACATCAAGATAATATTCCCAGCGTTATCTACATTCAACATGAAAAGTAGCAAGAACCTTTCAGCTATTAATTGTAATATCCTTATCAGCATTCGAGCTCATAGCACCAACAACAGGCAGGAAAATTGTACCACAGCAATAAAAGATATATTGACTTCATCACAATTGAATAGATGTTGTACTGCAGATGAGTATTGCAGAAGAAGACATATTCCATCCACAATCTTCCTCAACAGAAATGTATTGGCGCACTACATCAGATAGAGACTGAAGTATATTTGAAGCATTCTCAGTATTTTAGGTTTAATCCAATGATGCATCTCTGATTACATAAAGCTGGTACAATGTGTTCTATGAAGTGTCATTATCCTCACTTTCAGCTTTATACAAGTGAAAGGAGTCAGTTCTTTGGGATTGTATCAACTTGCAGTGTACATTCAAGATCAATAATCCTCAAAAGTGTTCTCTCAGCAACTCTTTACACTTGTTTGGAGCAACAAGGTACAAATTCAGAAGAAGAAGGCCTAAACACATCTCAGAGAGAGGAAATGCAGAGATAGAATCTACACTAAGAGATGTGCAAACCTTTTCCATTGATGTCAAAGAGGGAGGAAAAGCAGATAGGCAGAGGAAGCATTGGATTATTGGTGGATGTGTTGCCATCAATTCCAAAGGGGGAGACTGTTGGAAATTTTGTCATTGATGGCAAAGGAGATGGAAAAGGAGGAGCACCTAAAACAACAGAGGCATATGAAACAAAGGAATTGAAGCTGAAGCAGCAGAGGAATTAGAGACAGAGCAGTGAAGTTGACAGAGCCTGAAGGAGTTTGATTGAAAATGTTATGACGAGTGGAATGCTGGGAAGTATTAAAAATTTGATTGTGGAAAGGCCATCCCATTGAAGATCAGGCCAGAGATAGAGATTCTATAAGTAAATTCATATTTATGAAAAAATTTACTTTGAAATTGGATGCGAGATGTGCCATGTTTTCTTTAGTTCTGTAAAAATATACTTGGTTCGACAAGTACATACTACGCTCTGGCACGAGGCTCTATACATAGGAGAGGAATCTATATTAAATAATATCGATATTGTATCTATTGATTGAATCGGTTAGAAGAAAGAAGTGAGGGATTGATCTGTCATCTGATTCTCTGAAATTGAAGGAGTTAACCGACCAGTAGTAACCTCAAATTAGGATTGAAAGAAGGGTTAATAGTAAATAGTTATCCGCACATTGGATTGCTATATACTATTTAACACTATGGTTAATATGCTATTGATTGGAGGGTCGATAGTGCAGAGTTAGAGGTTAAGGAAGAAGCGATGGTCCGGTCGCATTAAGGGCACAATGGGTTATTTAGCCTCTGTGTGAGCTACATATGAAGTAATGTGAATACGAAGACAAATCGAGGGTAGAGTTTATATCAACAAAGGCATTGAAACGTATAAAAGAACAAAGTTAAGAAATGAAGCGAAACTCTAAAGGAGAGGTGGAACAGTGAGGAACAGTGAAAGCCGGATTCAAGAAACAGTTTATGGTATTCGCATAGCTCCTAAAGCGGTAAGATGATTTGAGAAAAATAACATGATTCCACAAATGGAATGACACATGGCAAAAAGTGGTCTGTAAAAACCACCTTCATCGCGTGATTTTGGAGGAGCAAGTCAAGTGCAACTTTGTTGCACGATATTCATTATACGCCATCGGATATTTGGTTGGAGTGCGACAGGCTTATAACCGTTGGATCATGATCGAAGTTACACAAAGGTATGTTAAATTCTGGGACCGCTTTATTGCAATGGTTGTATTGATTTTGTCAAAGTTCTGAGATTGGATTTAATATAAAGTGAACGCCAATTATATTGGGATTATTTTATGCGCATTCAATATATCATAGATAGGGAACCTTAATGTAAGGTTCGAACTCTAGAAACCCTTCGACTGTTAAAAGTCTATCATCGTATATCTAAATGCCCAGGATTTCTATAAGTGCGGGTGTATGGAAATTAAAAGATCTGGAACCATTCGTAGCTTTAAGACTAAGGTTCGAATAAAGAACATGGCTAAGTCTATGCTGGGATCGGAAACATTAAACGAACCACGGAGCCCGAGAGGTTATATAAATGTATATATACATTAATGCTGGGTTTAAGTCTAAGTGAAAGACTTAATACTATATTGATAGAGAATATTTTATATATAGTGTGGGACCCCCCCACCTACATAAAATTCTGAGAATCATTACCCAAGATGGAGGATACTTTAAGGCAGAAGCGGAAGCTTATATATATGCAGCTTGTTACATATATTGCACCTTATACACAAAGGTCCAAAGCATATATATAAATTTATATGGAGTGCTTTATGGATAAGGGACCAAAGGTATAATACAAGGCATATGTATCATATTATTGAGCCCGAGATCAAAAGAACCAAAGGTAACAAAATCTTATATTGTGGGACCCTCATCCAATCGCATCGAAGAAAAGTTGGCAGCGGAACTTGTTATCAAAATATTGCGATTGTGATTGAGTTCCAGATCCGATATGGTCTAAATGATGATTCATATATGTTTGAGTTCTGGTAAACAATGTTGCATCACATTGGAGAAGGAGCAGAGCATCGGAACATACAAATGCAAGTTGCGATTGTGACAATCGAAAGAACTCGAAAAGTTATTCATCGCATCGGCATATCAAAGTGAACAGTGATTGATCGCATTGGAGCATCGGAGCATAGGAATATCGGAACATGCAACTGGAAGTTGTGACTACGATTAATCGCAATCGGAAATAGTTATCGCATCGCATCGAATCGAAGTGATCGCATCGCATCGAAGAATGATGCAAGCTTGGCAAGTGGGTGCGAAAAGGACATTTTATGTATTAAAATGATTCATTATTGTTACATTGCCAAGAGGTATCAGAGTTAAATAACGCGACAGTTTGTATGTTAAAGCTCTGTATAATTATGCCAATAGTTGAAATTGCGTTATATATAAAGTTGAAGATTTGTTGTGGTGTCTCATAGAAAGTGATTTGAGGACACAATGGGTGTTAAAGCTTCAGGCCCGATGTGTGAAAGCCGTGAACACATATTGAACGATTCAATGATTGATTAACCATTGGGTTATGGTTTCTAAAAATTGAATATCAAAATAATAATGCCGAGAATGAACATTAATTGCTTGAAATAATAGAAGGAGAGAACCTTGCATAGAGGGCATATATTGGGTTTATAACCATGGAGATATTAAAGCCTCCACATTCAGTTATTTAAACTACCAGTAAAGGAAACCAAAGCATTCGAATTTTCCCAGATTTAAAGTCAGCAGTTATATATATTGTAACGTAGCTATATATATACAGTAGACACACAATCACGGTGAATAGGAATATGCATAGGAATGAATTTGACAGGTGTACAAGCACAGAAAACTGGAAAATATGCAGAAGACAGTGAGCAGAAGAAGGCAGAATAGTTACCTGACAGCAGCAGAAAAGACAAAGCCAGCAAAGACAAAAGCCAGAAAATGGGCTGAGTAAAATTGTCTTTATGTAACTGAAAATGTGACTGTAAATGTTGTAATTGATTTTATATTGTTTGTGATGCATTGGCAAGTCTCCAGAGGAAAAAAAAACTCCCATTGTAATATTGAAATTAATGCATAGTGTTATATTTTTCTGAATGAGAGGGTAAAAGAAATGAGAAGGCAGAAGGCAAAGAGGCATGGCTGTCCATTTCAAATTCCCCGAGGAATGCCAAAATCCAGAAGGGATTTCTATAAATAATATCACCTTGATATGCGTAAAAGAGTTAGAGAGAGAGAGAGAGGTTGGAGAATGCGGAATTGAGGCAGAAAAGATAAGAAGAAGGAGGAGCGGAACTAGATGTAGTGAAAAGTTAGAGAATGCAGAAATGAAGCAGTGAGGCAGAGTAGAAGGTGGAGCTGATAGTGAATCTGAAAAGATGTAGAAATGATATAAGGAAGATATGAAGACTGATGCACAACAGTGAAGATGGTACAAAACAGAGCTGATATCCAAGGTAAATCAGCAAGTGTTTTTTTTTTGAAAGAGTAAGGAGGTTGGAGCTTCCCTATAAAGTTGTACCTTGATAGATGTCAGTTATAGTTGACTAACGTAGGAGCCTCCTGTAGGTTGTAGCATACAGAAAATAGATGGGAGTTGGTGCTTCCACATCAAGTTGTAGTTTGATAAAATGTCAGTTGTAGCTGACTAAGGTTGGAGCCTCTTGTAGGTTGGTGCCTGTAGAAAATTGATGGGAGTTGGAGCTTCCTTGCAAGTTGTAGCTTGCAGAATTGAGGTAGGAGCCTCCTGTAGGTTGGTGCCTACAGAAAATTAGTGGTGAGAGGGAGTTGGAGATTGCCTTTGCATCACAACAATAATAAAATGTGGTTTTCTCCCTTTATGGGTTTCCACTTATATCTGGTGTCTGTGCATGATGTTTATGTGTTGATATGGTTTATCTCATCTGCTTAATACTTGCTGATCTATATTGAATCTTCTGTTACATTATATTAATAATTGCTGCTCACATTCTAAGACTACTCACATATTAATTTGAACATAAAATGAAGGTGTAAATAAGTTTTAATGAATTTTTTTTAAAAGTCCATGAATGTGTTAAACTGATTCACCCCCCCCCTCTCAGTTTCACTAAGGGTTCAACAGGAACATAGCCATGAGGACCAGTAGCAGTCTGCAGACATAAAAGTTAGTCACAAATCGGACAATCAGTCAGGTGATATGGTTCTTTTGGAACACAGCTCTAATTACCAACAAGCAGCTCTAGAAACCATTGATAAACATGTTAGTGGAGCAGACGCCCCTCAAAAGAATCAAGGAGCCGGAGCAAAACTTAAGAAGCTGCGAAAAAAATACCGAAAGCTCCAGAAGACAGTCATAAGGCTACGACGAGAAGTTAAAAACTATAAAACTGCTCCTGAGGTAACTTCTGTAGCTACACAAAAAAGAATATGCAAGAATAAATCAATATGAATTCAAACCAAACTTGTTCCCACTCGAACAATAGCCACCCAGGTTAATTTGCATGAAAAATTGGTAAATGCGGCTGTTCAAATGGAGGGTTGGTCCTCCCACAATAAGAAAATAAAAAATGAAGAGGTATTCTCTCACAGTATCGGCACTCATAAAAAAGGGAAATCCGAGGACTTCTTGTCAAGGAATGACCCTATTATTTTAAAAATTTGAGAAGAACTGACGCAAGCCTAGCTTGCTTTAGAGCAACATCAATAGCAAACAGTCTCCTTGCAACAATACTAAAATTTACAAAAACAATTGAGGGAATTAGCCCTAGCAGAGAATGAGGCTTTTGATAAGGCTAGACAGGAAGAAGAAAAACTGAAGAGGATGAAAACTAAGCTGAACAGCATCAGGAATCAGTTGGAAACCATTTGTTCATTGTATTCTAATATCTTGACCTTTCGATCTCCTGCTATGAACTATGCCTTGTTTTTATTAGAATGATATTTATGGTTAAAAATCAAAGTTGTTAGAGCCGACAAGCCAATTGAGCTGAAGACAATGGAGGATTTTATAGATTGTTGTAAGATACATGGAGTAAAGGTGCAAAGGCTTCTTTGTGAATTTTATTTGCATAATTTTGTATTAGATAAAGAAGTGGATGTGAATCCTAGCCCTTTTGTTGGAGATATTCAATTTCAGGCTTTTACCTCTTTTGCAGTCAACCAACTCAAGTGGTTGAAGGCTTATAATTCGTTCCAAAGACAGGAACACAACTTAGAGCTTTTGGTAAGAAGTGAACCTACTCACCCTCTACAATTGTTTACTAAGCATAAAAGACTAATGACACGGGAGGGTGTGCTTAAAATTTTAGGTCCCATACATAAGGAAATTGTGTTGGAAGGAACAACATATTTCCTCTCCATTCAGGAAAGATCCTTGGTTGCATCCAAAATAAGATGGATGGTTTCAAGCAACAATGTTAAGGAAAGAGAACCATTTAATTATAGAAATTTCAAAGCTGCTATGAGACGGTTAGTTTCGTACAACAATCTTCTCTTAAGAGAAGGACCCTATTGGGTGGGATGTCTCTTTAGAAGCCCCATTATTTGGTATCCTCTTGAAGGGTATCACCCTAACTATGAGTTACCTAAAGGAAAAGAAGTGAGAGCCTTTGCAACCTGACAAGACATCATGGTCTCAGGCCTACTATGGACAGATATTCTCCAACCTACTCTTTAACTTCTTTGCATACGAATTATTCATTTCTCATGAGGACATGAAAAAAGGTAAGAAGGGGAGTATGTTGAGCCTTGCAATAGGTATGTATTTACTCTTGATTACTGTCCTTTTTCCTATTCCTTATCCATTTTTTTCTATGATATAATAATATAATGAAAGGCTTTTGATGAAGAATTAATGAAAAATGATCCTGATACGATTTAACCATCCAAACTAATTCGCGTTGTTTTTATGCTGAAAATAACAGATGAAACAATGATTGTTTACAAGAAGGAACAATAGGACCTAATAAAGGGAAAGAAGATGCATTGAACTTGGTCAAATAGGAAGACAAATTAGTCAAGGTTAGCGCAAGAACGAACGAACTATTCGAGGATGGCATTTTGTTATGGATCCCTCAGGATCCCCTGATCTTGAGGGATCACATTTATCCTTCCTTTTCAGCTATAAAGGGACAGGGAGATGTAGTTCTCGGATATGATAGGATGTATCTTTCATTTCTGCATATTTTTGTAATTATAATTCATAGAACGTAGTTCTGAACAACAAGATCAGACTGTGATGTTAGTGGACTGTGATGATTAATGTATAATTCGCGTTGCTGTTCATTCACATATTTTGAAGTAGCTGAGCAGTATTCACCAGTGGCTAAGGGCCCAGTCTCTGATGAATCTCACTTCTATTTCATGTGTTATACTTTTCCAGTTATTGTAAGTGTATTCTGCTTTTCTGCATTGTAGTTGATAATTCAGATTTATGGTATTTATTTCCATTGAATACGCATTGCCAATTTATTTCCTTAAAGAATTAGTTGCGAGTTAAAAGAATTGGTTTTGATTACTTAAAGCATAGGCAGTTATTTCCAATACTTTCCTTCTGTTCAATAGTTTAGATCGAGCTGAAAGAGCTCAGTTAATGCTTCAGTGCTCTTGGTTGATTATCATTTGAATTAGTTGAATTAAGAATGAATCATAGTTTTTAGTTATAATGCTTAGATGAATCACTTTCTTTAAAAGCTTCAAGATTTATGATTGCATCTATGTTAAATGATTGGCTTTAGCGTTACTCTTTGTATGAATAGGTTGCACATATTGTGTACACACTTGAGATAAAAGGACTTACCCTGGTTGAAAATTAATGTGAGGCAATTAGGAGTTTTTAAAGGCACCTGCAGCACCCAACACATGATATCTCACATGGACGATGTAATATGCAACAAGTTTCTTATCATGGATATGTACTCAATATGATTTACTATAGGTGTCTCATTGTTTTTGCATAGTTTGAAACCAGTAACCATGGGCGTGCTTACTAGTTTTCAATTTTCCAACCCAAACCATTTCAGTCTTTCTCAGAGGTATTTGGATTTGGAGATAAACACTCCTTTCTGAGACTGAGAGATTTTCAATCCTAGAAAGAATGGAAAATCTCCAATCATGGAAATTTCAAAATATATTTGCATACATTATGCAAATTGATTCCCTAGTTGTTCCATGTCACTTCCAAATATCATGTGATCCACATATACTTCTACAATCAGTAGATGGTCACCTTAAACCTTTATGTCGTAATTTATATCAACAATACCACTTTTAAAGCCTTTTTGCTGAAGATATTTATCCATCCTTTGTAGCAAGCTCGGGGATCCTGTTTGTGTCCATATATGACCTTTTTCAATTTGCACACAAACCCTTCATCTATAGTGAGCATAAATCCTTATGGCTATTCAATGTAAAATTCTTCCTCTAGATGTCCATTGATAAATGCAGACTTCACATCCATTGGATACACTTTGAAGCTTTTATGACTGAAAAAGGAAAGAAAAATTATGATTTCTTCTTGTCTAACCACTAGTGCAAAGGTTTCCTCAAATTCTATCCATTCTATCTGGTCATACCCTTTGCATTCTAAATGATGCAGGGGCATTAGGCACAATAAAATACTTTGTATCTAAGTAGACATAGGGGGGTCTCATATTTTTAAATTCTCATGTAATTATTAGTATTTTGAATAAAATGGTGAGGAATTGTAAATGTTCTCTAAACTCTAGAGAACATGAGGGAAGTTGATTAAGTTAGGAAGGAGAAGAGTTAGTTTCAGTAATTTTAGGAGTTGAGTCTAAATTTAGGATTTTTGAGAATTTCAAGAGTTTGTCGAGTTGTGAAGGAGCTGAATCGATTCATTTATATTTTGTATAAATGTCAGCATCATGGATAGACCGAGGGAGATCGGCAGAGTGTCGAGTAGCTGTAAAAAGGGCCATTGAATTGAATATCTGGCCTGAAACAAGCAGGCTTTTGTAATTGATTTCATATAGATGAAGGAAGTTAGTTTTAAGTATATGTGTATTGATTGATCGTATGAAATTGCGTGGTGGATATTGAATTGCGAAGGAGAATTTGGTTGTATCAATCATAGAGTGGATCGATACAATGGACTTCTAAATTGAAGTGTAATATGGGTTTCAAAATCAGAGTTTACACTGTGTAAAACAAATTGGGTTTTCTTTTGCTTCTATTGTGTATTTAGAACGAATTAGGCCAATTGAGTTAGAGGCGCGGTTAAATGAATTCATAGAGAATTTGATGTGTAAATACCTGTTGGTTATATCATACTGATATACATTATTGAATGCGGTGGTGGGCATGTATCGAAGGCACAGAGAGTGGACAATCGATTGGATATTCGATTGCATAGAATTATAATTCGATGATGAATTGAATTCATGAAGTCAAAGGAAATTTCGATGGCGCAGAAGCAATACAAAATAGGTGGAATTGGACGCGGCAGTGAGAAGGCAAAACCAAGGAGCAGAACCGTGAAGCATGAACAGTGAAGGCGGGTTCTAAACCCAAACTGGCAGTTTTGCGAAATTTTAATGTGGTAAGTTGTTTGTTAAAAAAAAACAAGATACACCTCCGCTGAGGACACGTGGATTGAGGTGGTATTTGAATACCACGTGTTTCGCGTAATTTTGGAGCATTAAATCTCAGAGGTTAAAAAACCACGATACGCGCGACATCCATTCGATGGTCAGTGCTGGGTGATCAAGGATGTTTGCAATTCAAGTTGCGAGGGAGTTAAACCAAGGTACATGTATATAGAACTGTGGGACCCGTGCGGACCCTCACGTTTGTTGGGGTTTGTTTTAATTTAAAATCAAGGTTTGTAAAGGTTGAATGCATAAGGTTGGTTAGTGGAATGCAGTGGGAGTGTGAAGAAATGTGACCATCGCTAACATGGTTGATACATATAAGCATGGGCCCGAATATATTGTGTTTAGGTTTAAATGTTAAATGAGTTAGAGTTTAATAGTCAAAAGAGATATTTAGACGAGTGCATTTGATGGTTGATATGTCGCAGAGCATTATATAAAGGTGTTAATAACAAGGTTCGAATATTGATTTGAATCCCCATAGGGTAAGGTCGAAGACGTGATTTGGACTATTGAAATATGGAAGGTTGACTCAATACCTCCATATGATGAGAGCTAACACATTAACATGAATGTTTTGACATGGGGTTTTGATTTATATTGGTTTTATAACCATTAATGAAATAATCTCCCGCATGGGAAGGCATTCTGAGTTGTATTGCTGTGTGGGTTTTAGAACCACAAGGGAATTAAGCTTCCGCAATTATTATTGAGGCTGCCCAGATTTAAAATTATTTGGGACAAAATAGGAGTGTAAGTCATATACATATAGATAATGGAATGAGAAGTTAGCCCAGGCATCATGTGGTATCAGAGCTGGAATAGCTCTATTTGAAGTAAAAGAAATTTTTGTAATTAATTTTAAATGTGTGATGAGAGAAGAGGGAAGATTAGATTTTTAAATCTGATATGCAACAAAGTACACGGAATTGCAGTGAACAGGATTTTCAAAACTGGATGAATGAAGCACAATATCATTCAGGGATCTTGGAGGTGAAATAATTTTAAATCTGACTTGAATTTTATGATTGCAGAATCATGGTTGCAGAAAAGTGAAGACAGAGTTTGATGATGATGGCAATGAACCTGATATTTAGCTAAAGGTTGAATAGGGAGGACAATTGCAGTGTTCTCAAGAGAAGGTGAGTTGATGAGCATTGTTTAACTCTGGTTTGAAGAATTGTTTGCAGAATTTAGATTGCAGGCAATTGAAGAAATCTCAGCAAAAGAAGATCACAGCTTTGAGAGCAGTGATGAAAGAGTCCAACAGAGGATTCTAAAGTGAAGAAGAAGTATGGCAGAACCTAGAGAATTCCAAACAGAGGTTGGATGAAAGAAGAACAGATGTGTTCTTGAGAATTTGCATAGTGAAGCCTAGAGAGAGCAGAAGAGAGTGCTCAAAAGGTTCCAGCAGATAGGGGACCAGTACTTTCCTAAAGTCCAGATCTGGAGGAAAGGATTGGTGAGGTAAGTGGCAGCAGGAGAGCTTGTTGTTGCAAAGGCTTAGTGCAACTGATGAGTGAAGAACTCATGGAGAAGAGGATGGCTACTGATATTCATAGCAAAGATTGGAGAGGTTCTAAGAGAGACCACATCAGAAGAAAGGAGAAAGAAGATGCCAAGGAAAATGGCATAGGGAAGTAGTTGACTGATGCAGAAATTGGAAAGAGATAGCTGAGATTAATGAGAATTTTAATAAACTGGAAGAGAGGATAGAGGAAAGCCATAGAGTTGGTTGGCTCATGAAGAAGAGAGTGAATTGGCAACCATTACAGTTGAGGTTGAGGCAAAGGGAGATTTCCTTATTGAAAGAGGAACTCAAAGCAGCTAAGTTGAGAAAATAATTTTCTATTTGTGAAGCAGAATAGAGTACAGATGAAGAATGGATATCTGCAAGAGATCTTGTGAGACATGGTGAAGGCTTAAGATAGCAAGAAGTTTGTCTTGCTGAAGAGAAAATCATTGATTATTTTCTGAGTTATTGGACAAGTCCAGATCAGCTGGATGATGTGAAGACTTGTATTTTGGAGTCTGAAAATTGTGAAGAGATCACAAGTTCTAAAGAGGAAGAGGAACTTAGAGTTCTTGAATCAAGGATGGAATTTGAAGATTCCACATGCAGATCTGTTCCAAAGGAAGTGCTTGAGAAAGCAACCAAGACTGAAAAGTCTTGTGGTTTTAAAACTAAAGAGTTGTGTGTGTTTGCAGGTACATCACAGGGAGATGAACAAGGTTTAGAGTTTGTTGAGGAGGAGAAATTGAATCTAAAATCTGTTCAGATCAATTCTGAGATAGCAAGATATTATGAAGAATTGAAGACAAAGGAGTCTAATGAGGATATTCAGCAGAATTGTGAGGCAGAGAGAGAAGGACCAGTAGATGATTGGTCAAGAAAGAGTGACGGTATAAAAGGTTCTGTAAGGTTCCTGAAATCTACTCCAATTGAAGTTGTTGAATTGTATAGAAGGTTGGATTTCCAAACGAGAGAATTGGAGAAGAAAAGGACCTATGCATAGGATAAATTGATGGAGAAGCAAGACAAAGGAATTGTCATGAATGACAATCAGAGAACAGAGGTGAAGAACAAAATACTGATGTGTTGTCAGAGGAGGAAGAAGTGGTGATTGGATCATCAATTGAGACCATTGGGTCTTGTGATTTTGAAACTAAAAATTTGATTGTGCTTACAGGTATTGCAGGAGACAGTCCATCTCTTGGAGTTGTCTTGAGAGAATATGAATTGTTGCTGAAGGAAAGTGAGACAGCCATGTCTCATATACAGAAATTTGTTACTGTTGGTGATAGGGAAGAATTGTCTTGTCTGATGGGCCAAGAGGAGACTGTGGAGCAGATTGTTAAAACTGACACAGTGATGAAGAATCAGAATTCTGTTTTAATCGAGGACGAAAATGCCGAGCTTGAAGAACTTGATTTGATTTCCAGAATCAATCAAGATGATCATGGAAAATTACTGAATATTGTCAAAGAAGAAGAAGGAGATGCTGAATTTAAATTGTATAATATTGAGGATGTGAAACAAATACAAATTGAGTGGTTGAATTGTTTGCTGGAAACATTTGAGGAAAAGAAAGAAATTCCAGACACTAGAGTGAATTTTCCTAAAGCTGTGGAAGAATTAGGAGAAGATACCAGTTTGAAGAATTTAATTATGCTTACTAGTACACAAGGAGAAATGAGTGGTTATGTTACTGAAATTAGAGGACTAAAAGATAACTTACATTTTAAAAGTAAATTTGCAGATGACGAGCAAGAGAATGTTGCAGAGGGACAGGAAGTTTGGGAGGCAGCAACATGGGGGATGACATTTGCAGGAGTAGTAAACATGCTGGTAACATGTGGGGCAGTAAGAGCTAGTGCAAGATTTCAACAAGTGAACGCAAGGGCTCAGCAATTAAGAGCAAGAGCCAAAGTAGAAGCAGCAAAATTCTTAGAGGTAGTAACAGCAACAGCATTGGCAGCAATAGAATTTGGAGACAACAGCAGTAGGCAGAGATATTTCTAGATAGAGGATAAGCTGGACATGGAGATTGAGAGAATCAGAAGACTGATGGTGAAGGTGTCTCAGAAACAGCAGACAGCAGCAAGAAAGCAGGAGGACTTTAGCAAAGGAAAGACAAAAAGAGATTGTGAAAGCATTGCTGGAGGTAAGATGCAGAACAAGATATGGAGACCTGGAGAAGAGCAGTTGAAGTATGATGCAGCTGTTAGACAATAGAAAAACAGATTATGGGATCCAGGAGGCAGAAAATAAAGACACATGATCAGGAGATCATGAACAAATTGAACCTTGGGAGTCTGATGCAGGGGCATTAGGCACAATAAAATACTTTGTATCTAAGTAGACATAGGGGGGTCTCATATTTTTAAATTCTCATGTAATTATTATTATTTTAAATAAAATGGTGAGGAATTTTAAATATTATCTAACCTCCAGAGAACATGAGGGAAGTTTATTAAGTTAGGAAGGAGAAGAGTCAGTTTCAGTAATTTTAGGAGTTCAGTCTAAATTTAGGATTTTCGAGAATTTCAAGAGTTTGTCGAGCTGTGAGGGAGTTGAATCGATTCATATATATTTTTTATAAATGTTAGCATCATGGATAGACCGAGGGAGATCGGAAGAGTGTCAAGTAGCTGTAGAAAGGGACATTGAATTGAATATATGGCTTGAAACAAGCAGGCTTTTGTAATTGATTTCATATAGATGAAGGAAGTTAGTTTGAAGTATATGTGTATTGAATGACTGTATGAAATTGCGTGGTGGATATTGAATTGTGAAGGAGAATTTGGTTGTATCGATCACAGAGTGGATCGATACAATGGACTTCTAAATTGAAGTGTAATCCGCATGGATGGGTTTCAAAATCAGAGTTTACACTGTGTAAAACGAATTGGGTTTTCTTTCGCTTCTATTGTGTATTTAGAACGAATTAGGCCAATTGATTTAGAGGCATGGTTAAATGAATTCATAGCAAATTTGATGTGTCAATACCTTTTGGTTATATCATACTGATATACATTATTGAACGCAGTGGTGGGCATGTATCGAAGGCACAGAGAGTGGACAATCGATTGGAGATTCGATTGCATAGAATTATAATTCGATGATGAATTGAATTCATGAAGTCAAAGGAAATTTCGACGGCGCAGAAGAAATAAAAAAGAGGTGGAATTGGACGTGGAAGTGATAAGGTGGAACCAAGGAGTGGAACCGTGAAGCATGAACAGTGAAGGCAGGTTCTAAACCCAAACCGGCAGTTTCGCAAAATTTTAAAGTGGTAAGTTGTTTGTGAAAAAAAAACGTGAGACAGCTCCGCAGTGGAAACATGGCTTGAGGTGGTATTTGAATACCACAAGTTTCACGTAATTTTGGAGCATTAAATCTCAGAGGTTAAAAAAATGAGATACGCACGACATCCGTTCGATGGTCAGTGCTGGATGATCAACGGTGTTTGTAATTCAAGTTGCGAGGGAGTTAAACCAAGGTACTTTATTATAGAACTGTGGGACCCACGCGAACCCTCACGTTTTTTGGGGTTTGTTTTAATTTAAAATCAAGGTTTATAAAGGTTGAATGCATAAGGTTGGTTAGTGGAACGCAGTGGGAGTGTGAAGAAATGTGACCATTGCTAACATGGTCGATACATATAAGCGTGGGCCCGAATATATTTTGTTGATGTTTAAATGTTAAATGGGTCAGAGTTTAATAGTCAAAAGAGATAATTAGATGAGTGCATTTGATGGTTGATATGCTGTAGAGGTTTATATAAAGGGGTTAATAACAAGGTTCGAATATTGATTCGAATCCCCGTAGGGTAAGGTCGAAGACGTGCTTTGGACTATTGAAATATTGAAGGTTGACCCAATACCTCGATATGATGAGAACTAACATATTAACATGAATGTTTTGACATGGGGTTTTGATTTATATTGGTTTTATAACCATTAATGAAATAAACTCCCACATGGGAAGGCATTGTGAGTTGTATTGCTATGTGGGTTTTACAACCACAAGGGAATTAAGCTTCCACAATTGTTATTGAGGCTGCCCAGATTTAAAATTATTTGGGACAAACTGGGAGTGTAAGTCATATACACAGAGAGAGTGAAATGAGAAGTTAGCCCGGACATCACTAAAAGAGCCTTGTTCTTGAATACTTGACCTTGTTCATTCACCTATTTTTTGAAAACCAATTTGGTCCCAATGAAATTTTTCTCTCTAGGTCTTGGAAGCAGCTCCCAAGTGTCATTCTTTTCAATTTGGTTAATATATTATTTCATTTCTCTCACCCAAAAATTTTCCTCATAAGCTTGATTGAAATTCCTGGGTTCAATTTGTGATAGAAAGGCCTGATTTTCCCAGCTTGGACTGCCAATAAGTTTCCTCTTGGTCTGAATACCATGACTTTGGTATCCTAATATTTTACTTTAAAGATGATCTTTCTATACATACCTTGAAGGTGTCTTTGGATTTGAAGTTTTTCTTGACTCCTCACATTCACAATCTGTTATTGCTTATTCTTGGTCCGAAAACCCCATCTCTAGATTTACTTAATCCTCAGATTTTATCTCCGTTCTAGAGGATTCATGTTGTGCACATGTCTCATCCACTATTACATTGATGCAGTCCTCAATTTTCTTTGTCTTCTTGTTGTAACACTTGAAACCTTTTCTTCGAAGTATGTACCTAAGTAATATTCCCTCTTTAACACGAGAGTCAAAATTTCTAGGATTCTTATCATTCCTTTTGATGAAACACTTTCTCCCAAATACTTTGAGGTGTTTAACCTATGTTGGTCTCCCCTGCCATAACTCATAGGGTGTTTTATTAGTATTGGGCCTAAGATGAGTTTTCTTAGACAAAGATAATGATGCTTGTGTTTCTTCTCCTTAGAATATTTGGGATGCATAAACTTCATCTAACATGGAAATGGTCATTTCCTAGATATTTATGTTCTTCCTCTCCACAACTCCATTTTTATGTGGAATACTAGCCACTGAATATTTTCTTTTTATGTTGTTCTCTTCAAAAAATTCTTCAAATTATTTTAAGGTTTATTATCCTCCTCTATCTCATCTTAAGCACTTGATCTTTAGATCTTTCTCATTTTCAACTTGAACTTTTAATTTCTTAAAATGTTTAAATTTTTCTGATTTTTCTTTTAAGAGTTTGATCTAGGTGACCCTGGTAAAATAATCAATAAGAATCATAAAGTACCTTTCTCCTCTTAGAATTTTCTCTTTGGTTAGGCCACATATATCTGTATGAATTAGCTCCAGTAGTCTTGTTGACACAAGCTATTTTGACTTGAAGTGAGTCTGGGTCTTCTTACCAAATTGACATGCAAATTGAGTTCTAAGGTTTTGACAATCTAGGAAAACTCCTCACAGCTCCAAGATTGCTGACTCTTATGAGGATGTAAAAATTCATATGGCCAAGTTTGTTGTGCATAATCATGCTACATTTGTCTTGCTTAAATAGAAACTTACTATGGAGTCATCAATCACATATACATTGTTGTGAGTCTTGATTTATTCTCCTGATAGATTTCCATCCCTCATATTGCGGATCTCACAATCCTTGGATCAAAAGATAATATTATAGCCATTATCACACATCTAGCTCACACTGAATAAGTTATGTTTGAGGCCCTCCACATAAAACACATTTTGTGCATTTGTGTTTTGATCAAGACTGGCTACTTATTTAACCTTGATTCTGGTTGGAGAATTATTCCTGAAGGTGACATTACTTCCTCTCTATTTTTCTTTAAATGAAAATAAATTACTTTTATCCCCTGTCATATGCTTGGAACAACCACTATCTACATACCATATGTTCTCTTGATTGTGAGTCGATAGAGCTTGTCCACACTACATTCTCCTTTTCAGTCTTTCGTTTCCACCTCCCCTTATCCATCTGACTGTAGGATTGTTTAGTGTTTTTGGAATTTGATATGTATTAAAATCTACTTCTGCCCTCACTTGATTTGTGCCAAAAATTATTACATTTGAATCATTCTACTTTGTTTATCAGAAGAGATAAGACATTTTGATCTCTAAGAGATGGATTTTTAGATCTAAAGTTATTATACTTATTATATCTATCATTTTCATCTCTTTCAGCCTTGATCATTCTACAATCAACAACTTTATGTACAAAGATATGACACTTATGACAATCACCCTAAAATAAACAAACATGCCTATTGTTGTAAATATTATGAGTTTGTGCATGAGAGTACCTTGGATGTCTGGTTGATAGATTCATTCTCCATTGATGATATCCTCTTTGTCCTTCTGCCTTTTTATTTTCATTGACTCTCTTTTGATGCTTATTTTCGTAACTTCGTGATTTTTCGAATCCTACAGGCCTGAAGTTCATGTTCCTCATGGAAGATTCCTGTTTCTATGAGTATCCTATACCTGTTCTGATACCTAAGGGCCTTTGTCTATTTAGAATCTGATCTAGTTTTCTTATGCATTGGAAAAACTTCTCATTTAGAACACTCTCGATCTTCCTTCCCTCTCTATTTGTTCTTATACAGACAATATCTGCCTCAAGACTTTGATAGTTCTCTTCCCATTCATGGATTAGATCTTGGAGTACTTATTTCTTTGTTTTTGCTTCTTCTAGTTTAAATTTTAAGGACAAAATAATGTCCCTCATGTTCTTGGGATTGTTTCCTTTATTATCTTGATCAACTCCTATTTTAAATTCTTGTTTCTACCTCCAATTTCTAAAATTCTCCCTATTTTTCTTATAGAATAAGGACTAGGATATATTTTCTCTTAATAGCCTCTTCAAGTTTTTCTTTTTAATAAAACAATTCCTCATCATTTGAGTTATACCTTCCTTATTCAACATGATTTAGTTGTTCCTTTATCAAATTATTCTTATTCCTTTCTTTCTTTAACTCATCAAGGGCACTAATGAGTTCACCTTCAAGGTCAACTACTCATTATTATTCTTCCTCCTCTTCAGAGTCAACAATACTTTGTTTCTTCGAGTCTATTATGAAGGCCATAAGTATATACTTATCTAAATCATCCTCCGATAAGTTTTTTCTATCTGATTCTGGTGTTGAGCTATCTTATTTGGAGTAGAAACTCTTTTTCTTATTGAACCTTTTCTTCTAATCATTCTAAGATTTGTTCCCAGGTTTATGATCATCCTCCTTTTCACTAATTTCTTTGTAGGGGAATTTAGATGAAAAAGGTACCACTCTTCCACAATCAAAGCATTTAAAGGGAATATTTTGTTTATATTTACCAAATCCATGCTTTAGTTTCGTGGCCAACTAATCCAACTCCTGATCATATTCGCAGCTAGAGCACTCTTGATGTTTTTTTTATCTACTTTCCCTTTTTGGATACTTTGAACATTGCTTCATTTGGTTCCCATTTCTCTTTTCCAACCCTCATCTCATAGGTTGTTAGAGTACCAAGCATCTGGTCCATCTTGATGTCTTTCAAATTATCCATTTCTTCAATAGCTGAAACTTTGGCATTAAATCTCATGGGAAAATATCTTAAGATTTTATGTACAATCATTTCTTCCTTGACTTCTTCCCCCAACCCTCTAATCATATTGGTTACTTCATCGATCCTGAGTAAGAATTCTACTATACTCTCATATTCACCCATTCTTAGGCTCTCGAACCTCATTCTGAAGGTTTGAAGTTTGGCCTACTTGACCTTGTCATCCCCTTTGTAACTCTGGTTAAGATTTACCCACACCTCCTTAGCAAATTTACAATGCATAACTTTTACAAGTTTTGATTGAATTAGACCAAAGAGAATATAATTATTGGATTTATCATTATTTCCATATAATTTCTTACCATCTGCATCAGTGGGAAGAGTATTAGGGACATTATAGTCTACCATTACTAAAGTACACACATTTACACCAAGTGACATTAGGTATTCTTGTATCCTTGCTTTCCAAAAGGAGAATTTTGTCCCATCGAAGAATGGTATTCTGCTTGAATAATCCTCTTGGTTCTGTTGCCTTGAAATAATTCCTTAAAGATCTACCTTCCAGTCATTATACTATTTCTGAATGAAGCTAGCTCTGATACCAATTGTTGGAATAAGGAATTACTGAGACAGGTGGGGGGTGAATCAATAATTGAGTAATTAATTTTAGTTTTCCTTTGAATATATTCTTACTTCGTCCCACTTCAGTCTATTACTTATGAAAGAATTTATTCATAAATAAAATGAGAAGTAAACATGAGCATTCATATGTTCAAAAAATATTCTCATAATCACTACACACACATTGACACATTCATTTTTCACCTGGAAACCCAAAGGGTAAAAACTGCCAATTTGTTCTTGTTTAATATGTAAATTAAGCACCCAATTAATTACATCACTTTGTTTGTGAGCACCCACTCACTAAAGACATTGGCCCCCTTAGAATAGAAAGCACCAAATTTCCAAGAGGCACCATCCTCTTTGAATGCAAGCCACCACTTATTTTTCCACTATTCTACTTTTCAGACAATTTTCAAACCGAAAATAGAGGAATTTACAAATAATACAAATACCAATCCAATGTGTCATAGTATTTTCTTCTGCTCTCGGTCCCCTGCTGAAACACCGCCTCCTCCAGTCTTTCAAAGAAACACCCCCTGTACTCTTATTTCATAACATGCATCCTACTCTCTTCTTTCTCACAACACATTTTGTGTTGCATTCCCTTCATCTCAGGCTCTCTGCTATCTCTACTTACAAAATTCGACAATACTCACTTGCTCTATTTTTCTCAAAGGCTTTCAATGGTTTTCTTCCACAGCTATGTACTCATGCACAATCTTATTTCTGACACATGTACACACACCACCCAAGTGTTTCTTTGTGTTACACGCCTTGCTGACTTTGCATTTTCCCATTTAATTCCACCATAGAATTAATCGCACGAATGGGCTTCTAAAGTCTTCACATACCCACAGTGTAAACTTCCATACTGAGCTTTTAATTCACAGTCTATTTGGACACTATAAAAGGAGTTCCCATCCATGTTTTTTCTTTATCAGAGTTGGGAAATATACATGAATGGAAAATCTACTTCCCTCTATTCTTTAATTGAATAAGGTGTGCACGGGACGAGAATCCTAATTTTCTTTGCCACATTATTTATTTTATATGAGTCAATGGCCTTGCGGCCTTGTTCCGATGATTCTTCCAAGAAAATACAAACTCTATGGTAGTGAATTTAAACCTTAGCTACCAACTCATTCACTCTTTTCAATTCGTTGTATTGACTCATCGGAACATGCTATATCATAAATTTACAAAGGAATAATGTTACGATATTGCACTCCCCAATATCCTTCACCCTCTTTTCCTTCAACCCCTTTGGAAGATTCTTTCTCATAGGGTTAGGCCTCTTACCGATGGCTTAGTGCTTAGGCGCTAAGGTATTCCATGCTCCTGTCAAGGGCCAATCTTCCTTTGTAAATTGTTATTCCCCCTTGGTTCTTTAAACTCTCACGACCATGTGCCAACCCAACATTGGAAGCTCCTTTCATCGTAAGGTTTCCAAAGAAAAATGTTCACATAAGTTACAAAATCTTCATCCTCCGATATGCCGACCTCCGAGATCACATGATCACTTCACGTGGTATCCCCTTAGTGGTAACATGTGTGACCCGGATTTGGCCCATTAGGCCACCCAATAATGCTGAATATTACTGCCACTTGTCTTGTCGTACTGCAATGTCATGCTAATGCCAGTTTCCACAGCATATTCTTAGAGCCAATATCATGCCGCCATGTGTCCTACGAGAGGGGAGAGAAAAGGGCCTGAAAGACGTTGGTTTTGCAACAAGATCCTTTGTTAATTTTTGTTGGCATTCATCGACACTTTTACCACAATTAGGCTTGATATATATCATAACTTCTTAAAACACTTTTGTTAAGACCTTCCAATATTCCGATGTCCCGGATCTTAGATATTCCAATGAACTCTAATGTTCTGATGTGCTCATAGCCTCAAGGTTCTGATGTGTTGATCTTCTTCGATATTCTAATATCTGAAATACCTCCTTCTTCGATATTCTGATATCTGATATGCATCGTGCTCTGATATTCCAATATCTGATATGCCTCCTACTCTGATATTTCGATATATGATATGCCTCCTACTCGGATATTCTGATATTTGATATGCCTCCTGATCCAATATTGTGATACCTGATATGCCTCCTGCATCGATATTCTAATATCTGATATGCCTCATGCTCTGATAACTCATCCTTCTTAAGGCTTCAAGGCCCTAGAATTTAACAAACCATTTATTTTGATCTAGGAGCCCATTTTTGGACTTTCGCATATCACTGGAAATCTTTTCCAGATCACTTTTCAATGGATAGGGTGTCATGTAGGCTTGGAGCCCATTTTCTACCTCTAAGGTGGCTACAAACTATCTTCCATGCTTTTCTTCTTGACACTTCTTCTTATGTTTGGAATGTTGAGCTCCCAAACACCATAGTCATCATTTTATGGCTCCAAAATAAGCCTATTACTTTGGTGATTCTATACTAGTAACCTACAAATTTCATTAGATTCCTCTTGGACACTTACAGACATATTTTATGGCATTTCAATAAGACGGATACTATGATGATTTTATGCCATATCCCTACCTATCATTGATCAACATTGTCCTCTGGCTGACATCAAATGTTGATTTTCCAATAGTATAGATTGTCTGATTGACCTCAGGAAATCATCCTCTTGGCTAACCTTGGATTAAGTGACCACAAGAGTACCAATGAGAGAACAATCTTGCATCCATAATATATTTATCATTTCTTTGAGAAATTTTCTATGGGAGATGAACATATCTTTTTTGGACCATGTGATATATAGTCCAAGAAAAAATGAGACTTCTAAAAACATGATCTCAAATTTACCTTTGGTATTTGAGGATAATTTTCGACTAAGTATATTTCCATCACTACCAAGAACTATGTCATCATGAAAAACAATAATAAGTAAAATGTTATCATTCTTAGATTTTATATATAGGTTACAATGAAATACTCCTTATTTGAATACTTATTTTTTAGGTATTTATCTAATATGGAATACCATGCCCTGGGTGGTTGTATCAGTCTGTATAATTATTTTTTTAACCTGCACACTTATTTAGGGTTTTCTAACATCTAAATATAATCAAGTTGTTTTTCTGTATACTTCATCTTCAAGCAAAACATTCCAGAAATTTTATTTTACATCCACCTAGAATAATTTAAAATTATTGTGACCTGAAAATGCTAGGAACATCCATAGTGCATCTAATCATGCTAAAGAGGAAAAATTCTCTTCAAAATATTTTCCCTAAACTTGAGAATAGCCTTTGCATATGAATCTCACCAAATCTATTACAACTCTTCCATTGTCATCCAATTAGTTCCAAAAGACCCATTTCATGCCAACGACATTTTTATTTGTTGGTCTTGGAACCAATTCCGAAGTCTTAATTTTCTCAATTTGATGCAACTTCTCATTCATGGATTTTATCTAATCCTCATCTTCGCTAGCTTGAGAAAATTATTTTGGTTCAATCATAGAAAATAGTGATATGTGCTTGAATGGAAGTATTCATTAACCGTCTTTGAGTTTGAACACTAGCTTCTCTATTACTAAAATTATGCTCTATAGGATGATGTTTTGTACATATTGTCGAACCTCAAAATTGTTCTTTCTCTGACATACTTTTTCATCACTTCTCCCTGCCTTTTCATAAATCCATAACTACAATAAATGATAAATGACATAGTTTATCTTAGAGAATTCATTTGAATGGTATCTATTGTATTTTTTGATGTTTCTTTTTATTTAAATGAATTTTTGTAACTCAACTACAAAACGCATGCTATTCTACAACTAATTGTTGTTTATGCAACTAATTTAATGGTTTGACAGGTTCTGAGGAGCGAATGAAGGAATGAGTCACATGGGAATATTTGGAATGATCCACACATGGATCTCGTCCTATACAATTGTTTGAATTCGACAGAAAAAGGTGCCTATGCTCGTGGTCAACGTTCGGTCAAAGGACGTGATCCGAGAATGAAATACTCTCGATTTTCTATGACATAGAAAATTGAGAGTTATATAATTAGATTTTTGCTTCTATGTTTTAGTTAAAATTTCCATCTGTAGGTGGAAATACCTCAAGAGAGTTACAATAATTTTTTTTTAAATATTGGTCGTTTTAAAATTGGAAGAGAGTCTTATTATTGTGAATGTTGTGCATGCCTTAAAAATATGTTTTGATAATACAAAGACCATGTTCATTTGTTCTAGATCCTTATTGATGCGCACATAGTCTACTAGGATTTCAACTCATTCTGTTGCAGAGCCCCCCTGCAGATAAAGGAGGTTTCATTAGTTGTTTTTAGTTTAATTTTAATTAGCTCTATTTTGTCAATTCATAGTTAAGTTTACATTGCTTTATAGTTGATTCTTAGATTAAATTTCTTACTATCTCATAGATTAAATTCATGAATGCTTTCTTAGAATTAGCTTTAGATTAATTGTGTAATCTTATTCTTATCGAAACATCTCAAGAAAGTAGTTCCTCTATTTTCCAAAATTGAATTGTTTTTGAAGCATTGGAGCATACAATTATCTTAGTTTTCTTTCACATGTTTTTATAACGCTTTCCTAGATCAAATTCTCAATTAAATTTATAATCAGATGCTCGCTAAATCATTTCAAGAAGATGGATTTGTCATTTTCCGAAATTGAATGATATTTGAGTACTTGGTCGTACAATAGTTGAGTTTTCTTTACATGCATTTTAATTGCTTTCCTATTTTAAGTTTAAATGTGTAATCAGATGCTTGTTAAATCATATCAAGGAGATGAATTTCTTTGATTAAGTTTACAGTTTGAATTTGTAATCAAATGCTTGTTAAATCATATCAAGAATATGACTTCGTCATTCTTCTGAAATTGAATGATATTTGAGTATTTGGTCATACAATAGTTTCCTTTCAATTTATTTGAATTTTCTTTCCATTTAGATTAGCAGTGTCATACAATAGTTTCCTTTCAATAGGATTTATGTTTTCAATCCATGGAGAAGAATTATATTAATATATAATATAATTTAGCTTTAATTCCATAAGATCAAAGTCATTAGGACAAATGCTCTGTTTTTAGATCAGTTTCTAAACCATTTAAAGTTTTTTTCATTTTTATGAAATTTAGAATAGTTAAAGAACATTTCCTTTTCTTCCTTATTTCAAAACTAGTTTTCAACATCAAACTTCATTAGATTTAGTTGATCAATTTCATAGTTTCTGATTCTTAAGATAAACTAATTTAGACATAAAGAAGAAAAATAAAGTAAGAGGGAAGGTTAACTAAGCATATATAGTGCACCACACTTCATCAAATTACTAACCTTGGTTTATAATTTATGATAGAAATTTAAGAAATTAAATTGACTAAAAATTTTGGCGTCGTTGTCAGGGAAGTGTAATTAGGACACCTTATTTCTTACATCTAAAAAAAAATAACATGCGTAGAGAAATAGATTCTAGGGGTAGATTCATATCTAGAGGCATGAGTTTGATTCCAACAACACCACTCACCCCACCTAGACCATGCATTGCTACACCACCATCTCAAACTCATATTCCATACTTCACTATACATAGAATCCCTGAAGTCTTAAGTTCATAAATCCAACCAGGAGGATCTCCTACTTCATCCACTGAGGCAGTCTTAGAGGAAGAAGATAATAGATCTCCAACAGAAGGAGTAACATTTTTCACCTCTACAGGAGAACACCTTTTAGCTGAAGAGTTAGAAATTCCTAGTGACGAAGAAGAAGAAGAAACTTTCTTCAATATCCCATTGATATAAGAACCAGAGGAAGAGAAATTAACTTTACAGTTAGAACCTTATATTAGCTTTGAGGAATCTACAATGGCAGGAGAAGGAGAACGATAAATTATAAATGGAGAAAATGTAGGAATTGGAGGAGGAAGAGGTGGAGGAAGAGGTAGAGGGAACATAGGAGGAGGTGAAGAAAATAGAAGAAATAGGGAAGATGATAATTCTTTTGGATTTCCTATAGTTGATAAGGATACAAATGCCACAAACAAAATATTTCACCTTCCATTCTTCCAAATTTCCATGGATTAAAGAATGAAGATCCTGAAACCTTTTTATTTGAATTTGAAGTTTTGTGTAGATCTTATGACTACTTACAAGACTCTCAAAAACTAAAGCTATTTCCTGCAACACTTAAAGGAGAAGCTTTAAAATGGTTCATGGGTTTAATCACACAATCTATAAGGACATGGAATGATATGAATAGTGAATTTTTACAAAGATATTTGGATTATTGCATACCCATTAATAGGAAGGTTGAATTATTCAAGATGATGCAAAAAGAGGATGAGAACTTCGAAGATCGAATTGAAAGATTAAATTACAACATAAAAAGAGTTAGAATGGAAAACTTAGATCAAGATACTTTAAAAGTTGTCTTGTTAAAATCCATTAGAGATGAATGGATATACATTCTCAACATGATGGAGAGGGGAGACATATCTCAACTCTCATTACCTAAAATTGGTGAATTATGCATTCATGTCTCAATAGGAAAATCAAGAATTGGGAAAAATACAAGAGATACTATTCTCTCTAGAGTGAATAAATCTCCTAGTGGAATAGTAAGTAGGGAGAAATTGGAAATATGCTTGATGAATTTAAAACATATATCTTAGGGAGTGTTAGAAAAAAAATAGATAACCTTAAATTACAAAACAAGAAGAAAGCTGAAACTGATGCCTTATCTATTTTCTATCCTAAATGCAGAAAGAAGAATGCCTTAAGAGAATGTCCTCTTGATTTAAAAGTCATAGATACATGTGTTATTTGCTCAGAAAATCATGAAACTAAAATTTTTCCTTCTATTCCAGGTCTTAAGCTTGTTTTTCTAGAATATGTAACTTCAAATCCAGTAGAACCTCTTCGCTTTGTCTCTAGAAGACCATGGGAGGGGATACAAAATCAAGGTTTTAACAGCCAAATGTATACTCAGCCCCCACCAAATAATTGGAATTATTAGCAAGAACCTTGGTCCCAACCTCAACCCTGGACACAAGGAATGCAAAACCCCTATGGTAGATATTATCAATACTACCGATATCCACCATCCTATCCAAACTACCCTCCCCAATAATTTCCACAACAAAATCAATAACCGCAACTCCAAAACCAAAACCCATAACTTTCATTACCATTTTCGCAAAGACCAAACCAACTACCTTCCCAGCCATTGCCAATCCCAAATAATAAAAACTCTCAAAATGCTTACACAATAGAAGGACAACAATTTCCAACTTACATGATTACTCCACTAGATCTTAATGATGTTCAACTTAGATCTGGTAGAATATTAGAAAGGAAAAATCC
This sequence comes from Pinus albicaulis, assembly GCA_034641835.2. NCBI lineage: Eukaryota > Viridiplantae > Streptophyta > Pinopsida > Pinales > Pinaceae > Pinus > Pinus albicaulis. The sequence goes on along the minus strand of CM076581.1, from coordinate 953,554,641 downwards.
TTTTGTTGTTATTCAAGAACAAGACAATTTTGATGAAGAAATTTCTCTACAACAAAATAAAAGTTCTGAAGAAGGGACATCTCTTCAACAAAGCCATAATTTTGAAAATTAAAAACAATAAAAACCAATAAACTCAACTCCTATCATAGAGCAACCATCAGTATCTATTTCTAACTCTCTTTTTCCTAAAATATTACAAGTTTATAGAGGGGTAAAAAAACAAATAATGTTTTCCAATTATGTTTTTCTATACGAATTGAAAAATGTTTGTATCAAAATTCCTTTGCTACAGGCCATTAAAGAGATTCCAATTCTAGCCAAAAAATAAGAGAGTTGAGCATGAATAAAATTAGGGAGAAAAAAAAAAGAAATAAAAAGAATTCATTTAGTAGGAAAAATTGCAGACATTATGATGGGAACAATTTCCATACAAAAATATTTATATCTAGGAAGTCTAGTTGTAAAAACACACATCAACGGTATTGAAATTCCAAATACATTGATTGGTTTAGGAACAGTCATAAACATCATGAGAAAACAAACCATGGAATAACTCAAGCTTCCAAATCTTCAGTATACACCTACATTACTACAACTAGAAGATAGATCAGTAATCAAGCCATATGGTGTGTTAGAAGATATTTAAATATCCTTATACTCTTGGGAGTATCCGGTTGATTTTATGATTTTAACTCCCAAGAAAAATCTAGGAGGACATCTGCTAATATTAGAAAGACCTTGGTTGGCTAAAGCTTATGATTTAATTAGTTGTAGATCTGGTGACATGTACATTTATGATGGAAATTCAACAAAGAAATTCAATTTATATCCTCCAACAAGAACAATCCCAGAAATAGAAGATGAAGAATGGATTGATGATGAAAATTATATACAACCTCTCTTTACTATTTCTTATATTAGTGAATATAGTCAAATCTTAAATTCAATATAAAACTTTGAATCATCCTTTGAATATGAACGTGATCATAATTTTCAAGAGCAATGAAATATTGAATACTTTTCATCTAGGAAGATGTCTTTATATTCTATGGAAGAATTTGGTTACTCTACGATTGAAATATTTACGAGAAAATATTTTAACATAAACAAAAACTTGGAAACATTACAACAAGAAAAGTTAATCAAAAAATTACAACAACATTCTTCTGCATATGCATAGAAATTCAATTACATGAAAGGAATTATTTCTAATATTTGTATACATCATATCTACATTGAGGAAAATTTTAAGCCTATAAAACAACCTCAAAGAAGGATGAATCCAAATCCTAGGGAAATTGTGAAAGAAGAATTGCAAAAATTGTTGAATGTAAACTTCATCTATCCAATTTTGGACAGTCACTGGGTTTCTCCCTTGGTGATTGTACCTAAAATAATGGTAAGTGAATGGTATGCATTGACTATTGAGAATTGAATAAAGCTACTATAAAAGATCATTTTCCATTACCTTTCATAGATCAAGTATTGGATACATTAGCAGGAAACAAGTATTTCTCATTCTTGGATGGTTTTAGTTGTTACAATAAGATTCAACTAGCACCTGAAGACCAAGATAAAACCACATTCACCTGTCCATGGGGAACCTATGCCTACCGAGTACTTCCTTTTGGTTTGTGCAATGCACCTGAAACATTCCAAAGGGCAGTATTAGGAATTTTCTCTGATCTAATACATGATTATGTGGAAGTATATATGGAGGATTTTAAAGTTTATGGGAATTCATTTGAATAAACTCTTGAAAAATTGGAAAAGTTTCTTAAAATATGTAAAGAAGCAAATATTTCATTAAGTCATGAAAAATGTTTTATGATGTTTACTAAAGGAATTGTTTTAGGACATCACATTTCGGGAGATGGAATTAAAGTTGACTCATCTAAGGTTGAAGTCATCTCGAAGATATCAGTTCCAAGTTGTCAAAAGGATGTTAGAAGATTTATAGGATTCAAAGGGTATTATAGAATACGTATATAAAACTTCACTAAAATAGCATCCCAACTCTTCAAATTTCTTACCAAAGATTGTGAATTTAGTCAGAATCATGATTGCCAATAGGCATTTGAAACTTTAAAAACAAAAATTTCTGAAGCACCCATATTAACAGGTCCAAATTGGAAACTAACTTTTCACATTTCAATTGATGCTTTAGATACGAATCTAGTAGTTGTATTAGGAAAAAAAAATTTGATCCACTATACCATCTATTACACAAGCAGAAATTTGACTCCTGCGGAGTTAAATTACACTGTAACTAAAAAAAAAATCTAGTTGTTGTTCATGTTATTAAAAAATTTAGACATTACATCGCCGAATATCAAACCTTTATTCATACATATCATTTTGCAATTAGATATTTGATGAATAAATCTATTACTAATGGCAGAATCAGAAGATGGTTATTACTCCTACAAGAATTCAATATCACCATTCTAGACAAACCTGGAAAACAAAACACAGTTGCTGATTTCTTGTATAGAATTCAAAATGATAGAAAAGATATTTCAGTAGAAGATAATTTTCCCAATGAATATATTTTTTCGATATCTACTAAATCTCCTTGGTTTTTATATGTTTCTAATTACTTAGCTACAAGAAAGTTACCTGCATGCTTGTTTCCTAGAGAGAAAAGAAAAATTATTCAAACAAGTGCGTAGTGCTCATGAGTTAATGATGAATTGTATAAAACAGGTCCAGATCTCATCATCAGAGGGTATGTTTGAGAAGATGAAATGCCTGATATTCTCAAGGCATGTCACGATGAATCCTATGGTGGACCCTTTGCTGATAAGAGGACTACCTCTAAAATCCTTCATTTAGGATATTATTCATCATCCACCTTTAAAGATGCCAGGGAGTATGTCAAAAGGTGTGACAATTGCCAAAGAATAGGGAAACCTATTCCTACAGATGAAATTCCCTTACAAACTCAGCTACTCATCGAACCATTTGAAAAATGGGCCCTGGATTTTGTTGGACCAATCAATCCACCATATAATCAAAAGAAATATATTCTGGTATGCATTGATTATGTCACTAAATAGGTAGAGGCTAAAGCAATTTCTTTAGCTAATGAAGAATCTGTAGTTAATTTTCTCTTTGAGGATATTTACACTCATTTTGGTGTCCCAAGAGAAATTGTAACAGATCAGGGATCTCAGTTTACATCCAAGTTGGTGCAGATGCTTGTGGAGGATTAGAATATCAAATATAGAAAATTCACGTCATATCATCCACAAGAAAATGGTCAAGTGGAGTCTACCAATAAGGTGATCGAACGAATTCTCACAAAAAATATACATCTACATAGGAAGGATTGGGAAGATAGGCTTCCCGAAGCCTTATTGGCCTACTGGACTACACGGAGGAATACAAAAGGACATCCTCCCTATGAGCTTGCTTATGGGAAGAAATTCCTATTCCTATAGAATTTCAGATTAAAACCTTCAAGATGGTAATCCAATTGGGGCTTGATTTATCAGAAGACCAGAAGCATAAATTGGAGAAACTTAATGATCTTCATGAGATCAGGCAAGATGCAGTTCAAAGAACCAATATAGTACATTAGCAAAGGTCCAAATGGCATTATAATTATATAAAGGAAAGAAAGTTTCAAGTAGGAGATTGGGCACTTTTGTGTGATTCAATGTTCAAAGACTTTCAAGGAAAGCTTCAGACTCATTGGCTTGGGCCTTATGAGATTGAAAAAGTCTTTGAAAATGGAGCAGTCAGGATAAGGAATATTGTTGAAGAAAGGGTACCTCTTCTTGTGAATGGAAATCGATTAAAATTTTATCATAGGGAAATTAAAAAGGAGGAGTTTATCAAAAAAATTCAAGATAATACTAATATGAAGTTTGTGAAGAAGATTCCTTCTTCCCTAACTTAGTCTTCTTTTTATTTTTTCATATCTAGGAAGAAGAAAAGAAAGAGAAAAAAATAAATAATATATATATATATATATAACTCAAAAAAAACAAAAAACAAAAAAAAATTATTGTATAAGTATGAAAACCAATCAATGATTAGTATCCTTATACAGAAAATATAGGATGAAAATTGGAGTCCTAACATCTTATATTTTCTATTCCATTCTACAAAATCCCAAAAATCTTTGTTCCCTTTCTTTTTTCAGAAGAAATAAAAAAAGTATCTACAAAGCTACTTCCATTATGCAGTTGACATTATATTATGCAGCTACCATTCCATTTTGCAACTGATACCACATTCTGTAGCTTTGTTACATTTTATTACAGCTTATTGAAGCAAGAATACTGAGCACAATAAATTGAGAACTCCATTTGAATATCATACTGAAGGGTTGTTTAGGGAAATGTTACCCTAAAGGTCTTGGGTTGATAAAGCTTCACAGATCAGGGGCATGTCATTACAAGAAGGACTCACTTAACCAAATTTTATGCTAATAACTAGAAACTACAAGTTGCAGACCTTACCCAGATATCCTTCGGTTGTAGTAGATCCCATGGGGTGCAAACCCACTACAACTCTTTGTGTTACGAAATATGTAAATCAATAAATAACAAGCACAAAATCCTAGTTGTACAACATATATATGTTCTATATGTTAGTGAAAAGCATGTATAATATCATAAAAACAAAATTAAATGAGCAATTTATGATCATTATACATGTATAAAATATTATTGACACGTAAAAATCAGGAACAAGATGGCACTTCTATTATTAATGACATGTACAGTAAGAAAATGTGGAGAGGTCATCTGAAATCTGCCACGGCCTTTGAGCATACCTCCCTTTGGATCCGTCCAGCCCTAGCCTCTCAAGATTTCTTCCAAGGATAGTGCACAATGGATGTCACATAGGATGGTGAACATCTCAAGGAAACAAGGGTTTCCTGAAAATATCTGGTAAGGGCAGAAGACACGGGAATATATTAGACTTGGATAGGGATCCAATATCGTATAATATCTATATTTCTCTCTCTCTTTATCCCTTAGGCCATTCCCTTGAGGGGATTTTATACTCGCTCAAATTATTTTTTGCAGTTAGGAATAGTTAGGCCATGGGCTACGGTGGTTAAGTTACTGGAACAACAGTAAACCCCGCATTAAAATAAGGAAATTATATTTTTTTTAATGTTTAAAATGGCATGTGTGGTTCTATATGTATGGACTCTCATGTATATGCAGAAAAGTTTGGGTAGAGTTGCGTATGGGTTTTAAGAAACTGTTTTTTGAGAAATATGTCCAAGTCTGAAGGGAAGGGTTGCCCAAGGCCAATGCATAAGTCATCAAGTATATGATGGTGATAGATGATTCTATAACAGATTCCCCCTAATATATGAGGTCAGAAGCAGTACATGATGGCCGAAATGTATTGTGTGCATAGAAAGAACCTTGCGAGGACTAGAGAGGATTTCACTAGATTTTAGCCTGGAAAAAAACCAAGGAGAGAGATCAGAAATGTAGCTCATGTCTGAGGCAGGCATACCCATGCTCAGTGAAAGAAAAACATGTCCGCATATGAGGTATAGAGCAGATCCAATATGTATACAAGTATAACTGAGATGTAGAGTACATAGTGAATCATTTGATCACTGCTCGAAAGTACATGTCAAAATAAAGTCCAAGTATCACATACAAAAGATTGATCAATGATGCTGCAATATATATCTAATGACCAAAAAAGTCACAATTGAATCTCCAAGTACCAAATCATAAGTGGTGGAACAAATGGTATAACACGCAACTCAGGAGCCAACATATAAGATTTCGCTGTAATGAAACTGCAACATATAAGGGTGGATGGTGTCACTGGAAGAAAAATGAAGGAGTTGTCAAAGTGAACCAAATCATGCTGATGCAAACCCGAGGTCTTCACCGATCACCATGGCACAATTCTGCACAATGGGAATAAATGAACTAAATTCGACCATGTGAGAAATCGTTTGATTACCGGTCATTGATGTATATCGTTAACAAATGCGAGACAATCCACCGATAATGATAATGAGTGTCAAGGTGACCCAGTACAATCTAGCAAGAGTGAATGAATGAGTTGAAGTCGAACACTTGAAAGAATCTATCAATCAGGAGGCAATGATGTATCCTCACTATCAATAGAGAAGAGTCTGCCACAAAAGGACTCTAGACCTTATTGCCAGAGAAATGAGTCAGAGTCTACGGGAAAATATCCGCTAGAAGGAAGGCATTAAGGCATCCCACATCAGTCCAGCGCGAGTGTAACCTGCATGCCAAGATCTGGAAGGAATCAGACGAAGTAGAGTGAAGTAACCAACTCGAAGTACATTTCTGGCATGCATAAGATGAAGTTAGTGCACAGAAAAAACCCTCTGAACTAACCAATAATGAAAGCTGACAAAGAGGCAAGATATCCACCGATAGGGTCAAATGGAAATCCAGGTACTGCATGAATCACAGGTGTGATAGTGTAAGCTAAAGTCGAACACAAGGAAAACCACTCAGTCAAAGACCCATGATGATGATCAAATTCTGAGCACAAGGTCACCTATCAATGATGTAAATAGGGCCAAGGTGCGGCTATAGGTTTACTCTTAGTGAAAAATGTCGTAGTTGATAAGAAGAAAACCCGCCAGCAAGAAGTCAGTGGAGACTTTCTCAAACCAGCAGGAGAAAAGGAACAAATATCTGATGTGATAGAACAAGATATTGACAAGAACAGGAAGGCCAACTAAGAAATGAGTCAAGGGATACCACAGAAAGGTCAAATCAGGTTAACTTCCCTTGAAAAAAACGACGACTCATGTTGACTATGGAAGAAAATTATAACTTTGTAAAAGTTTTTCATGAAGGAGGCATAAGCAAACCCTCCATATGATTGGAAGAGACAACCAACCAGGGGATTACTGACTCATGAAATGAGGTTATGGCTTCCCCTAAGTCAAAAACTAAAACCATCCCAAATGGGGAAAAGACTTGGTTTTTTTGTGCTTTGTTCAAGGGCGACACAACTGACACTGTAGCTGCCATCAAATATGGAAGTAATATCCTGTTCCCACTCTTTTTTCAAATATTTAATTTTTTTGTATTTTTCATATTCAAAGCCTGAAAAAGAATAAAATAATTCTATAGTACAATGGATAGAACGAGTGTCGTCAAACAGACACACTAGTTCCTGGTGTAGGAATAATCCTATGCTTAATGCAAGGTGGTAAAAACTGGTAAGTGACACGTAGAGGAATGTTCCATCCATGGGTAAAGGTGTCAAGTTGTATAAGCTAAGTGATTGAATGCTTAACTTGTACAGAAATACATAGTACAATGTATAGAATGAGTGTTGTGAAATAGACGAACTAGTTCCTAGGATAGGAACAATCATATGCTCAATGCAAGGTGGCGAAAACTAGTAAGTGATTGCATGGTTAACTTGTACAGAAAGACATAGTACAATGGATAGAACGAGTGTCGTGAAACAAACACACTAGTTCCTAGGATAGGAAAAATCCTATGCTCAATGCAAGGTGGCAAAAATTGGTAAGTGACACTCAGAGGAATGTTCCATCCATGGGTAAATGTGTCAAGTTGCAGAAGCTAAGTGATTGCATGGTTAACTTGTACAGAAAGACATGGTCAAAATATGGCTTAAAAATGAGTCCAACTGAAGCCGGCTAAAGGCCAAGATAAACAAGTAGTCAATATGAAATGTAGTAATATGACTCGAAAACATAAGGGAGCCTCTAGGGTAATGGCTAGAAAAATGATAACGAAGAAGAAGAAGAATGATGCTTCAATGCATAAGGCATGGCGGGACTAAAGATGACTCCAGAGCTTACATAAATTTCAGCATGGGTGACAAATGCTGGCAAGGAACTAACTAGGAAGCCCATGTAAAGGAAGGCTCTACCACCAAGTCATGATTAAAAAATCGGTGAGTAAATTGGGTTAAGTACTCATGACATGATGGGATCGACCCTATGGCAAGTGATCAGAATGGAGGCTAGTATGCAAAGATGCAACAGAATAGTGGATTCCCTAGCCTATATGCTAGTTCAAAATCAAATACCTGCCATGACATGTCATCGATCATGGATCCTAAGGAAAAACTAGGAAAATCTCGAATTCAACAAAATTTACCTGAAAACATACCTTTCCCAACGCTTACAAGCCAAACTGTTATATAGCCTTAGTCAAATTCAAAAAATGAGCACAAGTAAAATTTGTAAAAATTTTCAAATTCTGGGCACAAATACACCATTTGACTCACATTTTGATCAGTTTCACATTGCAAAAGTGGAGAAGGAGCTTTGGGGAAAAAAATCCTATTCTCAAATACGGAGCAATCAGCCATCAAATCGAGCCAAATCAATCAAGTAACTCTAAACTCATAATTTTCATCAATTTCATTCCTGTTTAAGGCAACATTTTGGAAATTTCACCGTAGAAAATATATTTTTTGTTGAAACCCTCTGCGCATACGCAGGTTCATGTGGGCGGACTTGCATATCATATGTGACTATGTACAAGCGAGGTCACATATGCGCAGAGAAAAAATTTAAAAATTGAATCTAATCAATCATTTAATGATTTTTCCCAGGATGTCCATCAGCTAGAGAGAGCATGAGCATAGTGCAATTAACAATGAGGCGATGGAGGATCAAACTTCCTTAGATATTCTCCAGAATTGTAGATTGCTTAAATTTTTCAAAAGGCCCAATATGAAAAGCAATGTTAATTTTCTTCAAATGTATGTTGATCATTGGGAGCCGGAAGAGGATTGTTTCATAACGGATCAGATGCCACTACACATAGAAGTGGAAGGTATATACTCCATTACTGGACTCTGTTGAAGGGGAGACCTAGTAGACTTGCACAGAAATCTTGTTGGAGGGCTTACTGTAGAATATTATGTCCAAGTCTACTGTGTAGAGGATGCAGAAAAGGTAGGAACTTAGATTCCTATCAGAGATATGAAGGATTTATACATGAAGATCCTTCTATTTACCATTGGAAAAGTAGCATGATCTGCTTCTCTACATCAGGCTTCATGGACACAAATGAGCATAGCAGTGGAATGCCTGATTCGTCTCTTTGATTGGTGCACAACCTTGCCGAGAAATATGAAAAAAAAATTGACTTCAATCCCAAAAGCAAATACTAAACACTTCGAGTATGTTACAATATTACTAACATTCTTCTTGGAGAGGGTCCTAGGGCTTTGGCCCAAGGTCATCTCAACTATCAGTAGCCCAAGAGATCCAAGAATAGCTCGATGGGCAGATCTGATAAAGATATTAGGGAGAAGTGAAGTTCCCCGGACCACTTGGGATGATGGGTTCTTCCAATGGTAGGAAGAAAAAGTTGTCGCATTGGAAGAAAAAATCATCGCGCTTGAGATTATCCCTATGTTGGGATGGACTTTCATGCAAATCCAGATCAAGTCCTACCACCCGGTGCAACATGGGGGGAAATCGGTGAGATCGCATTTTCTATTTTTGATTATGTGATTTTTATTGCTTTTTTCAAAATATGAAAATGAAATTTTTTTTTTTTTTTGGACTAAATGAATTACAAAATTATGATGATCATGATGCAGACATGAGACTAGTCAGACCAGAGGGGTACCCGAGGCACAGGCATTGCAGAGGTGAGGCAGATGCTGAAGATCTTGGCAGGACACTCCATGCAGTACAGAGGAACTTGGAGAGTTTGACTCGCCAAGTGCCTATGGCCGCTATCCAGGACCTACCAGAGGCTATCCAGAGACGGGTGGTATGAGTACCATGAGATTGGGTGTGTTTATTCCACCGTGTAGCGACTGCCATTGTGTTATATAGGAACACAATTTTTGGGTAGGGACCTCAGGAGTAGATTTATAGATATGATCGAATGACTGTAATATTTTTTATGATAGACATGATTAGGCATAAGCCCTAATTTTTTAGGACATGATGGTTTAGAATTTGTATATTTTTGAACTCTTTGATCTATCTATATATATACAATGATTTATATGATTTTATCACTCAAATGTATGATAATGAATGATGTATTTGATATATATTTTTTTAAGTATTGAATGATTAAAATTCCAATCAATTTCTTGATTAGACAATAATTCTACCATCCAATCTTCAGCTCGAGAAATATGAATGAATGTTATAAATTGAAATGATTGTTGTAAAAAACGTACCTTAAAAAACAATCGATGTAAAGACGGGTCTCAGAACCGATATGTGTTGTTCAACTGCGAAAACACCAGCTATGAATCCAAGAAAGCTACTAACAAATTAACACCCAAAGATATTGCCTTCAAGAGTAAGTTAACCACTATAGAGTATTCCACTACGTTGTTCAAAGCAGGACCAATGCAGACGCCTCTTGAAACTAACAACTGACCGAATGGATAATGGAGTACCCAAGCCACGGAAGCTAAGTTCCGGGTATGTCTACTAGCACCATCAACGAAACCAAAGTGACTCATGTCATCCAATATTACATGCCAAAGCAGATCAAATTCATCAAAATCACACCAAAAATAAAAAACCCAGATATGTACAAAACAAAATATATACAACAAAGTAATATGATAGGCCAAAGCCTAGGCATAATAATTTTTCAAATAGAGCCCATTTCTAGGCTTCTCCAACTCATTTCGATCAAAGTCAATCAAGGCATAAGCTCCTTTCTTCAGGACCTTTTTAACGATAAAGGGGCCATACCACATAGATTTGAATTTTCCTACCCCCAAGGCATCCTTCTCTTGGGCATAAACCAAGACAAGGTCACCTTCAGAGAAAACCCTAGGTTTGACCACCTTATCGTACTGAACCTTTACTCATTTCTTATGTGCCTCATTCATCATATTTGCATCTCTATGCTTCTCATCGATATGTTTCAAATGAAAAAGGCATTATTGGAGACTGGAAGTGTCAGGAAGAAGCTCAACAACTAACTTACGAGAAGGAATTTTGCATTCAATAGGAAATATAGATTCCAACCCATAAGTCAGTTGAAATAGAGTAAAATCGGTTGCATTTTTTACTGTTATCTGGTATGCCCAAAGTGCAGGATACAACATAATATGCCAATTAGATCTGGCTTTATCAATTTTCCATTGAATAATTATCTTCAATGATTTTTTCATGGCTTCAACCTGCCCATTGCCTTGAGGATAATAAGGAGATGAATTCTCCTTCCGGAAACCTAATTTCTGAGCCAATTCAGCCATCATGTTGTTCTGAAAGTGACTGCCATGGTCAATAATAATCTCTTTGGGAATAACAAAGAGAGAAATGACTTGATTGAAGAGTAATAGAGTTGTTGTCTCATTGTCATTCCCAAAAGTAGGCATAGCCTCAACCCACTTCGTGAAGTAGTCCACAACTACAATAATGTACTTGTGACCTTTAACTGAAGGCAGGTTACAAGTATTATAATCAATAACCCACTTTGTAAAGGGTTCGACAGGAACGACAGGAAAGAGTGGAGCTCGATGAGCGTGCATCATTCAAGTATAAACTTGACATGGATGAAACCTTTTGACCGATTCCATACAATATTTGAAAATCGAAGGCCAATTGTATCCTGCACGCAAGATTTTTTGGGTTGTAGAAAGCCCAAATAAATGACCACCACAAGCTCCACTGTGGCAATCATTCAGCAAAACCTCAGCTTCTTCGAGAGTTAAGCAACGTATAAGCATCAAATTGACCCCACGATGATATAAAGTGTCACCAATAATCAAATAACTTTTGGCTAAGTGAAGTAACTTCTGATGCTCAGATTTAGAAAAAGTCGAGGGAAACTTCGTAGCCTGGAGATAAACTATGAGATCCTCATACCAAGGATCTTGTGAATAAATGAGAAAAGGATGTTCATCAGGAAATGATTCATCATAAACTATCTCTTCTTCACATGGCAACTCAGAAATCGATTCCGCAAAAACTAATGATTTCTTGGACTTGGAAGACATAAACTCAAGATCAAATTCCTGCAAAATCTCAATCCATCAAATGTATTTGCCCCCAATCACTCACCTACTGAGAATAAACTGAAATGGATTAACTACTGCCAAAATATATGTTTTCTGAAGGAGAATATAATGTCTGAGCCATTGAACAACATGAACAATAGCTAAAGAAAGTTTCTCTATCGGAGAATACTAGAGTTTAGGACCTATCAAGCCTCGAATAAGGTAGTATATAACATGCTCGGAAAGAGCATCATATTCCTGAACCAGAACCATACCAATGGTAGATTCTGCTACCATGAGGTATAAGAGGAAATCACTGCTATAATTGGGTGGACTCAGTAAAGGAGCAGAGGTCAATTATTTTTTCAAAGCATCGAAAGAGCGTTGAGAAAATTCATCCCAAAAGAATGGAAATCCTTTCTTTAATAATATCAGAAATCCTTTTGTAAACTCAGCATAATTTACGATGAATCTCCACAGGAAAATTTCTTTTCCTTGCAGACTTTGAAGTGGGCGAATTGAAGATGGGGAAGGCAACTGAAGTATTGCCTCAACCTTGAAGGTGTTAGGGTCCTGTGATTTGGCAGATTGGTAGACGAAATGACAGGGTAACATGAAACCAATCTTTGGAGTCTTAGGACCTAGCCTTCCTGGACTTAGAGAGGGCTCTCTCTATTAGATGCAAAGTATGTGTTCTTGTTTTCTTTAGATGGTTGATTTTAGGCTAGTTGTTAAGTGTAGGGTTTGTTGATTATTTTTGTTGGGTAAGATGGTCAAGTGGAATAGGTGGAGTGAGAGGCCTTTAAATAATTGGGCTATGGAGTCAATTAAAGTCATGAATATCTCAATAATGAATCAGAGTGCATTATAGGGCCAATCTAGCAAGGTTAATGGATTCTTGAGGTGATGTGTGAAATGGGGTGGACATCAAGTTGGGGAAAATCAAGGTAGGGCAAAGGGCAGTGAAGTATCCTTTGTCATTTACCCATAAACAAGAAGGTCTTAAATATGATAAGAAAAAGATACTAATCATGAGATAGGGAAAACCATTTACTCAATGACAATATTTAAACAAATAAATATCCAAGATAAACATTCCAATGAAACAAAGAAAGCAAGAAAGGCTTATACTACTTAGTAATTTCACCTTCAGAATTGAGAAAAAATATAAGATAGCACAATAACTTTAATCAATCAAAGAGGGAACTCCTAAACATTTTTGATCAAGATATAAATAAATTTGAGGAAAACTGATAGGCATGGACAAAGGGCAAGATCAGAACAAGACCTATTTGAATGAACCTAGCAAGCAATACTTCAAAGAGAGGTTTCAAGACAGAGTTTAGATAGTTTCAAATAAGTAGGGCTTACCATGAATCATATTTGTAAACTAGCATATTAATCCATAGATGAAACTAACAAGCATAAAGAGGTTTAAAGAGCAACTAAGAATTCTTTAAACACACTCATCAGAGGAAAACATCAAGGCCATAGAAAACAGGAGGACTAAGATGCTTCAAGGAGAATTTCTCAACCTATAATTTTCTATTCTATAGCAACAAAGAAGGATGAAAAAAAATGATAACAAGAAAACATGAACAAATTAAAAATACATCACCATTAATCGAGCTAAGGAATCCTGCAAAAAAGCTTCTCCATCATCAATCCAAGAAAGCCATTCATCAACTTCACAACACCAATTTTTTCTCCAAGCTCATAAAAACCATGTATTTCTCTCAAAGCTCATCAAATGCCAACATTTATAATGAAGCCCTCATGCTCTATTTAACTCAGAAAAGGAGGGAAAAAACCCTAGATAGGGTTGGAAAATGTCAAAATCACCCATAAATGTCATTTATGCCTAAGGGACCATGCAAGGCCCAAGGCACAAAATATCTCATGAAATAAATGCTAAAATGACTTATTGCAACTAATTCTAGAGTGATTTTCTTCAAAAAACTCTTAAAAATGATTTTTCAATAAATTAGTGTGTTTTGTTGACTTTTGGTACAAAACACACTAAACAATCCATTTGCACAGCGCCACTTTTAACAAAAAGATGGTCTTTTGTAACCAAGTTTTTGACCCCTTCCCGATGCCGGATTTGGCTCCGTGATGGCTCGTTGGATAGCCTGATGAGTCTAATTTTGAAAAATTCTTGTAGTTTACTAATACAGCTCATGTAGCCTAGCCAAAAATTCAAAAATCCCAAGACTTTCATTTGCACAGCGCCAAGCCTAAAACAGTGGCAGAAAGGTGAAAAAGAGGGGTTTTTTGACATTTTTAGGGGTCAAACCTACTCCAAATCATCTGAAAATTGGTGAGAATAATTTAATAGGTGCGAGAAGTCCAAAAATGTCAAGTTATGCTCCTGAATATGCTCCATTATTTAGCGTAGCACCAGTGGCGCTGCACTAATGAGCCTTAAAAATCTCAAAAAACAAAACTTGCTCCAAATTCTCACAAAATTGGTGGTGACCTCCCTTAAGGGGTCTTGGACAAATTTTGAGAAGCCTCAGCCAAAGATCCAAGGCTGTCATGCTCTTTTTCCTCCTTTAGGATTTGGGCCTCAAGGAGGGGTTCTTTCAGTTTGGCACAAACAAGCTTGTGTTTCATGGCATAGTACTTTGTCATGCTTTTCTGGAGTGCCAGGCCTCTTTTTATCTTCTTGAAGTGTTTGTGCCCATTCTTATAATATTGAATTATGTATTGGGCCATACCAAAATCACTTTCCCACTCCTTGATTTGAGCATCCTTGCTTTGGAGTAGCAGTCTAGTGGCCATCTCCTTATCTTCAGTGTCACTGTGTAGGTCAATGAATTGAGGCTTTTGAGTAGATAGCTTGCCTTTCTTACCTTTCTTAACTTGGTCCATCTTCTCTTTTCCCTTGTCAATCCTTGGAATGGATGCAGATGGAAATTCCCCTTGCCTTTTTGAGGCAGCAAACACTTTCCTTGGTCCTCTGTGGTATGTGCATGCAAGAGGAGTGATGAAGGTTTTGGAAGTGTATTCATCATGGTTGTGACCCTTGGTGTTGTCACCAGCTCCTTCTCCTTCACTATGATACCCATAAGTCATCTCATGCCATGCTTGATCACTTCTTTCTTGACCTTCAACACCATCATCCTCATTACCTTCCTTACTACCTTTTGTGCTATATCTTTGGTCTTCATTAGGACTATTAGCCCGTGTACCTTCTTCAGTTTGGCTTTGTTTATCATTAGGACTCATCTCCTCTTAATCATCCCCTGCACTATTGTCATTTTCATGATCTCTAGGAGGTCGATTAGTGTCATGACTGTCATGGCAACTGTTATGACTGTCATGACTATCTCCATTGCTGTCTTGTTCCTCACTTCCTGCACTATCAGATTCATCCTCTCTTTCACTGTCTTCCTCTTAAAATTATGTTTCTGCTTCATCATTTCTCTCTTCCTGTCCTTGTATTTCCTCTTTAGTATGTTTTTCTTATTCATGTTCATAATCTTCTTCCATATTGTCACTGTCTTCACCATGAATTTTCTCACTGTCATGCGCATGCACATTTTTTTCAACATCACTTCCTTCTTGCTCTTCTTCATTGATTTTTGTCCTCGCCTCACTGATTTCATCTTCTTTACTGTCAGCACTCTGTCCATCATTTCCATGCCCAGTGCACTTTTCTTCATCATTATTCCCTTCATCTGTTTCCATGTACTCTGCCCCATCATGACCCTCTTGGTTTTCAATATAATCATCAAAATCACCTTCATTGTGGGCTGATTTATCATCACTTTCACCCTTATCTTCATGTGATTCTTCATTGCCACTTCCTGCTTCACCTGATGCACCAAGAGAAGGAGAGAAAGGGAGGTTTTCCTGTGGTGAGGGTAATTTTGCAGATGAGGAAGGTAGATTTGGTTGATGAGGAGGTTATGGGTTTGTAAAGTCTTCATGGGTTATGAAAACATCCCAAGGTATACCCTGCTGCTCCAACTGATGTAATACCAACATCTTGATCAAGGAATGGTGGAACAAGCTATGCATTTGTTGTGGGTAATTCCTCCTCTGGACAACAGAAGAAATTTTCTCAATGCTCCTATAGAGATAGTAAGGTAAGTTTAGCAACTTAGCCCCTGTTAAATGCATGAGGAGTATGACATGATAGGTATAGAGCCTGGAGTATCTCCCCTCACAGGTGAAGTATTTCATGATAACCAACAACAAGGAGGAAAATCTATGTTTGAGGTGTGAGAAAGGGAAAATTGCTTTGCTACCTCCTCTATACTTTGTTTTTATAAATGGCTATAAAAAGTATTTGTCCAATTTTCCCTTTTTAAACCACTTTTCACCCACAACTGGGATACCTGTGGCCTCAGAGATGGCACCTGCCGAGATCTCAAAATCCACTCTTGCAAGGCTTGAGTGCTTGTTGTGTAAATTGAGAATGAGGAGCCTTGTAAGCTTTGGGTGGCTATTTATTTGTTTTATCCTCTCACAAAACTGAAAACATCTTGCATTTTGAAAACATGACAGGATCCTGGGAGAGGACGTAATGGCCATTGTGCTTTGAGGTTCCAATCTATTCACTTTTCCTCCCTTATGTTTTGGTCTTAAAGGTCTTTTACCTTTATCACTGGTACTGCTTTTCTCAGCTTCGGACATGGTGATTGGGGATGTTGTTTGACAAATTAGGGTTTGGTGAAGAAAAGTGAAAAAGGTGGAGTCAAGTTTGAAGAATGAGTGGTGTGGAGGCTAGGGTTCTTACGGTTTAGTTTACTTGTAGCTTTTAGGAGGCCTTCTCAAAGTGGATTGTAGTCACTCTGACTCACTCACCCTCACATGACAAAAAATTGATTTCCGGGAGAGAAAACAAAGTCTTGTTTTGTATGAATGCCTAGGTTTTACCCTCTTAGGGTTTGAACACTTCAAAGCCACACATACTTAAAACCAATTTCGAAAATTGCTTGGGGATAAAGAGGCAGGGTCACCTACCAGTTTAGGCTCTGGTGAACCTTTGGAGACAAGGTTAAGGACACAAATTTCACCCTGAGACAAATTTGATCTTTTTTGGAGGTTCCATGCATTTGCGCAACACCCTGCCCGAGCTGTTGGGTTGGGTTGTTAGTCCAGTGCCGGTAGCCCTGCATGGTGGTTAGTGTAGCGCCGGGCTCGTGCACTTTCTGCCGGTCTCCGGGTGAGTCAGGCCTGCATTTCCGTAGTGCCCGAGTATTCGTGTAGAGGTGTCAGGTGGGGGCAGTGTCTGCCGATGTCCGAGCGAGTCGGGCATGTGTTTAGGCAGCGCCCCATATTTGCGTAGCGCCCAGAAAAATTTGTGCAGCGCCATTCAAATTTGAATGGGCAAAGGACTGGTTAGCGCAGCGCCGACCTATGTTTATGTAGTGCCAGTGATTTGCGTAGTGCCTGAACACTTGGCCAGAGATAGCCAGAAAGACCCTATTTTTCTCTTGAAGTCCTTTGTCTCTTTACCAAGTGATGAATGAGATTGAAATGAAACTGAAACACCTTTATACTCTTTGAGAGAAATAAATTACACTCATAAACCCACTTTTTCTATGTTTTCTTGCCATCACTTTATAACTCTCACTAATGCCTCCTTGACCCCTTTTTTCAGGTGTTTATAAATTTTCTTAAATAATTCTTTGGATAATGGTGTAATGAAATATGAAGAGCCCCCCCCCCCCCCCCCACCACTTTTTGGTTTTGAATTTTACGGGACTATCCAAACTGTCTTTGGCATGCTTTTGACAAACTGAGAACATTGTTTTTATTGTTTTTGGCCTTCTTAAGTGTAATTTACCTAAGCATGAGTTTCTCATCTTTCACTAATACTTTTGACAAAAGGATGTTCCTTTCTGGAAAGGATGAGTGCATCAATTTTACCATGTTTTCCCTTTGGCCACTTCTAATTTCTGTAGGTTCCATAACACAGGGTTTTTGGTCTCTTTGTCATTGTTTGGACTTTGACACCTCATTTTTATTTGTCTTGACCATTTTGAATACCTTGGGCTATATCTTTCGAAAGCTAAGGCTTCCCTCATATTGATATACTTTACCATCTCTCCCTTTGGTGTAGTGAAGTAGTGATGCTTTTGAAAAACCTTAAAAACCACCTTGAAAACCCTTTGAATGCCTTCTGCTATTATGAAGGAGGACTTATCATCTTCTTTGACCTGTTCTGTCCATCTTTCCCAAACTCTTAGGTTTTAGGGTTGTTAGAGAAAAATAAACAATGTTGTCTTCTAAGTTCTATATAGCCCTTTCAAGTTCATTCATTTCTATTTAGTTCACCTCACCTTTTTCCCTTATTCATTCATGATTTCTGAAGATCTTCAATGTGTTCTTGATTGTGTTGAGGTGTCTTCTTTCTTTGTGGTCCTTGTGATGTTTCTTTGTTTGGCAACACTGTCTTGTTAATTAATCAAAAAACATTATTTTCTTTAAACATAGGTCTGCTGCCTTTCTCTTTGTTGTGGATGTCTTCTTGTGATGATTCATCCTACTAACTTAGCTCTTCTTATGCTGATGGAAATCTTGATCATTTTTGCAAAAATGTGAAAAAGGGCAGCGGTCCCTTCTAGAATTTGTGCTTTGGCCAAGGAGGCCTTTCTTGAAAGGGTTTTTTTTGGTCAGTTTTGGACCAAATTATTTGACCTTGTTCTTCTTTGAAAGCAGCCTCTTTACACAGGAAAAATAGATATTTTAGAACAGCAAATCAACCCTATGACTTATGAAACCCTAGGCGAGCTAGTGGAAGGTTCTGTGGACTTGGCCTTTGACTGAAAAACTTGGCTTTGAGGTCATCAAGTGTAAAACAGAGTTTTTGATAGACTGATGTATTGAAGATCCAAAATCCAAAGTTCTTAATTTATCTAAAGAGCCCACAAATATAGTTTTGAGACCATCAGTGCTTGAGGCATTTCTGGAGATATCAGAGAGATCGTTTGATTGGCGGCCCTAGGTAGTAGTGGAGGGCTTTATGCAAAACAAAGACAAAATAAGTGACATGAGCCCCTGATGGGTCTTCTGGGGTTAGTGAGTTGAGCTTGACATGATGGGATGATGAAATAGTGAAAAAATTATCCTAAGGATAATGAAGGCAGTGAGATTTCTATAAATCACAATGTTCTTGAACTTTATTTCTAGAAATCTAGGATAAGTATTTAGTCATATACAAAGGCAAAAATTGCTGATGACTAACAGTGGCTCCACTTGGGGAGGGAAGCTCCTTTTCAGGAGGTGTCCAGAACTTTCAGATCTCTCGCTTAATGGAGACCATTGCCTCATCCATTGGGAATATGTTTACCTCTTTTCACTTGCTGGTACTTGCTTGAAACTGTGATCTAAATAATCTGAAAGACATGATTAGCTCAGCTTCATCTTTCCCTACCCAACCTACTTGTCTAACATTTTTTTTCTTCCTTGGGTGGACTTGAACTGGAAACCCTTGACATTATTTTTTCTTGAAAGAAAAAATAACTATCTACTTCTATCTTATTTCCTCCAAGAGTTTAGATTACGCTAATGAACTCTTTTATTCTCTACCTAAACTACTCAAATGTCAATATTAAACTATTTGACAGGATTCATTCACTAAGCTATAAACATGAAATTGAAAACATGGCTTAAATCAGGATTAGACAATCTGACTTACCATGGGTTTTTGGCATAATAACAAGCTGCACACAAATGTTATTTTTGTACAAAATAAGACTAGAAAAATTGGGGTTGTGATATATCATTTGCTATTCATCCCCATTTTTCTCCTTGGTTCTGTTTTAAGCATGTGGAACCAATATATTTCTTTCCTAATCTATCTTTTGACAAGTCAAGTTTGAATGATTTGACCAGCTATCTTTCACTAACTTCTCAACAAAAAATTGAAAACATGTTTCAGCCATGATTAGGCTAGATGACTGAAACAAGACCTTCTTTTTGAACCTACAATGGCATTTAAGGTTGCTCACTTTCAATAGTACTATTTTTTGGGTATGGGGATTTACCTCTTTTCAAATCTGCCCTCTTTTTCTATTTTTTCTATGTTTTTGTATTTTTGTGATTTCCCTCATGCAATGTTTATGTACAATGAATGAAAACCTTTAAAATTAGGACTCTTGACAGAAATAGTGTTTGAGAATCCTACCATTCACAGGACCTCCGAAAATTTCTTCTCCATTAAGCCCTTCTAAAAAGAAAGCATTATGACCTCTAACTGACTGAATGAAATAAGGGCCTTTCTAAAAATTCTCAAATTTACCATTTTTACCTTTGTCTTCCCTCCTAGAATCCCATTTCAATACTGTGTCTCCAATGTGGAAATTGTTGGCTTTAGTTCTTCTATCAAAGATTTTCTTTATGCTTTCTTGCACAGCTTGAGTCTTGTTATAAACTTCTTCCCTTGTCTATTGCAAATGAATGGTTTGGTTCAACCTCCTTTGCATGTCATTTTCTTTTGATTGCACTTCTTGGAGAAGCCTTACCACCGGAACTCCAAAGGATGTTGGAAAAATGGCATCCATGCCATACATTAGTTGATAAGGAGACATACCGATTGATTCTCTTGGTGGTTAGCCTATCAGCCCATAGTGCATGTATTAGCTTGCCATGTCATGCCTTTTGATTCTGTTCTAGAAGCTTCTTGATGATATTGACCAAGATTTTGTTAGAGGACTCAGCTAGCCCATTACCTTGAGGGTAATAAGTTGTGGAATGTCCTAGTGTGATGCGATATTTATGACAAAAGTCAACCATTCTTCTGGATGAAAAGGCAGCAGCATTATCTGTGATGATATTTCTGGGGCGACCAAATCTAGATAGGATGTTTGTCTCAAGAAATTTTATAATGACTGAATCAGTGGAATTTCTAGAGGGGATGGCTTCTATCCACTTGGTAAAGTAATCAGTGGCAGTGAGGATACACTTATGTTGTGCATATGAGGTGGGGTGAATATATCCAATGAATTCTAAACCCCATTGTTGAAAAGGAGCTTCAACAGTAATGGGATGTAAAGGCAAAGGTAAGATTTTTCTCTTGCCATCAAATATTTGGCATTTATGGCAAGTCGTGACTAGTTTGTGGGTGTCAAGGAAAAGGGTGGGCCAATAGTAGCCAACTCTAAGCATTTTTTTGGTCATGGTTTTCTAGTAAATATGGCCTCCACACTCCCTCATGTAGTTCACGCATTATCTTACCTGCATCATCCTCAAGCAAACATTTAAGCAGTATACCAATAGGATCCTTCCAATATAATATTCCATCTAAAATGAAGAATTTCAAAGCATTTTGTTTCAGGAATCTAGATTTTATCTTTGATAATGTAGGAGGAGTATTAAGATAGAAAATCACATAAAGAATATCAACATACCAAGATTAATTCAGAAATGCTTCTTCAACATGGGGAGCAGTGCATTCTTCTCGTTCTTCTAAAACATCAACCATATTCATATCTAAGGTTTTGAATTTTGACTCAGCCATGAGTTTTGCAAACCCTTGTCCCTTAACTAGTTTAGTGGGCCTAATTTCTAAGTCATATTCTAAGATAATGGCAATCCACTTTCCCCTCTTACCATCAGGGTCCTGATTTAAAATGTCCTTGACAACTGAGTGTGGAACGAAAGCAATGATATGAGAATGTAAGATATAAACTCTAAAGTCTTTCAATGCCTTGATCAAGGCAAAGGCTTGTTTCTCCATGATGTTGTATTTTAAAGGAGCATCTCTAAGGGCTTTGCTGAAGAAGGCTATGGGTTGTTCTTGCCCCGTCATGTTCTTTTGCAGTAACACTACAACAATGGTATGTTCAGAGGCAAATGAGAAAATGTAGAAGTCTTTGGTAAAATTGGGACTGATTAGAACGAGTGTTTGAGTGAGGGCTAGTTTGACCAGCTTCTCGCTATTGTTTGGCTTCAAGGTCCTGAAATGCTCGAGGGGTCTTAACCCAGGTTTAGAGGTTAAGGTTTTCCAACAAACCCCTATACTACTGGCCCTTTCGGAAGTGACCTACTTGTGAAGGTCAAAGTCTCACCCATAGTATGGGTGGGTGTTGGAACTAGGTTTTTGCACCCTGAGAAAGGATAGGTAAGGAAAAAAGAGTTGCGTTTGGCTTTATGATGACTGGTCCACCTACTACAGAGTCAGATCTATAGGTCTCCTTCACATTCACGTGCACAAGGTCAACTATACTATGGTGCTCAATAAATTATATACTTCTAAGACAGTAGCACAGTATTGCATAAACATAACATAACAGATCCAGATGCAGTAAAAACACTTACACAGTATTTTCGCAGCTTAACACAGAATACGCATAATGCAACAATTACCATAGATTTGCATAAACAGTACACATAGATTTAGTTACTCGAACAACCTTTCTTATTCATCAATCCGTCGATTCATTCTTACAATACCCAAACCCGACCTGCGCACATAGCAGCAGGGTCCCCACACAACAGGACTTGGTATCTCTGCGCACATAGCTAGCAGGAGTCCTTTTCCCAAAAATCCAAATAGATCTACTAAGCCACAATTTGCATCAAGAGCTCATCATCTTCTTACCTTACAATTCAAAATGTTCCTCTATTTATAACAATCTAGCCTAATATTTCCTATGGTCTACAAACCATGGTTTGTGGATTCCAGATCTACCTTTTAACCCATTAAACTACTTTTCGGGGCTTTTTCCCACCCCAAAACCCCTGCGTTAGACTAAATATAATCAAAATTATACAAAATTAGACCAGTTTCGCAGCTTGTAGGAGACCCTGTTCCAATAGTCCCCCAACAAAATCTTGTGACTCGTCCCGAGTCACAGTGGCCGCGGGTCTGCTAATTGTCCCTGGAGCTGCGTGCTTATCTCGTTCATGACTCAGCGCCCCCTCCCTAGTGGGCGAAGTCTACCTGAGACAATTATTTTGGCCATATAGTCATTTATTCCTATATGGATTGAGCTGACTGCCATTGACATAACTTGGTAACACGTTACCGCGCAGGGTAGCTAACCTGACTACTCCACCATCTGTGATTTCCTTAACGGTGTAGGGACCAAGCCAATGCTGTCAAAATTTTCTTGGGTGTTTCACAAATTTCCTATCATATAAAAGTACTAGGTCACCTTCTACAAATTTCGTTTGGCGAATATGTTGATCATGTCAAGCTTTATCGCAAGCCTTCTGAACCTACTGATGAAAGTTAACAATGAACCGATCTTCTTCCAACACCAAAAGCTACACAAGGAATTCTTCCATTATGTTAGGTTCTGCCATATTTGTAAATGTTGTGATACAGAGACTAGGAACAATGTATTCTATTAGCGTAATGGCCTCCTTGCCGTAGACCATCCGAAAGGGGTTCCTTCCTATTAGCTTCTTGCAGGTCGTTCAATAGGCCCACAGAACAGAGGGGATGCGCACGTCCCAATCATTACGATCGGCATTGTAGACCTTGGTCAATGCTTGCTCTAAGATTTTGTTGAAAGCCTCGACTGCCTCGTTTTCCTGTGGATGATAAGGTGTACTTCTTACATGATGGATCCATAATTCCTAATTCAGGGCTTGTATCATTTCATTAACGAAGTCAGTGCCTCTGTCGCTCATCAGGATCATTGGGCATCCAAATCTGGTCAGGATTTTCTCAAAGATGAAGTGCGCATCAATATCTGCAGTACAATCCTTCATCGCTTGTGCTTCAACCCATCGAGTAACATAGTCAATGGTAGTAATAATGTAGCGTGCACCTGTCTTCTTTCCTTGGGGATTGATTAGTCCTACAAAATCAATGGCCCATTTTTCAAAGGCCTGCAAAGCTATTTGAGGTTGCAATGGCATTTCATCTCTTCATGAGGGTCCTCCTGTCCACTAGCACGTATCACATGATTTAGAATAGTCATGAGAATCATGGTGTAGAGTAGGCCACCATAACCCAAATCTCTAGATCTTTTGTGTCGTTTCCTTTCCTGCATAGTGGCCTCCCGCAACACCTTCATGTGCCTCTGCCAAGATGGCATGTCATTCATCCTCCAGGACGTATTTGCGCAGTAATTCATCATTGCCTAATTTGTATAATTGTCTGGCTATGATAGTAAATCCGCCGCCCGAGTAACCAACTCCTTATTCTACTGAACCGAATAGTCTGCAGGGGCTACGCCTGTAGTCAGGAATTGAATGATATCAGCGAAGTGTGCATCCATGATCTTAATGGTGAATAGTTGCGCATCCAGTAATCCTTCCTCCAAGCTAGTAGGTTCTTCACCTATCTCAATGCGGGACAGATGATCTGGACCCGCATTCAGCCTTCCTAGCTTGACGATAATTTCAAAATCATACTCCTAAAATATCAATAGACATCAAAAAATATTCCCCCCCAACACAGGCTTGTTCACATGGTGTTTTAAAGCTGAATGATCGGTAAACATCTTAAAGTTTCCTCCCAACAGATAGTGCTGATATTTTTGTAACGTGTATACCATATCCAGTCCTTCTTGTTCAGTGGTGGAGTAGTTGTGCTCCGCGCCAGAGAGTTTTCAACTAGCAAAAGCAACCGAGTGATCAATATCTCCCTCCTGAGGCTGAGTTAGGACAACGCCCGAGGTGATTCCTGATGCATCCATGCGTACGTGAAATTCCTTCAACCAATCAGGAAATATTACTATGGGTGCAGAGACCATCTTCTCTTTGACTAGCTCAAAACTCTTATGACATTCATCATTCCATAAAAAAGAAACATCCTTTTTAAGCAGTTTTTCCATGGGTGCTGTGATCAGTGTGTATCCCTGAATGAATTTTCTGTAATAGCTTGTGTGTCCGAGGATCGAACGCAGCTATTTCTCCATTGCTGGGACTGCAAGGTTTATAATTACTGCCACCTTCGTCAGATCAAACATCAACCCTTGTCGGCATACTATGTGTCCAAGGAAAATTCCAAAGGGCACATAGAAAATACATTTCTTGATATTCAAGGAAATCTGGTGCTTTCGACAGGCATCCAACATCATGCACAGGTTGGAAACATGCTCCTTTACCAAGCCGAATATCGTCCAATCGTCGAAATAAACTTCTAGAAACTTATGGATGAGCTCCTTGAATACAGCAACTACTACTCTCGAGAAGATAGTAGGTGAATTATTGAGACCAAAGGGCATGAATGTGTACTGAAAGGATCCCCATTCTGTTGCAAACGTAGTCTTACTACTATCATTAGGTGCGATTCGGATCTGGTGGTATCTTGAGAACCCATCGGTGAAGGAATATGCTTCCTGTATGCCCACGCTATCAAGGATTTTGTCTGGGAAAGGTGTAGGGAAGGGGTCATGTACATAGGTGTCGTTTTCCTTGCGTAGGTCTACACAGATTCGTATCTCCCCCTTTGCTTTCTTCTCTTATGCGACCATTGGATTTACCCAATCCGACTGTTCAACCGGTTCGATGATACCTGCAACAAGCATTTTTTCTAGTTCTTCTTTGACCTTTTGCTTATATTTAGGGTTCAGCCGGTAAGGTCGCTACTTTATGGGGCGTGCCTCTGGTTTCAGAGAGATGTGCATAATGCCTAGGTCCCCCGTGATTCCTTTGAGCTCGAAATTTTTTTTTGGGAATAAGTTCTGATATTTGATAAGTAGCTCTGCAATTTTTCCTACGGTTCATTCATCCCAATAGTCCCAAATTCTGGCCAAATTAGGGCGTTCTTCCGTCCTGATATTAATTTCGCGTAGCTTGAGAGGCTGGGTAACATCAACATTTTGCAATGGAGCCTCAATAACTGTACATTCCCCCTCGGATTCTGGGATAGAGATTTTCCGAGGATTATTGTCCTATTCCTCTATCGCCAAGCTCCAGCAGTCGACTATGTCTTGCATCTGCGATTCCCATGTCAGGACTTCTGGTGCAACGTGATGGTGCAAGTCATTAAATACAAAATCATCGATGTCCTGTAGAGCTTCGTCAAGCACCTCATTTCCCCCAATCAAATCGAACGTTCCTATAAAGTCTTCTTTTAGTGTCTCCCAGTGGTGGGTGCATTGATGGAGCTCCACATCTAAATATGATGTGACAGGGATAGGCCCTGTTGTACCTTAAGAAACAATTCCTTGGCTGTGAAAAGGAATCCGTGCTTAAGACATCATATAATTATGTCACAAAAATATTGATCCATGTTTAATTACCTCTAGATGTTAATCATTAAACCTTCAAAATAAAATGCTATAAATGTCCCACAATGCTATTATATGTTGATATAGAATGAAATGATCAAAAGAAAAATGAAAGGAAAAAGCCCAAAATGATATGCTGTTGTACAGAATCTATCATCTCAAACTTTAGAAGAATTGTAAGAAAGGAACAGTTAAAATTAAGGAGCGCCTATTAAGGGTTTTAACTCTTATTTACACACGTAAAAAGAGACCTGCTGCTTCAATACTTCATTTTATTCAAAGACAGGAAATACATTATGTAAACTAGAAGACATATCAATATCAACGAAGGCTAGGAGCTTGCTTTTCATTCATTAATCACTTGAAATCTCAATACAAATATCACTGTCTGGAGGTCCAAAAACCAGAACCCTTTCCTCTTTTGGAATATTCTTTAAATACAAAATAACAAAACAGTTTCCAGCAATGAAACTAATTCTAACTGCTTTAACTACTTACAGTTACAGAGGTACATGCCTCAAAAAGGTTCTATTACAATTTACATGTTTTTGAGAAAATAACATAACGTGAAATTGAAAATTCCTAATCTATAAGAACAACCGCTTCTGATACGGTTGCTGAGTCAACGGCTACTTTTCGTTGAGATGATAGGATTCCTTTTGCTGAGTCCATTGAGAATGTTTTGCACTTTTTCCATATCTCACTTTGGGTTGTTGATGAATTCTTTAAACTATGATATTCCAACCTGAATGCAACAATCTGACTGTGTGTAGGTATTCCTGTGAAGAGAGTCTTCACCATCCATAACAAATTGAAATGCCTTTGCAAGGAATTAAACATTGTTTCTCCTTTTAAAATCTGCGTCTTTTCATGCCTATTATCCATCTTGCTTTTTGCCAGTATTAATGAATCTTAATAAAATTTCCATTACAGAATGTTTCCTTTCTCTGTCCAACATGAAGGTAAACCTATTATTGTCAACAATCCATAAAGTAGTGGAGAATGAAAAGGTGGCGACGACACGGCTCAAAGGGGAAAACAATTACAAATGATTTGAAAATGTGATAAAGATCAATTTGAAAGCCGCACAAACCCGTAATAAATGCCTGAAATGACGCGTAAAAAATCGCTGACAAGGTTTATCATGGATTACAGTTGTCTTCCACTTTGCCTCATGACGTCATTGTGGAGGATCTTGGAGTACGACGACAAACTTTGGCTAGTCCCCCCGCAATGAATCTACACTGTTGATCGTTGTTTACCCCGAGGTCAAACAGGTCAACTGCGGGGGAACTTGATTCAATAACTCACGAGCTCTTTGCGCCTCCACACTTTATCATTCGGTTATAATCTTTAATACTTGCCACTTCCGCTCGGAGACTTGCTCGACGTTTAAACATGAAACTATAATATACAACCAAATAAAGTTTAACAATAAACTTAATTTGCATCGAGCTTTTAGAAACATTTCTTTTTTATGTTACAGACAGTCGGAAAAAGCAGCAAACCAACATGCTAGGAAATGCATTTGGGTAGAGCTGAAAAATTCTGGCCATAATTAATGCCCAATTAACACCCATAGAAAACATGCTACATTTGAATAGACATCACGTCGTTTTTCCCAAAACTTCATGCATTTAATTGTAGTTCAAAAATTTTGAATATCTAGTAAGACCCAAATGTACAAATCTTAGCATTAGGAAACCTGCTCATTAAAGCCCCTGCTTCTACTATTCTGAGATTATTATAAGAAATCTTAAAACTCGGATTATTTGGCAATGATTATTTTATACCCAATTCATTACTCAAAAATAACTATTTGGGTTTCCCAAAATGCCAACACCTGATTCAAATCATGAATGACTACAAATATCTGCCTTGCAATGTAATTAAGTCATCCAATAGAGGTGAATCATTGAGCAACAT
Source organism: Pinus albicaulis (assembly GCA_034641835.2). NCBI lineage: Eukaryota > Viridiplantae > Streptophyta > Pinopsida > Pinales > Pinaceae > Pinus > Pinus albicaulis. The sequence continues at coordinate 953,526,619 of CM076581.1, read as the reverse complement.
ATGTTGAGCTTGCGATTATTTTTATTTGAACATGTTCCAATTATTTTTAAATCTTAATAATTTTTTCCTCAACAACCTTGAATTTCTGAGACCCTCTCTTGACTTTTAGCTGAGTTGAATTAGGCTACAACATCTATCTCCAATTGGGGACAACACTTTGGTAGCAAAGTGCTGAGAACTTGTATATCAGTAGCCTTTATTGGGCATGGAGTAAAGCGAGCTTGTAGACCGATAGCCTTTATTGGGCATGGAGTCGAGTCAAACTGAATTTTATCCTAATCTAAAATCTCTAAAAATTTCAAACTTCTCTGAAACCTCTCTCTTCTAGGATCTTTATTCTTGAACTGAAAATGATAAACTAGAAATACTGCAACTGGGAATGCTCAACTCCTGAGCTTATTTATGTACAACTCCTATATATTTATATGTATGGTTGAACTTACTCAAGTGAAGTCAACCTTCCAATGGAACCAATCCAACAATTGCTTGTTAGATTTAATACCTTCATACTGCTGAAATTTAAAAATCAAAAGAGGAATGTACCATGAAAAATTTTCATATACAAAATTTTGTACATACCCTTGCATAAAATCTTGTTGCTGACCAAAGAAATTTGTCATATATTTAGCAACTAGATCATAGAAATCATGAGACAAAACTTTGGCTATCTTCTTTTCTTGAACATTTTGCTGATGTAGACTTCTTTGAACATGGAAAATTCTTTCATTGTTTGACTTTTCAATTAGAAATTGTGTGTGAAGAACTTGAATGCCATTTTCTGTAGGTAGACATTTAGGCTGAAAATAAAAATCCAAGGTTTGCTCTCCATAATGCTGATGTTCTTCGTATAACATCAATTCTTGACGAAAATTTTCCTCCTCTTGCAAACATGTTTGAGAAACTGCACTATTTTCCTCGCTATTCACAAAATTATTGCAATGATCTTCCATGCTTTCATAGTGTTGTTCAGTTGTTGCAACGAAGTTTTGACTAGAATCTTTAGAATGATTAGATTCTTGTCTTTCAACAATATTGGAACCTTTTGAAACTTTTTGGAAATCTTTATTCACCTCTGAATTTACATTCTCTTGTAAATAAATTCCAATTTTTTCTTCACAGGCCCTCTTGTCTTCAACAAAACTTGTTCTTTCTACATCACAGGAAAAATTTCTACAAGCCCACACATTATCTTCGATTTCTTGTGCATAAAGAAACATCAGCGTCAGAGTGCGAAGCTTTCTCTCCTTGAGATAAAAAGCCAAGACAATAGAAAGAGCCTTCAAATAGTAAACCATAGTTGCTGCTTTTGGAGGTCGAATTTCTTTTGGCATGCTGAAATAAATTTTTTGAAACCTCCTATTAAACTCAGAAATTGATTCATTGCTTTGCCTACGGATAGAATATATTTCCAAGAGGTGCTTTTCATATGAATTATTCTCACCCCAATATGTAAGAAATATATCTTTAAGATCTTGCCAGGAATTAATTGAACTTGCTTCCAAACACTGGAACCATTGCTGAGCATCCTGCTTTAAAGAATGACAAAACATCCTTAAAGCTACGTCTTCATAAATAATTTGAAATTTGTCCAGAAAGTGCTCAAATTTCAAGATATGTAGTTTAGCTTAAATTTCCTTCTCCTTCCTAGAGAAACTTGGCAAGGACTTGAATCCCTTTGAAGGATATTGATGGAGAATGGCGGGCAGCTTCACGGGTTTAAAGATTTCTTTGTTTTTGAACTGAAAAACAGTCAATTTCTTGTGAGGCAAAATATTATCATCCAAAGATGATGAATCATCACCTTTATGCCCAGACTGTAACTGATTATCTTTCTGGATTGTAATATAACAAACATCCCTCCTTTCATATTTAGGAGATACACTTGTGTCAAGATCTATAAAACAAGCAAAAGAAAAATCATCTTTTTCCAATAATGAATTTACATTTTGGGCCTTATAATATTCTGAGAAAATAAAGCAGGAAACAATCCTTTTAATATAAAAGGGAAAATAGACCACTAAACTGACAGTAAAAAATAGAACCTCCTTTAAAACACGGAAATTCTGATACATGTTTTTTCCATGATACTTTCTCATATTCTTGCTAGAAAAATTCTTCATCTAATGAAAGCTTCATCAGTGGAGTCGCCAGGTGAATAATAAACAACCAAACTTCAAATCTAAATCTTTTTCACCATCAAGAATAAGGGATTATGAAACCTCTGCTGCAAGGTATTTGACCTCGTGTTTGGATTTTTGAAAATGAGAATTCTGTAAAAAGTAAACACAACTGAGTACTTCCTCCTTGCTGAACAACCAGAGGAAATAGAAAGAAAACCCAGGGAAATGAACTTCACTTCTTCGATCCCCGGCAATGGCGCCAATTAATGTTGTACCTTAAGAAACAATTCCTTGGCTATGAAAGGAATTCATGCTTAATACATTCATATAATTATGTCACAGAAATATTGATCCTTGTTTAATCACCTCCAGATTTTAATCGTTGAACCTTCAAAATCAAATGCTATAAATGTCCCACAATGTTATTATCTGCTGATATAGAATGAAATCATCAGAAGGAGAATGAAAGGAAAAAGCCCAAAATGATATGCTGTTGTACAGAATCTATCATCTCAAACTTTAGAAGAATTATAAGAAAGGAACAGTTAAAATGAAGGCGGCCTATTAAGGGTTTTAAATCTTATTTACACACGTAAAAAGAGACCTGCTGCTTCAATACTTCATTTTATTCAAAGACAGGAAATACATTATGTAAACTAGAAGACACATCAATATCAACGAATGCTAGAAGCTTGCTTTTCATTCATTAATCACTTGAAATCTCAATGCAAAGATCACTGTCTGGAGGTCCAAAAACCGGAACCTTTTCCTCTCTTGGAATCTTCTTTAAATACAAAATAAAAAAACAGTTTCCAACGATCAAACTAATTCTAATTGCTTTAAATACTTACAGTTACGGAGGTACATGCCTCAAAAAGGTCCTATTACAATTTACATGATTTTGAGAAAATAACATAACGTGAAATTGAAAATTCCTAATCTATAAGAACAGTCTCTTCTGATACGGTTGCTGAGTCAATGTCTACTTTTTGTTGAGATGCTGGGATTACTTTTGCTGAGTCCATTGAGAATTTTTTGCACTTTTTCCATATCTCACTTTGGATTGTTGATGAATTCTTGAAACTATGATATTCCAACCTGAATGCAACAGTCTAACTGTGTGTAGGTATTTCTGTGAAGAGAGTCTTCACCATCCATAACAAATTGAACTGCCTTTATAAGAAATTAAACATTGTTTCTCCTTTTAAAATCTATGTATTTTCATGTCTATTATCCATCTTACTTTTTGCCAGTATTAATGAATCTTCATAAAATTTCCATGACAGAATGTTTCCTTTCTCTGTCCAACATGAAGGTAAACTTATTCTTGTCAACAATCCGTAAAGTAGTGGAGAATGAAAAGGTGGTGACGACACGGCTCAAAGGGGAAAACAATTACAAATGATTTAAAAATGTGATAAAGATCAATTTAAAAGCCGCGCAAACCCGTAATAAATGCCTGAAATGATGTGTAAAAAGACGTTGACAAGGTTTATCATGGATTACAGCTGTCCTCCTCTTTGCCTCATGACGTCATTGCGGAGGCTCCTGGAGTACGGTGGCAAACTTTGGCTAGTCCCCCCGCAATGAATCTACACCGTTGATCGTTGTTTACCCTGCGGTCAAACAGGTCAACTGTGGGGGCACTTGATTCAATAACTAACGAGCTGTTTGTGCCTCTGCACTTTATCATTCAGTTATAATCTTCAATACTTGCCACTTCCGCTCGGAGACTTTCTTGACGTTTAAACATGAAACTATAATATACATCCAAATAAATTTTAACAATAAACTTAATTTGCATCGAGATTTTAGAAACATTTCCTTTTTATGTTGCAGAAACTCCGAAAAAGCAGCAAACCAACATGCTAGGCAATGCATTTGGGTAGAGTTGACAAATTCTGGCCATAAGTAATGCCTGATTAACACCCATAGAAAACCTGATACATTTGAATAGACATCACGTCGTTTTGCCCAAAACTTCATGCACTTAATTGTAGTTCAAAAATTCTGAATATATGGTAAGACCCAAACGTACAAATCTTAGCATTAGCTTCCTAGGCAACCTGCTCATTAAAGCCCCTGCTTCTACTATTCTATGATTTTATAACAAATCTTAAAACTCAGAAGAAATCTTAAAACTCGGATTATTTGGCAGTGATTGTTTGAATACCCAATTCATTACTCAAAAATAACTATTTGGGTTTCCCCAAAATGCCAACACCTGATTCAAATCACGAATGACTGCTCCAAATATCCGCCTTGCAATGTAATTAAGTCATCCAATTCATTGTTGATCTTGCGATTATTTTAATTTGAACATGTTCCAATTCTTTTAAATCTTAATAATTTTTTCCTCAGCAACCTTGAATTTCTGAGACCCTCTCTTGACTTTTAGCTAAGTCAAATTAGGCTACAACATCTGGCCCCAATTGGGGACAGCACTTTGGTAGCAAAGTGCCGAGAACTTGTAGATCAGTAGCCTTTATTGGGCATGGAGAAAAGCGAGCTTGTATACCGGTAGCCTTTATTGGGCATGGAGTTGAGTCAAACTCAATTTTCTCCCAATCTAAAATCTCTGAAAATTTCAAACTTCTCTGAAACCTCTCTCTTCTACGATCTTTATTCTTGAACTGAAAATGATTAACTAGAAATACTGCAACTGGGAATGCTCAACTCCTGAGCTTATTTATGTACAACTCCTATATATGTATATGTATGGTTGAACTTACTCAAGTGAAGTCAACTTTCCAATGGAACCAATCTAACATCTACTTGTTAGATTTAATACCTTCATACTGCTGAAATTTAAAAATCAAAAGAGGAATTTAGCATGAAAAATTTTCATATGAAAAATTTTGTACATACCCTTGCATAAAAGCTTGTTGCTGACCAAAGAAAATTGTCATATATTCAGCAACTAGATCATAGAAATCATGAGACAAAACTTTTGCTATCTTCTTTTCTTGAACATTTTGTTGATGTAGACTTCTTTGAACATTACAATTTCTTTCGTTGTTTGACTTTTCAATTAGAAATTTTGTGTGAGGAACTTGACTGCCATTTTCTGTAGGTAGGCATTTAGGCTGAAAATAAAAATCCAAGGTTTTCTCTCCATAATGCTAATGTTCTTCGTATAGCATCAATTCTTGACGAAAATTTTCCTCCTCTTGCAAACATGTTTGAGAAACTGCACTATTTTCCTCGCTATTCAAAAAATTATTGCAATGATATTCCATGCTTTCATAGTGTTGTTCAGTTGTTGCAACGAAGTTTTGACTAGAATCCTCAGAATGATTAGATTCTTATCTTTCAACAATACTGGAACCTTTTGAAACTTTTTGGAAATCTTTATTCACCTCTGAATTTACATTCTCTTGTAAAGAAATTCCAATGTTTTCTTCACAGGCCCTCTTGTCTTCGACAAAACTTGTTCTTTCTACATCACAGGAAAAATTTCTACAAGCCCACACATTATCTCCGATTTCTTGTGCATAAAGAAACATCAGCGTCAGAGTGCGAGACTTTCTCTCCTTGAGATAAAAAGCCAAGACAATAGAAAGAGCCTTCAAATAGTAAACCATGGCTGCTGCTTCTGGAGGTCGAATTTCTTTTGGCATGCTGAAATAAATCTTTTGAAACCTCATGTTAAACTCAGAAATTGATTCATTGCTTTGCCTCTGGATAGAATAAAATTCCAAGAGGTGCTTTTCATATGACTTATTCTCGCCCCAATATGTAAGAAATATATCTTGAAGATCTTGGGAGGAATTAATTGAACTTGCTTCCAAACACTGGAACCATTGCTGAGCATCCTGCTTTAAAGAATGAAAGAACATCCTTAAAGCTACGTCTTCATAAATAATTTGAAATTTGTCCAGAAAGTACTCAAATTCCAATATATGTAGTTTAGCTGAAATGTCCTTCTCCTTGCCGGAGAAACTTGGCAAGGACTCGAATCCTTTTGAACGATATTGATGGAGAATGGCGAGCAGCTTCAGGGGTTTAAAGATTTCTTTGTTTTTGAACTAAAAAGCAGTCAATTTCTTGTGAGGAAAATTTTTATCATCCAAAGACGATGAATCATCACCTTTATCCCCAAACTGTTACTGATTATCTTTCGGGATTGTAATACAACAATCATCTCTCCTTTCATATTTAGGAGATACACTCATGTCAAGATATATAATACAAGCAGAAGAAAAATTATCTTTTTCCAATAATGAATTTACATTTTGGGCCTTATAATCTTCTGAGAAAATAAAGAAGGAAATAATCCTTTTAATATAAAAGGGAAAATAAACCACTAAACTGACAGTAAAAAATAGAACCTCCTTTAAAAAAAGGAAATTCAGATACATGTTTTTTACATGACACTTTCTCATATTCTTGCTAGAAACATTCTTCATCTAATGAAACCTTCATCAGTGGAGTCACCAGGTGATTAATAAACAACCAAACTTCAAATCTGAATCTTGTTCACCATCAAGAATAAGGGATTATGAAACATTCTGCTGCAAGGTATTTGACCTCGCGTTTGGCTTTTTGAAAATGAGAATTCTGTAAAAAGTAAACACAGCCGAGTACTTCCTCCTCACTGAACAACCAGAGGAAATAGAAAGAAAACCCAGGGAAATGAACTTCTCTTCTTCGATCCCCGGCAATGGCGCCAATTAATGTTGTACCTTAAGAAACAATTCCTTCGCTGTGAAAAGGAATCCGTGCTTAAGACATCATATAATTATGTCACAGAAATATTGATCCTTGTTTAATCATCTACAGATTTTAATCATTAAATCATCAAAATCAAATGCTATAAATGTGCCACAATGCTATTATCTGCTGATATAGAATGAAATGATCAGAAGAAGAATGAAAGGAAAAAGCCCAAAATGATATGTTGTTCTACAGAATCTATCATATCAAACTTTAGAAGAATTATAAGAAAGGAACAGTTAAAATGAAGGAGCGCCTATTAAGGGTTTTAACTCTTATTTACACACGTAAAAAGAGACTTGATGCTTCAATACTTCATTTGATTCAAAGACAGGAAATATATTATGTAAACTAGAAGACACATCAATATCAATGAATGCTAGAAGCTTGCTTTTCATTCATTAATCACTTGAAATCTCAATACAAAGATCATTGTCTGGAGGTCCAAAAACCGGAACCTTTTCCTCTCTTGGGATCTTCTTTAAATACAAAATAACAAAACAGTTTCCAGCGATGAAACTAATTCTAATTGCTTTAACTACTTACAGTTAAGGAGGTACATGCCTCAAAAAGGTCCTATTACAATTTACATGATTTTGAGAAAATAACATAACGTGAAATTGAAAATTCCTAATATATAAGAACAATCACTTCTGATACGGTTGCTCAGTCAACGGCTACTTTTTGTTGAGATGCTGGGATTCCTTTGCTGAGTCCATTGAGAATGTCTTGCACTTTTTCCATATCTCACTTTGGGTTGTTGATGAATTCTTGAAACTATGATATTCCAACCTGAATGCAACAATCTGACTGTGTGTAGGTATTTCTATGAAGAGAGTCTTCACCATCCATAACAAATTGAAATGCCTTTGCAAGAAATTAAACATTGTTTCTCCTTTTAAAATCTGTGTATTTTCATGCTTGTTATCCATCTTAATTTTTGCCAGTATTAATGAATCTTCATAAAATTTCCATGATAGAATGTTTCCTTTCTCTGTCCAACATGAAGGTAAACTTATTCTTGTCAACAATCTGTAAAGTAGTGGAGAATGAAAAGGTGGCGACGACATGGCTCAAAGGGGAAAACAGTTACAAATGATTTAAAAATGTGATAAAGATCAATTTAAAAGCCGTGAAAACCCGTAATAGATGCTTGAAATGACGTGTAAAAAGCCGTTGACAAGGTTTATCATGGATTACAGCTGTCTTCCACTTTGCCTCATGACGTCATTGCGAAGGCTCCTAGAGTATGGCGGCAAACTTTGACTAGTCCCCTTGCAATGAATCTACACCGTTGATCATTGTTTACCCCGTGGTCAAACAGGTCAACTGCAGGGGCACTTGATTCAATGACTCACGAGCTCTTTGCGCCTCCGCACTTTATCATTCGGCTATAATCTTCAATACTTGCCACTTCTGCTCGGAGACTTGCTCGACGTTTAAACATGAAACTATAATATACATCCAAATAAAGTTTAACAATAAACTTAATTTACATCGAGCTTTTAGAAACATTTCCTTTTTATGTTACAGACACTCGGAAAAAGCAGCGAACCAACATGCTAGGCAATGCATTTGGGTAGAGCTGACAAATTCTGGCCATAAGTAATGCCCAATTAACACCCATAGAAAACCTGCTACATTTTAATAGACATCACGTCATTTTTCCCAAAACTTCATGCACTTAATTGTAGTTCAAAAATTCTAAATATCTGGTAAGACCCAAACATACAAATCTTAGCATTAGCTTCCTGGGAAACCTGCTCATTAAAGCCCCTGCTTTTACTATTCTGAGATTTTATAAGAAATCTTATAACTCAGATGAAATCTTAAAACTCGGATTATTTGGCAGTGATTGTTTTAATACCCAATTCATTACTCAAAAATAAATATTTGAGTTTCCCCAAAATGCCAACACCTGATTCAAATCACGAATGACTGCTCCAAATATCCACCTTGCAATGTAATTAAGTCATCCAATAGAGGTGAATCATTGAGAAACATATGTTGAGCTTGAGATTATTTTAATTTGAACATGTTCCAATTCTTTTTAAATCTTAATAATTTTTTCCTCTGCAACCTTGAATTTCTGAGACCCTCTCTTGACTTTTAGGTAAGTTGAATTAGGCTACAACAGGCCCCAAGGCGTGAATAAATAGATGAACCCAATCTTACATAGTCCGGTCGGACCATTTGTCCATCCAGGTGAGTAGATGCTCATGGGGATCTCCTGGTCCGAGGAACGTCTTGGTGCATATGTGAGCCGGGTGTGCAAACCGCAAGATCATCATATCCCAACATTCCTGCCAATCCTGGAATGATTCCTTGTGGGTGTCCCACCATCGCGCAGGTGTTCCTTGCATAGCTAGATTAAGGGACCATAGGTTGCATTCTCTCGGAACCGTAGCTTCCAGTGTCCTCAAGAACTCTGTGAGGCTACCAGACTCATCAAAATGGGGTAGATATCTTACCTCTAAGGAAATGCAGCAGAAGTCCCTTGTGAGTCGAAGACACCATAGTGCTGAGACATCATGCAACCGGTTTTGCCAATTTTCCATTTCCTCATTAGAGTCAGAGAAGCATTCACTATCTTCCTCCCAATCGAGTACCCCGTCCACTGTGGGATTGATCCAATCCTCATCTCGTGTGGTCAATTTGTAAATGTGATCCACCTCTTCTCCACTGCGTACTAGTACTGTGTAGCACTCCCCTCCTGTAGGGTCCAATGGTACTACTACCCTTGTCCCGATATTTTCAAACACCATGCTTCTCTTTTTGAGGTTGACGATACCACCCATATCTATGGCCCAGTCTAGCCCCAAGAGAACAGGGTATGGGTCTACGTCATCTAAAATCTGAATTACTTCAAAGTCAGCCCGGACCTTGACCCCAGTGATATCCACCATGATTTTTGATAGTCTCCGCAGAGGTATAATCTTCTGCTGGTTGGCCATACAGAGTTGGATGTTGGACCACTCCAATTTGGGTTTTCCCATTTGTTGCCAAGTTTTCTTAGGTAGCATGTTTGCATCTGACCCTAAGTCTATGACAACCTAATCCATTTCATAGTTACTAATTTGGGCAGTTAGTCTCATCTCCCTACCGGTGCGTTTCCTATATCCACCTAGCTTGTGCACATTTTGGACTTCTGGAGACAGGTGGGACTGTACTACGCAACTATATGTCAATGTCTGAAGGTTTTCTTTGGTTTGTTGGTTGCGTAATAGCTTCACACGCGCCTGCAGGAATGGTCTCATCTTGTCACCTTTCTTGAGGTGCGCAGGTGTCTTCATGGTAGGTTCCCTTGCCTTAGCAATTTCCTGTTGGACTGCACTAATTGTTTCTTGCCCCAGGTTTCGGTCCAACCCTGCTTGGTTGAGAGGTGCCTATCGGATTAGAAGAACCTTTGTAGCTTCCTTCTAAGGCTCCCTAGCGGCCATTCCACTATGGGCTACAACCTTCACGCTTAGATTGTTGTCCCATAGTTTAGCCTTAACTCTTTGTACATTCTGTGTCGGCTGCTTTTCTTGAATTTTTTCTTTTAAGATTGGACAATCTTCAATCGCATGGTCGAGCTATCTGCAATATTTGCAGTATGGCCTTACAGGATTTGGGAAATCCCTTTCGAAGTGTCCTACTTCCCCTAATTTATAATAGATTAGCTATCCACGTCCTCATCCTGCACTTCCTCCCTGACCTCCACTACCCCTAGCGAGGGAGCCACCAAAGTTTGCGGGAGATCTGGGTGACAGAGGGTCTGATTGCACCCTTTACAAGTTTCCTCGATCTATCATCAGATCATAAGTTTGGAAGTTCTGCTCATCATGTCATACTGACCATAAGAATCTGCGCCATTGTTTCTTTAGCTCTGAAACATATGCACCTAGCTGGGGGCAATGGTTCGTATCATGCAACCCTACTACATGGCAGTCATCACACCACAATGCATATCTGCTTGAGCTTGGACGCAATAGGTTGGTTTCTCCCCTTGCTCCTAGATGCACCGAACTAGGTTCTCCTGCCTACATGTAATCTGCCATTAGTGGGCACTGATCTTTCATATGTCTAGATGCCCTACATCGTATGCACCATAGGTCTGTGCTAGCTCCTTTTTCCCATTCCTTCCGTAGGTTCTAAATCTCCATATGCATAGCTCTGAGATGCTCCTGAATTTTCTGTACTCCTAATGAAGTATCTTCCCTGGGCGCAACTTCTAGTTTCATGGTGGCTTCCAAAGCTTTTTCCTGTGATTCGAAGGTTTGGTGGTCCATAGGTGCACGCAAGTGAGGTAGTAGCATAGCGACGAACCATTCCGTATGTTGTCTATCGTCATACTTAAATCCTCCTTCTATGATTGCTTTTTTTAGTCTTTGATCAACTTCCCATACCGACTCAGTTGCTCCTTACTTGAATTATCTCACTTCTACTATAATCTGTGAGTAGGACTTAGGCTTTCTGAATTTTTGTTTCAGAGCGTCCTTAATATCTTGAATAGGTGCACTTCCATTTTGAGATAGGTATCACATATACTAGTCCAAAACTCTCTCTTCGAAAGCTAGTGATAGTTGTGCCCTTTTCATAGTATCGCTTGCCACACCTTGTACAGTCCATACTGAGTCTAAAACAAACCAAAATAGGTCCATGTCCTCATCCCCCGCACCCTTGAAGGTAGGTAATTTCAAGTGCGTTTCCATACCCTCTTCTGGTGGGGTTTCGGGTGAGGTTTTCTTCTTACGTGGTTCTGACGGCGGTGTAGCTGGCAGACTTTGCGCAGCTTCTCCTTTTAGCAGGCTATAGACAAATCTATCCCCTTCTTGATTGGTTCGATAGTACTTACCGCTTCGCATTGTACTTTTTTCTAAACTGGGGATAATTTAACCGTACCTGCTCTCAAGCCTTCAATTCTTTTCCAGGCATTACCTGATCCCTCTCAAAATTCTCCCGGTCCCGCTAATGGAACCATTTTTTGGCTCAAGGGGTCCTAACCCAAGTTCAGAGGTTAAGGTTTTCCAACAAACCCCTATACTACTAGCCCTTTCGGCAGTGACCTACTTGCGCAGGTCAAAGTCTCACCCGAAGTAGTATGGGTGGGTGCTGGAACCAGGTTTTCGCACCCTGAGAAAGGATAGGTAAGGCAAGCAGAGCTGCATCCAGATTTATTATGACTAGATCACCTACTACAGAGCTGGATCTATAGGAATCCTTCACACCCACGTGCGCAAGGTCAACTATAATACAGTGCTCAATAAATTATATACTTCTAAGACAGTAGCGCAATATTTCATAAAACATAATAGAACAGATCCAGATTCAGTAACAACACTTACATAGTATTTTCGCAGCTTAACACAGAATACACATAATACAACAATCACCACAGATTCGCATAAATAGTACACATAGATTCAGTCACTCCAACAACCTTTCTATTCATTAATCTATCGATTCCTTCTTACAATACACAAACCCGACCTGCGCACACAGCAGCAGGGTCCACACATAGCAGGCCTTGGGATCTCTGCGCACACAGCCAGCAGGAGTCCTTTCCCAAAAAACCCAAACAGATCTACTAAGCCACAATTCGCGTCAAGAGCTCATCATCTTCTTACCTTACAATTCAAAATTTTCCTTTATTTATAACAATCTAGCCTAATCTTTCCTATGGTCCACAAATTATGGTTTGCGGATTCCAGATCTACCTTTTAACCCATTACACTGCTTTTTGGGGCTTTTTCCCACCCCAAAACCCCTACGCTAGAATAAATATAATCAAAATTATACAAAATCAGACCAGTTTCGCAGCTTGTAGGAGACCCTGTTCCAACAGTCCCCCAACACAATCTTGTGACTCGTCCCGAGTCACAGTTGCCGTCGGTCAACCAATCATCCCTGGAGCTGCGTGCTTATCTCGTTCATGCCTCAGTGCCCCCTCTGTGCTGGGCCGAGTCTGCCTGAGACAATTATTCCGGCCATATAGTGATTTAGTCTTGTATGGCTTCAGCCGACTGCCACTGATGTGACCTGGTAACACGTTACTGCACAGGGTAGCTAACTTGATTGCTCCGCCATCCATGATTTCCTTAACGGTGTAGGGACCAAGCCAGTGCTATTGGAAGTTTCCTGGGTGTTTCGCAAACTGGCTATCATATAAGAGGACTAGGTCGCCTTCTACGAATGTCTTTTGGCGAATATGTTGATCATGCCAAGCTTTATCGCGAGCCTTTTGAACCTGACGATGAAAGTTAGAAATGAACTGACCTTCTTCCAATGCCAAAAGATGCACAAGGTGTTCTTCCATTACGTCAGGTTCTACCATATTTTTAAATGCTGCGATACAGAGACTAGGAACAATGTATTTTATTAGCATAATGGCCTCCTTTCCATAGACCATCCGAAAGGGGTTCCTTCCTTTTAGCTTCTTGCAGGTCGTTCGATAGGCTCATAGAATAGAGGGGATGCACATGTTCCAATCACTACGATCGGCTTTTCATACCTTGGTCAATGCCTACTCTAAGATTTTGTTGAAAGCCTTGACCTTCCTGTTTGCCTGTGGACGATAAGGTGTACTTCTTGCATTATGGATCCAGAATTCCTCATTCATGGCTTGTATCATTTCATTAATGAAGTGAGTGCCTTTGTTGCTCATCAGGATCTTTGGGCATCCAAATCTCGTCAGGATTTGCTCAAAGATGAAGTGCACAACAGTATCTGTAGTACAATCCTTCACCGCTTGTGCTTTAGCCCATCGAGTAACATAGTCAGTGGCAGTAATAATGTAGCGCACACCTGTCTCCTTTCATGGGGGATTGATTGGTCCTACAAAATCAATGGCCCATTTGTCAAAGGCCTGCAAAGCTATTTGAGGTTGCAATGGCATTTCATCTCTTCGTGAGGGTTGTCCTATCTGCTGGCATGTATCACATGATTTACAATAGTCGTGAGAATCATGGTGTAGGTTAGGCCACCATAACCCAACTCTCAAGATCTTTTGTGCTGTTGCCTTTCCTGCATAGTGGCCTCCCGCGACACCTTCATGTACCTCCGCCAAGACGGCATGTCATTCATGCTCCATGACGTATCCGCACAGTACTTCATTGGTGCCTAATTTGTATAATTGGCCGGCTATGATATTACAGTTTGCCGCCTGAGTAACCAAATCCTTCTTCTGCTGAACCAAATAGTCTTCAGGGGCTACGCCTGTAGTCAGGAACTGAATGATATTAGTGAAATGTGCATCCACAACCTTAATGGTGAAAAACTGTGCATCTGGTAATCCTTCCTCCAAGCTAGTAGGTTCTTCGTCTGTCTCAATGCGGGACAGATGATTCGGACCCACATTCAGCCTTCCTGGCTTGACGATAATTTCAAAATCATACTCCTAAAATAGCAACAGCCATCGGCAAATCTTACCCCCCAACACAGGCTTGTTCACAAGGTATTTTAAAGTCGAATGATCAGTAAACATCTTAAAGTGTCCTCCCAATAGATAGTTTCGATATTTTTGTAAAGCGTATACCATAGCCAGTCCTTCTCGTTCGATGGTGGAGTAGTTGTAGTCAACGCCAGAGAGTTTTTTACTAGTAAAGGAAATCGGGTGATCAATATCTCCCTCCCCATGCTGAGTTAGGACAGCGCCCAAGGAGATTCCTTGCCTTACCTATCCTACTCTACTCTCCTTACCTATCCTTTCTCAGGGTGCAAGAACCTAGTTCCAACACCCACCCATACTACTTCGGGTGATACTTTGACCTGCGCACACAGCAGCAGGGTCTGCACACAGGAGGACTTGGGATCTCCGCGCACACAGCCAGTAAGAGTCCTTTCCCTAAAAACCCAAAAAGATCTACTAAGCCACAATTCACATCAAGAGCTTATCATCTTCTTACCTTACAATTCAAAATGTTCCTCTATTTATATCAATCTAGCCTAATCTTTCCTATGGTCCGTAAACCATGGTTTTTGGATTCCAGATCTACCTTTTAACCCATTACATTTCTTTTTGGGGCTTTCTCCCACCCAAAAACCCCTGTGCTAGACTAAATATAATCAAAATTATACAAAATCTGACCAGTTTCGCAGCTTGTAGGAGACCCTATTCTAGTAGTTCCATTTAACCCCTATCTCCTTTTTAAGCATGTTTGTAATATTCTTGAAGAGTTCAGCAAGGTTGGGGATGAACCTCCTAAAATTTTTTATGTTCCCAATGAAAGATTGTAACTCCTTAATGTTTCTAGGATGGCTGATTTGTAATATGCCTTCAATCCTTTTGGGGTCTATTTTGATTCATTCTTCTGAGATGATGTGGCATAGGAGTTTTCCCTCCTGGAGACTGAACAATGTTTTCTTAGGATTCAAGGAAAGGCCATATTTTCTACACTTCCCAAAAACTTTCCTCGAGTGTATTAAGTGCTCCTCATCAATCTTAGAGTAAACTGTGATATCATCAATGTAAATGAATATGAAATAGCCTATGTCTTCTGAAAAATCTATATCCATGGCCCTCTGAAAAGTGGCCCCCACATTCATCAATCCAAATGACATTTTAACATACATGAATGCACCCCAAGGGGTGGTGAAAGTAGTTTTGTGTTGATCACTTGGGAATACTAGCACTTGGTTGTAACCAGAAAAGCCATCAAGTAGTGAGATTCTCTTATAGCCAACTACCCTTCGAAGTATGTGATCTATTTTAGGCAAGGGGTAATTATCTTTTAGGGAGGCTTTGTTCAGATTTCTAAAGTCAATGGAAAGCCTGATTTCCTTGCTCTTCTTTCTAACTGACAGAAGGTTGGAAACCGACTCTGAGTATCGAAGGGAAATAATGATATCGACATCATACATATTTTTGATCTCTTTCTTAACTAAAGGTAGTAAGACAAGGTTTATTCTCCTTAAATTTTGTTTGAAAGGTTTCTGATTTTCATTAAGAGGAATTTTGTGTTGAATAATGCTTTTTTCATATGATTTCAAATCCTCATATCCCCATGAACAAACATCTTTAAATTCTTGAAAAAGTTCAATATATCTCTGTTTTATGTGAGGGGTAAGAGTTTTGGAGAGTTTGATCATTTTGGGTTCCTCCAAGTTGCCTATGTTATATTCTTCTATATCATTCTCGGTAGACTCTATCTTAGGTTTTTTAGCCACATCATTAAAGTCAAATAGCTCTTCTAATGGTGCTAGTCCCCTTGGTAAGGTATCATCTTTACATTGCAAGACTTGAAGGTCTCTTTGGTCTATATCTTCAAACATTTCTGCCTTACAAGGATAAGAAATCAGATTTATATCAGCAGTAGAGGACATCTCTGTTTTATTAGTTTGTTTTTTAGAAAAAAATATCTTCATCATGTTCTAAGCTTGGTCTTACTCTTGTAAAATAATTCCTAGATTGTAAAAAGTCATCAATTTTTTCATCACCCTCAAACACTTGCCAATATTTTACGTTGTCCGGCACTCTGGGCCTATTTTTTACTTTGACAGTGTATTTTTCAGTTACATGGGGTATTTGGCAATTGCTGGCAGCAAAGGCAAGCTCATTGGCCAGGCAGTTTTGGGCTCAAGGGATGAAAATGAGATGATATTTCTCAAAGGTTTTGAGAATATCTAAGACAACATTTCTGTATTCTCTCAATATTGGGTTCTTTGCTGAGTACTCACCTTTGATCTATTCAATGATTAGCTCTGAGTCCCCTTGGGTAGAGATTTTCTTAGCTCCTAAGTATTTGAGCAAATGCAAGCCAAGGAGGAGAGCCTCATATTCAGCAATGTTATTAGTGCAATGAAAATATAGCTTGAATGAATAGCCCTCATTTATGTTATGTATCCAGATACCAACTCCTGAACCTATTTTACCACAAGAGGTGTAAAAGCTCATGTTCCAGAGTGTATCTATTTCATGTTTGCCATCAAGCTGTTTTTCAGGGCTGCTAGAGTTTTGGATGATATTTTCTTTATTAGAAAACAATTTGGACTGTATTGGTAGGCCTAGATATTTGTCTTTTTAATTCACTTTTTCATCAATGTCATTTTCATTATAGAAGATGAATGAGTCTAATTCTGAATGAATGGAATATAAGGGAGTGTTATTAGGCCTCTCTTAACTGCTAACCATATATTTCATGTGTCTCTCGGTATAGTCTCCTGGTTTGGTTGAAAACAGGGATGGTAGCATATTACATGTCAAGTTGGAGGTTCCCTTGAAGCTTGGCTCTGGAAGATCGGGATTAAAGCATCCCATACTTAGGAGGAATTTCAACAACCACTATGTCCATGACAAGACCCTTAGCAGGTATTTGTGCCAGATTGACACAATGATCCTTGATTAAGCCCAAACACTTGACTTTACTCGAATCAAATGAGTACAAGTCTTTGTATGGTTTAGTTATTTTTAGGCCTAATACCTCCCTCGCAACTTTGGGCATGAGGTTCTGTGAGGAACCGAAGTCTAGCATGGTATTATGTAATATCTTTTCATGTATGTTTAGGCTGATATAGAAAGGAGGGACAACCCCTTATTAATACTTTCCTTTAGCCTTAGGTCCAAGCAACAACTCATGCTCATCATCATTCAAATTCAGAGTGTCAGTATCATTTCCCATGTTTAGAAATTTCAAAAATTGGGATTTATACATTGGCTGAGTTACCAGTTTAGTGAGAGGCATGGTGATTTTGATTTTAGCAATCTCTCCCTCAAAGCTGAAAGCTATTGGTATTTTAGACATATTTACATCAATCTTTTCATTCATAACCTTTTCCACAAGTTTAATTTTCTCATTTTGATCAGGGGTTTTAGACAACATATTTTTTAGGGCCACTAGTAGAGATACTGGGGCAGCTTGAGACATTGCTTTGTTGGCTGATTTTTTCTTTGTTCTGGTTAGTTTTCTTAGCCATAGTGTTGACAGTGCCTGCTGTCCTCTTAGGACTGTTTTCTGGAGCTTTCCTATTAGCAGTGTCAATTTGGTTTCTCTTGGAGGCTTCTTGGTTTCTTTTTCTCCTAAGGTCATATTGCCTATGGACTTCCATGATGGCATTTTCAAGTCCCAATTGGTAATGTTTGGAATATTCACAACTTCTTTGAGTTTGATCAAAGGCAAAGAGACCTTGTTCTTCTTCTGTGAGAAAAACTTCAGCTTCATTGTCAGAACCTATTAGGTTTATATTGCTATCTTCAGGTTCTTAGCCACTCTTCCCTCTTCATCTACATAATTATCTTGGAAGGGTGGCCTAATTTGTTGATCATTTTCCCTTTGTTTGATTTGAGGAATGTCTCTTCTGAATTTTTGATCTCTATTTCTATTTTGGGGATTGGCTTGATTTTCCCTAGGAAGTGTCCTTTCATTCAATTTTATCCTTTCTAACATTCTCTCCATGGTTCTCGTTAGGCTGTCCATTTTGGTATCAGATGAGGAGGTTGAGGGCATGGTTTCATCTTTGTAGGTCACTCTCTTTTCTAATCTCATCCTAGCTCTCTTTTCAATCAAGTTGACCTCGGCACTAATAGATACCTTTTGCATTTCTTCTAAAGTTGCGGGGTCTCTCTCTCTCAATTGGAATGTCATGTTCGGATCATAGCCTTCAAGAAATTTAACTACTGCTAGGCCTTGTGGGGGTTTCATGCGAGGTGGGAGGGCATTGTAGACACTGTTAAACCTGGTGCAATAATATTGTACACTTTCCCCTACATTCCTCTCAATGTTGTTATATTCAGAAAGGATTTGGAGGGGATTTTTCTTGATTTCCCACTTTTTTATGAAAGTTTGGTAGAGGGAAGGGAGATCATGTATTGTGTTAGGAGTTAATGCTTTGAACCATTTTTTGGCCTCTCCTCCTAAGCTTTGTGCAAAGATCCTTATTTTAATATTTTATTCTTCTATATCCATACAATCAAAGGCATCATTTATCCTATCTACATGTTGTTGGGCACTGATGGATTCAACTCTATGAAATGAGGGATCTTGGACTGATAGTCATTTGGCAAAGGCACTAGAGGTTGAGGTAAGGCTAAGGGAGAATACCAAGCTTCCATGATGGGAGCTAATGGAGGGTTTAAAAGAGGAGGTTTATTGAAAGGAGATGTATGATGAAGCGATGTGGTTTGCACAGTGGTGGTATGGATGGGTGTGGTGGAAGTACTTGGACCAGCAAACTGATTTTGAATAGATTTGGTATGGAAAGAGTTAAAGTTATGGAGAAGCTAAAAGTCAGGTGGTTTGGAAGGAGAAGCTTCTCTACTATAACTATGCTGCAAATCTATGGGCTCAAGGTCAGTCTGGTCAATATCAGTTTGTGACTTGGTTCTGAAAAGGTTCTTTGTATGGTGCAAGTCAAACTGGGGATCTTGCAAAGCTGTAAGATGTTCAAGTATAGATCCTGCTCTATGAATGGTCCTGATAGTGGTTAAGTTTCCAGATCTATAAGTTTTCCACAAAATATTCTCTGGGTTAACAACTATGTTGGGAGGGTTTGGGCCTGGATGAGATCTGGTACTGATCCTATGTGAAGCCAAATTTCAAACTTAAAATTTGAAGAGGCTGAAATTTTTAGGACTATTTTCCGAAGACTAGCCTCTCTTAGTGCTTGGTAAACTCTCACAATATATATCTTGGTTCATAAACTTCTCAGGGTTGGTTTGACACAAATCCAGGGAGTCAAATTAATACTAGTGAAGTAATAGGCCTATTGGAGGCTAGTGGAGTCACCAGCTGGATATTTTTTCTATTTTTAATGCTGTTTGTTTATGGTCTGCCATGAATAACTGAAAAAAAACCAATCTAGTGATGTTTTAGGGTTTTCTGAGTTTCCTTTATGTAGCCCTAAGGTTTGTAAGAGTGTCCTATAGTTGAATCATCATTTTGCTAAGATGTTGAAACAAATAGAGTCTACTCTTGGCTATCAATTTAGTTCTCTATGATTTAACAAGGGTTTCTGAAGTCCTAAGGGATACTTAGATTTCCACTGACCCGGAAGTCCCACCGTGATCGCCAAAATGTTAGTATGGCGATGAGGTGGCAATGAATCAATGGGTACAAAATATTTCAGCTTGTGACTTACTCAGAAGGTCCCACCGTGATCGCCAGAATGTTAGGGTCCCGTGATTTGGTAGATTGGTAGACCAAATGACATGGTAACATGAAAGCAGTCTTTGGAGTCCTATGAACTAGCCTTCCTGGACCCAGAGAGGGTTCTCTCTATTAGATGCAAAGGATGTGTTATTTTTTTCTTTAGATGGTTGATTTTAGGCTAGTTGTTAACTGTAGCGTTTGTTGATTGTTTTGGTTGGGTAAGATGGTCATGTAGAATAGGTGGAGTGAGAGGCCTTTAAATCATTGGGCTATGGAGTCAACGAAAGTCATGAGTATCTCAAGAATGAATCAGAGTGCATTACAGTGCCAATCTAGAAAGATTAATGGATCCTTGAGGTGATGTGTGAAATGGGGTGGACATCAAGTTGGGGAAAATCAAGGTAGGACAAAGGGCAGTGAAGTATCCTTTGTCATTTACCCATA
Source organism: Pinus albicaulis (assembly GCA_034641835.2). Lineage (NCBI taxonomy): Eukaryota > Viridiplantae > Streptophyta > Pinopsida > Pinales > Pinaceae > Pinus > Pinus albicaulis. Next base: position 953,506,275 of record CM076581.1, on the reverse strand, counting down.
AACAAGAAGGTCCTAAATATGATAAGAAAAAGATACTAATCATGGGATAGGGCAAACCAGTTACTCAATGACAATATTTAAACAAATAAATATCCAAGATAAGCATTCCAATGAAACAAATAAAGAAAGAAAAACTTATCTTACTTAGTAATTTCACCTTCAGAATTGAGAAAACATATAATATAGCACAATAAATTTAATAAATCAAAGAGGGAACTCCTAAACATTTTTGATCAAGCTATAAATAAATTTGAGGCAAACTGATATGCATGGACAAAGGGCAAGATCAGAACATGACCTCTTTGACTTAACCTAGAAAGAAATACTTCAGAGAGAGGTTTCAAGATAGAGTTTAGGTAGCTGCAAATAAGCAGGGCTCACCATGAATCATATTTGTAAACTATCATATTAATCCATAGATGAAACTAGAAAGCATAAAGAGGTTTAAAGAGCAGCTAAGAATTCTTTAAACACACTCAGCAGAGGAAAAAATCAAGGCCATAGAAAATAGGAGGACTAAGGTGCTTCAAGGAGCATTTCTCAACCTATACTTTTTTTTTCTATAGCAACAAAGAAGGATGAAAAAAATGATAACAAGAAAACATGAAAAAATTAAGAATACATCACCATTAAACAAGCTAAGGAATCCTAAAAACAAGCTTCTCCATCATCAATCCAAGCAAGCCATTCATCAACTTCACAACACCAATTTTTTCTCCAAGCTCATAAAAACCATGTATTGCTCTTAAATCTCATCAAATGAAAACATTTAAAATGAAGCCCTCATGCTCTATTTAACTCAGAAAAGGAGGCCAAAAACCCTAGATAGGGTTGGAAAATGTCAAAATCACCCATAAATGTCATTTATGCCTAAGAGACCATGCAAGGCCCAAGGCACAAAATATCTCATGAAATAAATGCTAAAATAACTTCTTGAACCTAATTCTAGAGTGATTTTCTTCAAAAAAAAACTTAAAAATGATTTTTTAATAAATGACTGTGTTCTGTTGACTTTTGGTCCAAAACACACTAAACAGTCCATTTGTGTAGCGCCACTTTTAGCAGAAAATATGGTCTTTTGTAACCAAGTTTTGGACCCCTTCCCGATGTCGGATTTGGCTCCATGATGGCTTGCTGGAAATCTTGATGAGTCTATGTTCCAAAAGTTATTTTAGTTTCCTGATCCAGCTCCTATAGCCTAGTCAAGAAGTCAAAAATCCAAAGAATGTCATTTGCACAACGCCAAGCCTAAAACAGTAGCAAAAAGGTGAAAAAAGAGGGGTTTTTTGACCTTTTGAGGGGTCAAAACTACTCCAAATAATCTAAAACGTGGTGAGCATCATTTATTAGGTGTGATAAGTACAAAAATGTCAAGTTATTATCCTGAATATGCTCCATGTATTAGCGTAGCACCAGCGGCGATGCGCTAATGAGCCTTAAAAATCTTAAAAAACAAATTTGCTCCAAATTATCTCAAAATTGGTGGAGACCTCCCTTAAGGGGTCTTGGAAAATTTTTGAGAAGCCTCAACCGAAAATCCAAGGCTTTCATGCTCTTTTGTCTCCTTTAGGGTTTGGGCCTCAAGGAGGGCTTCCTTTAGTTTCGCACAAACAAGCTTGTGTTTCATGGCATGGTACTTTGTCATCTTTTTTCTGGAGTGACAAGCCTCTTTTTATCTTCTTGAAGTGTTTGTGTTCATTCTTATAACACTGAATTATGTATTGGGCCATACCAAAATCCCTCTCCCACTCCTTGATTTGAGCATCCTTGCTTTGGAGTAGCAGTCTAGTAGCCATCTCCTTATCTTCAGTGTCACTATCTAGGTAAATGAATTGAGGCTTTTGAGTAGATTTCTTACCTTTATTACCTTTCTTAACTTGGTCCATCTTCTCTTTGCCCTTGTCAAGACTTGGAATGAATGCATATGGCAAGGCCCCTTGCCTTTTGGAGGCAACAAACACTTGCCTTTTCCCTCTGTGATATGTGCATGCAAGAGGAGTGATGGTGGTTTTGGAAGTGTCTTCATCATGGTTGTGACCCTTGGTGTTGTAACTAGCTCCTTCACCTTAAATATGATCCCCATCAGTCATCTCATGCCCTGCTTGATCACTGCTTTCTTCACCTTCAACACCATCATCGTCATTAGCTTCCTTATTGCCTTCTATGTTGTAGCTTTGGTCTTCATTGGGACTATCAGCCCCTATACTTTCTTCAGTTTGGCTTTGTTTATCATTGGGACTCATCTCCTCTTCATCATCCCCTACATTGCTGTCATTTTCATGTTCACTAGGAGGCTGATTAGTGTCATGACTGTCATGACAGCTGTCATGACTGTCATGACTATCTCCCTTGTTGTCTTGTTCCTCACTGTCTGCACTATCAGAGTCACCCTCTCTGTCACTGTCTTCCTCTTCAAATTTTGTTTCTGCTTTATCATTTCTCTCTTCCTGTCCTTTTATTTCCTCTTTAGTATCTACTTCTTCTTCATGTTCATCATCTTCTTCCATATTTTCACTGTCTTCACCATGAATTTTCTCACTGTCATGCTCATGAATATTTTCTTCAACATCACTTCCTTCTTGCTCATCTTCATTGATTTCTGTCCTTGCCTCACTGATTTCATCTACTTTACTGTTAGCACTCTATCCATCATTGCCATGCCCACTGCCATTTTCTTCATCATTATTCCCTTCATCTGTTTCCATGTACTCTGCCCCATCATGACCCTCTTGGTTTTCAACATAATCATAAAAATCACCTTCATTGTGGGCTGATTTACCATCACTTTCACCCTGATATTCATGTGACTCTTCATTGCCACTTCCTGCTTCACCTGATGCACCAAGAGAAGGAGAGGGAGGGAGGTTTTCCTGTGGTGAGGGTAATTGTGCAGATGAGGAAGGCAGATTTGGTTGATGAGGAGGTTGTGGGTTTGTAAAGTCTTCATGGGTTATGAAAAAATCCCAAGGTATACCCTGCTGCTCCAACTGATGTAATACCACCATCTTGATCAAATTCCTACTCCAGACAACAGAAGAAATTTTCTCAATGCTCCTATAGAGATAGTAAGGTAAGTTTATCACCTTATCCCCTGTGAAATGCATGAGGAGTTTGACATTATAGAAATAGAGCCTAGAGTACCTCCCCTCACAAGTGAAGTATTTCATGATAACCAACAACAAGGAGGAAAATCTGTGTCTGAGGTGTGAGAAAGGGAAAACTGTTTTGTTTCCTCCTCTATACCTTGTTTTGATAAATGGCTCTAAAAAGTATTTTTCCAATTTTCCCTTTTTAAACCACTTTTCACCTACAATTGGGATACTTGTGGCCTTAGAGATGGCACCTTCTAAGATCTCAAAATCCACTCCTACAAGGCCTCAGTGCTTGTTGTGTAAACTGAGAATGAGGGTCATTGTAAGCTTAGGGTGGCTCTTTAGTTGTTTGATCCTCTCACAAAATTGAAACATCTTGCATTTTGAAAACGTGACAGGATCCTAGGAGAGGAGGTAATGGCCACTGTGCTTTGAGGTTCCAATCTATTCACTTTTCCTCCCTTATGTTTTTGTCTTAAATGCCTTTGACCTTTATCACTCCTATTGATTTTCTCAGCTCTTGACATGGTGATTAGGGATGTTGTTTGAAAAATTAGGGTTTGGTGAAGCAAAGTGAAAAAGGTGATGGAGTCAACTTTGAAGAATGAGTGGTGTGGAGCCTAGGGTTCTTAGGGTTTAGCTTCCTTGTAGATTTTAGGAGGCCTTCTAAAAGTGGATTGCAGTCACTCTGACTCACTCACCCTCACATGAAAACAAACTGATTTCCAGGAGAGAAAACAAAGTCTTGTTTTGTATGAAGGCCTAGGTTTTACCCTCTTAGGGTTTTAACAATTCAAAGCCACAAAATACTTAAAACCAATTTTGAAATTTTCTTGGGGATAAAGAGGGAGGGTCACCTACCAATTCAGGCTCTATTGAACCTTTGGAGATGACGTGGAGGAAATTTTTTTTACCTTGAGACAAATATGATATTTTTTGGAGGTTCCTTGCATTTGTGCAGTGCCCTGCCCGAGCTTTCGGTTCGGGATATTAGCGCAGCGCTGGAAGGCCTGCACGGTGGTTAGTGCAGTGCTGGGAACGTGCACTGTTTTCTGGTCTTCAGGCGAGTCGATCCTACGTTTGCATAGGGCCCGAGCAGTCGTGCAAAGGTGTCGGGTGGGGTCAGTGTTTGCCAGTCTCTGGGCAAGTCGGGCCCGCGTTTGCGTAGCGCCCGATATTTGCGTAGCCTCGGGAAAAATTTGTGTAGCGCCACTCAAATTTGAATGGGCGGAGGACTTGTTAGTGTAGCGCTGGCCTATGTTTTCGTAGCACCAGTGATTTGTGCAGTGCCAAAACACTTGCCCAGAAATAGCCAGAAAAACCCTTTTTTTCTCTTGAAACCCTTTTTCTCTTTACCAAGTGATGAATGAGATTGAAATGAAACTGAAACACCTTTATACTCTTTGAGAGAAATAAATTACACTCATAAACCCTCTTTTGCTATGTTTTCTTGGGGTCACTTTATAACTTTCACTAATGCCTCCTTGACCCCTTCTTGCGAACTTTTATTAAATAATTCTCTAGGTAATGGTGTATTGAAAAGTGAAGAGCCCCCCCCCCCCGGTTTTGGTTTTGAATTTTAGGGGAATGTCAAAACTATCTTTGGCATGCTTTTGACAAACTGAGAACACTGTTTTATCCTTTTTGGCCTTCTTAAGTGTAATTTACCTAAGCATGAGTTTCTCATATTTCAATAATAATTTTGACAGTGATGGTCCTTTCTGTTAAGGATGAGTGCATCAGTTTTACCATGTTTTCCCTTTGGCCACTTGTGATTTCTGCAGGTGCCATAAAATAGGGTTTTTGGTCTCTTTACCATTGTTTAGACTTTGACACCTCATTTTTCTTTGTCTTGACCATTTAGAAGACTTGTGAATGTACTTTGAAAGTTAGGGCTCCATCACACTAAGATTATTTACCATTTCTTCCTTTAGTGTAGGTGAAGTAGTGTTGTATGAAAAACCCTAGAGGGCACCTTGGATATCCTTTGAATGCCTTCTGTTGATTATGAAGGAGGACTCGTCATCTTCATCTGGCCTGTCCTCTCCATCTTTCCAAACTCTTAGGTTTTAGGGCTGTTAGAGAAAAATAAACAGTGTTGTCTTCTAAGTTCTCTATAGCCCTTTCAAGTTCATTCATTTCTGTTTAGTTCACCTCACCTTTTTCCCTTATTCATTTATGATTTCGGAAGATCTTCTATGTGTTCTTAATTGAGTTGACGTGTCTTCTGTCTTTGTGGTCCTTGTGATGTTTCTTTGCTTGGAAACACTGTCTTGTCAATTAATCACAAAACCTGATTCTCATTAAACATAGGCCTGCTGCCTTTCTCTTTGTTATGGATGTCTTCTTGTGATTATTCATCCTATTACCTTACCTCTTCGTATGTTGATGGCAATCTTGATAATTTTTGCAGAAATGGGAACAAGGGAAATAGTCCCTTATAGAATTTGTGCATTGGCCAAGGAGGCCTTCCTTGAAGTGTTTTTGATCAATTTTGGACCAAGTCACTTGACCTTCTTCTTCTTTGAATGCAGCCTCTTTATATAGTAAAAACATAGAATTTTTAGAACACCGAATCAACCCTATGACCTATGAAACCCTAAGTGACCTAGTGGAAGGTTCTTTGTACTTGGCCTTTGACTGAAAAACTTGGATTTGAGGTCATCAAGTGTAAAATAGAGTTTCTGATAGACTGATGTATTGAAGATCCAAAATCCAAATTTCTTGATTTATCTAAAGATCCTACAGAGATAGTTTTGAGACCATCAATTCTTGAGGCATTTTTGGAGATATAAAAGAGATGGTTGATTGGTGGCCCTAGGTAGCAGTGGAGGGGTTAGGAAAAACAAAATAGAGGATGATACGAAAGTTGAAAAAACAAAGAAAAAATGAGTCACATGAGCCCTTTATGGGTCTTCTCGGATTGATGAGCTGAGTTTGACATGATGGGATGATGTAATAGTGAAATATTTATCCTAAGGATAATCAAGGTAGTGAGATTTCTAGAACTCACAATGTTCTTGAACTTTGTTTCTAGAAATCTAGGATAAGTATTTAGTCATCTACAAAAGCAAAAATTACTGATGACTAATAGAAGGGATCTACCTGAATCCCTTCCGTAGACACAATGAATCCCAACAACTGACCGGATGTGATAGTGAAAACACACTTGTTCGGATTCAACCATATTTTGTAATACCGACATCATTTAGAAACTTGACAGAGGTGAGAATGATGATCAATTCTCTTGCGAGAACGAGCATCTAGATCATAAAAATATGCCTCGATAATATGTTTGATGTTGTGGAAGGCGTAATACATGGCCCGCTGAAAAGTAGCTCCAGTATTTTTGAGCCAAAAGGCATTTTCTTATAAGAAAAGGTACCCTAGGGACAAATAAATGCAGTCTTATGTTGATCTTCAGGACGGATAGTAATTTTTTTATATCGAGAGAAATTTTCCATGAAGGAGGAAATATCATTCCCCGTACACTCATCGATGATCTGATCTATAAATGGTGTGGGGTAGTTATCTTTAGGACATGCTTTATTTAGGTCCCGGAAATTGGTGCAAACTCGAATCATTCCTTGTTTCTTGTCCATATGAACTGGATTTGAAGCCCACTCAGTTAAATGAACGGGGTGAATGAACCCTGCCTTAAGTAGCTTCTCCACCTCAGCTTTGATAGTTGTTGCCTTCCTAGGGTTGACCAGACAAAGCTTTTGCCTGATAGGCTTAGCATTTTCGTATACCTTAATCTTATGCTGAACAATAGATGGATCTATACCAGGCATTTCCTCATAAGACCAAGCGAAAAAATCTCTAAACTCTCGAAAGAGATCAGGGGCATGTCACTACAAGAAGGAATCACTTAACCAAAATTTATGCTAATAACTAGAAACTACAGGTTGCAGACCTTACCCAGATATCCTTCGGTTGTAGTTGATCCTACCCTTGCAACTCTTTGTGCTTCGAAATATGTAAATCAACAAAGAATAAGCACAAAATCCTAGTTGTACAACATATATATGTTCTATATGTTAGTGAAAATCATGTATAATATCATAAATAAAATATTAAATGAGAAATTTACGATCATTACACATGTATAAAATATTATTGACACGTAAACTTTAGGAACAAGATGGAAATTCTATTATTAATGACATGTACAATAAAAAAACGTGGAGAGATCACTTGAAATCTGCCACGGCTTTCGAGCATACCATCCTCTAGATCCGTCCAGCCATAGCCTCTCAAGGAAAATGTGATACAGCCCACCGATAATGATAATGAGTATCAAGGTGCCCCAATACAATCTAGCAAGTAAGAATGAATGAGTTGAAGTAGAACACTTGAAATAACATATCAATCAGGAGGCGATGATGTATCCTCACTGTCGATAGTGAAGAGTCTGCCACTGATGACTGCAAACCCTAATGTACTAACAAAAGGACTCTATACCTTATTCCCAGAGAAATGAGTCAGAATTTATGGGAAAATATCTGATGGAAGGAAGGCATTAAGGCATCCCACATCAGTCCAACGCGAGTGTAACCTGCACACCAATATTTGGAAGGAATCATATGAATTAGAGTGAAGTAACAAACCCAAATTAATTTTCTGGCATGCACAAGATGAAGCTATCGCACAACAAAAACCCTCTAAACCAACCAATAATTAAAGTTGACAAAGAGGCGAGATATCCAATGATAGGGTCAAATGGAAATCCAGGTACTGCATGAATCCCAAGTGTGATAGTGTAAGTTGAAGTTGAACACAAGGGAAACCACTCAGTCAAAGACCCATGATGATGATCAAATGATGAGAACAAGGTCACCTATCAATGATGTAAATAGGGCCAAGGTGCGGCTCTAGGTTTAATCTTAGTGCAATATGTCATAGTAGATAAGAAGCAAACCCTCCAGCAAGAAGTCAGTGGAGACTTTCTCAAACCATCAGGAGCAAAGGACCAAATATTTGATGTGATAGAACAAGATACTGACAAGAATGGGAAGGTGGACTAAAAAATGATTCAAGAGATACCATAGAAAGGCCGACTGAGGTTAGCTTCCCTTGAAAAAAACCACGACTCATGTTGACTATGGAAGAAAATTGCAATTTTGTATAAGTTTTTCATGAAGGAGTCATAAACAAACCCTCGATATGATTGGAAGAGACAACCAACTGAGGGAGTACTGACTCATGAAATGAGGTTATGGCTTCTCCTAAGTAAAAAACTAAAACCGTCCCAAAATGGGAAAAGATTTAGCTTTTTTGTGCTTTGTTCAAGGGCGACACAACTGACACTGTAGTTGCCATCAAATATGGAAGGAATATCCCGATCCCACTCTTTTTTCAAATATTTAATTTTATGGTCTTTTTCATATTCAAAGCTTGAAAAATAATAAAATAATGCTATATTACAATGGATAGAATGAGTGTCGTGAAATAGACGCACTAGTTTCTGGGATAGTAACAATCTTATGCTCAATGCAAGGTGGTGAAAATTGGTAAGTGACACTCATAGGAATGTTCCATACATGGGTAAAGGTGTCAAGTTGTAGAAGCTAAGTGATTGCATGGTTAACTTGTAAAGAAATACATGGTCAAAAGATGGCTTAAACATGAGTCCAACTGAAGCTGGCTAAAGGCCAAGATAAACAAGTAGTCAATAAGAAATGCAGTAATACAACATGACAACATAAGGGAGCCTCTAGGGTAATGGCCTGAAAAATGATAGAGAAGAAGAAGAAGAATGAAGCTTCAACGCATAAGGCATGGCGGGACTAAAGAGGACTCCCGAGCCTACATAAATTGTAGCATGTGCGGTAAATGCTAGCGAGGAACTAACTAGGAAGCCCATGTAAAGGAAGGCTCTACCACCAAGTCATAATTAAACAAGAACGTCAGGAAAACTAGTAGGAGGAGGAGATGAAAGAGACTCAGTAGGATGAGGGACTTCCTCTCTTTCAACTTCTTCTACTGGAAATAAAACTCTAGCGATGAGTGGAGCACTCCTCTCTACGCTGACACTAACACCAGAACTACCCACAGAAGCAAAAATCCCCAATGGAGGATCACTCACCATTACATTCGAATCCATCGAGTGAAAATCACCCACCGAATTAATCCTACGCCTTCTTGAAGAACGCTCTGCACTCACAGGAGATAACCCACGAAGCCTCCTCGATCGACGAGGTGATCGGTCAGCCACTTTAAGAGATTAATTTTAGACAAAAAAAATATAAGAAGCTAAGAAATCTAGGAGCAAAGATCACACTCTAAAAAGTTCCTAAGATACAGCCAGAAAAGAAGCTCTAAGTTATTTCCACTCCGGGTGATGAGGACTGGACACCAAAATACAAGAAAGCGAAATAATAGAACCTTCCAAAAATATTCTGGGGTAATTACGCCCCAGGCCTACTAGTGAAGGTAACAAAAACAGTTATGCTGACCTCCTAACAACAACCTTTTCGGGTGCAAGTCCCTAAGCTTCGGAAGGGCACCCTCAAGAAGTATTGATGGAAGTGATGCAACATCTGTCTCTGGTATCATGGGTATCCCCCCCCCCGAAGTCACCTGTGTGGTCCCTAGGATAGGAGACTAAGGGCACCAATCCATATCGGTAGCCGGGCGAAATGGTCTTAGGTCATGATTCCGCAAAATAGGAGAGGGGGTATCTCTCTTCTCTGCCCAGACTATCCCTTGCACTTGACTATCTAGAGGAGAGCTTTCCGAGTCCAATTAATGGTGTTGGACTTTTCTCTTTAGTAAACTTTCTATGTTTAAAAATTTGAGTAGCCTTGGAAAGTTAACTCTCTACTCACCTAATCCAAGGCCCTACAACCTAGCTAGTTGGTGTATGATTAATGACAATGATACAAAAAATTCTAGTTGATTTTAATTACATCGCTTGTTTTAAATTGGTTGTTACTTAAGTCAAGGGTATATGAAAGTGAAACCGATGGTGTTTTATGATGTAGAATAAATCAATGAAAACCTAGTTACATGCAAATGCAACAATTTCCTTTCGATGAAAAGCGATTTCTACATTGGTTATACGAATTTAATTAAGAAAAAACTTTTCTTTTTTCTTTTCAGACACTCACACTTCACACGATCCAGAAAGATATGAAAAAATACTAAAAATGATCAAATGCACTTAATGCAAACTACCAATGATATGCAAACTCTAAGATGCTAACTCTAAAGAAGCGAAAAAGATTCTCTAGAAAGACAATGGTTCAATCACTCTTTGATAGAAACAAGGCTAGTTCAAAACAAAACTCCTATGCATAAGAATGCCAAAATGCACTTGATAAAAAAGAGAGAAATCAAGAAAATACTTCCTTCAAAATCAAGCCAAGAACCAAAGACTAGAAACCAAAAAAAGGCTTCAAAAGGTATAATGAAACCGTAAAAACAAAATCAAAGAAAAAAGCTACGGGAGACACAAATGTTCTTGGGCTTTTCACTTATAATGGAAGAAAAAAGATTTCAAGAAGACAAGCATAAACTACCCAAGAATTGAAATCAAGCAAAATGAGTCTCAACAAGACTTCATAATGCTCAAGCCAACTATGCTACTTTCATAGCGGGACTCAAATGAGAAAAAAGAAACACAAAACTCAATCAATTGATTTAGTATAGTAGTACAATCTTGCAACGAACAACAACTCAAAAAACCAAAAAGAGATTCTTCAACATTCGCAACAAGACAAGTCCAAGAAATCAAGAAAACCAAGATAATCCAAAAGTGTGAAAACCACAAGTGAAGCAATGCATAGGGTGAAGAATAGAAAACAAGCAGAGGCTCACTATTATGAATGTTCATAACAGCCAAGAACTTCAGGAAAAGATCTTGGTGCTTCAGCCACAATTATAAACACACAAAACAGGAAATTCACCAAATGGCTAGGGCTTCATAAAAGCAAGAGAGAAATGGATATGAAATCACTATAAACATAGTCTCGACACCTTTAAGACACCACAGGAATGGTTCAAAACAGATAGAAAATACTACTGAGGCTGAAAACTCAAATTTTCAAATTTTCCTAGGCATACGCGGTTTGGTAGTATGCAACTAGCGTGTATACACGACTATAACAAAGGAAACTCGCATATATGCGGGTCCCTTTGGAAAATATAGAAGGTATATGTGACTGTGCAAAGACTAAGTTGGGTATGGAAATAAAGATAAGGAAAAATAAAATAAAAATCAAGCCTGATCAAGGGACCAGGTCTTTTGTCTGATTGAAAAAAGACTTACTAGACTGTAAAAAGTGATAAAACCTATCAGGAACCTATAAGACAGATAAAAAAACCAAAATAGGAATCACAAAAATGTGATCCCTAGAGGAGTTGGAGGATACCTGAATAATCAACATCAAGGAAATAACAACAAAAGGTTAGTTCTAAAGTTATGTTACATAAATTTGTTTAAATAACAAGATCAAAACATTAGCATATAAATGTAGATGATCACATGTTGCCTCAGTATGTCATCATTTAATTTGATTTTAACTCACATCATATCATAAATCCACCACATCATCTACTTCATATCTCATAACGATCCATAACGAATTTTTCCATTTATGATTAAATAGTCATATCCTACTTCCGTAACCTATTCATTCACATTTCTTAAAAATCCCATCAAGTATTCATTTCACTCATATTTCCCTACAAACCCTCAACGTCCTTAACCATATCCGTAACCCAATTGATTTCACACAGAGAAGAACAATTTTGAAGGAAAGACTCTTCACGATAGAAGACATGGGTTTGATAGTGAGGAGTGAACTAGTGGGAGCTAAATTCATGGAGGGTTATCCTCAGATCAAAGAGATGTTGCAGAAGGTTAAGTGGCTTAGGTTTATAGAAAATTTTGATGGGTTCCATAAAGATACCACTAAGTCTTTTGCGAGGTATTTTGATGGAACAGAGGTCGAAATAGGAGACATAAAATTTTTAGTAACCGAGGCCTTCATAACTGAAGCTACAGAGCTCCCAAGAGTTGGGGAGAGATGGTTTAAAAACAAAGAGTTTCATAGTGAAGCATGGAGATTTTTCCTCAAGAATCCAAGTATGGATACTTCTGTTTACAAGAGTGGTATTCATAGCTCAACACTCAAGAACAAATGGAGAAATATGCTTTTAAATTTATAGAATTTTATCACTTGTGAAGGCAGATTTGGCTACATGTTTGTTTATCATGTTCAATTGTTGATGAAATTTTTGGAGGATGGAGAAATAAACCTCCCTTTCTTTCTATGGAATAGTTTTAAAAGAATGTTCACAATTGTATAGAAAATAATTCAGTTTATAGACAACAGTATGCAACATCATGGGTTGGTAAAAATACTTCTTGAATTCCATTTGAAAAGTATAGGAGAATCTTGGGATAGTTTCCTAATCAGAAGCCATTTCCAAGATGAGCCAAACCAGCTTAAGGAAGACAAGACTAGAAAAAGTAGAATAAGGAAGATTGATACAAGAACAGAGGACACACCTTCACCTCCACTACAGCAATATGAAGAGGAAATAACCCTTACAGAGTTGATGAAAAATAAGAAATATGGTGGAGTCAAGACAAGAGGAAAAACATAGAAGAAGAGCAAGGTTACAAGTGAAGAAAAATTAAACCCTCCACAGCCAAGGAGAAGCTCTAGACTCTGAAAATCCATGAAGAAGACACCATCACAAGGAACATAGTTTTTAAATTTAGATGAGGAACGTAAAGTTCCATCGCCCATCAATGTCTCTCCTCTACATAGCCCTACAAATTCTCATGTACATAATTTTGAAGGCAGTCCAAGCAGAAGATCTCTAGGCATTGAACCAATACAACAAGAGATATATTAATATATTGAGTCATTGGAGAAAAGAAATGTATAAGTGAATCCAAATGTACAATAATAGTGTATTATTCCACAAGAACCTTTGGTTAACACCCTCAAGAAATAAATCTATGAGCTAGAGTTACTCAATAGGCATATTAAACAGGAAAATGAACCTTTAAAACAACAAAACCAATTGGAGAAAGTCATCAATGGTAACCCCATCCTACATTTGTGACTGTGGTACAAGAAGAATAGAAAGTTAAAGAGAAAGAATAAATCTCTGAACAAGACATTCATTAACCTCAAGTACAAAATCCTTATGAGGTAGCCCAAGATGATAGTTACCTCAATAAAAAGCAAGAATAGAAAATTCTATGTATTAGCAGAGGTATCTGAACAAATGCAATAGGAGAAGAAGTTCATATTTTTGATTTTCATGAGGACATGAAATGGCTTCTTAGTGGGGGTATGTTGAACCTCAAAATTGTTCTTTCAGTGACATCCTTTTTCATCACTTCTCCCTACTTTTTCATAAATCCGTAACTCCATTCAATGTTAAATGACATATTTTATCTTAGAGAATCAATTTGAATAGTCTCTAGTTTATATTTTGATGTTTCTTGTTATTTAAATGAATTTTTGTAACTCAGCTAGAGAACGCATGCTATTCTGCAGCTAATTGTTGTTTCCGTAGCTAATTTAATGGTTTGAGACACATGGGCATATTTTGAATGATCCACACATGTATCTCATCCTATCCAACTGTTTCAATTCAACAGAAACATGTGCCTATGCTCATGGTCAAATTTCGGTCAAAGGATGTGATCCGAGAACAAAAGACTCTATATTTTCTCTGACATAGAAAATCGAGAGCTAGCTACTTAGATTTTTCTTCTATTTTTAAGTTATAATTTCCATCTATAAGCGGAAATACCTCAAGACAATTACATTAAAATATGTTTAAATACTGGACATTTTGAAACCAGAAGACAGCCTTATTATTGTGAATTCTATTTACACCTTAAAAATCAGTTTTGATAATACAAATACCATGTTCATTTGTTCCAGATCCTTCTTGATGTGCACATAGTCTGCTAGGATTTCAAATTATTCTGTTTTAGAGGGCCCCTACATAGAAAGGAGGTTTCATTTGTTTTTTTTAGTTTAATTTTAATTAGCTCTGTTTTGTCAATTCGTAGTTAGATTTACATTGCTTTACAATTGATTCTTAGATTAAATTTCTTACTATTTCATAGATTAAATTCATGAATGATTTCTTAGAATTAGTTTTATATTAAATGTGTAATCTTATGCTTATCAAAAAATTTCAAGAAATAGTTCCTCTATTTTCCAAAATCAGATTATGTTTGAAGCATTGGAACATACAGTTATCTTACTTTTCTTTCACATGTTTTTATAATGCTTTCATAGATTAAATTCTCAATGAAATTTATAATTAGATTCTTGCTAAATCATCTCAAGAAGATGGCTTTGTCATTTTCCGAAATTGAATGATATTTGAGTACTTGGTCATACAGTATTTGAGTTTCCTTTACATTCTTTTTAATTTCTTTCAGATTGAGTTTAAATGTGTAATCAGATGCTTATTAAATCATATCAAGAAGATGACTTTGTAATTCTTCCAAAACTGAATGGTATTATATTGTTTGGTCATATAGTAGTTTACTTTATTTTACATGCTTTTTAATTTCTTTCTTATATTAAGTTTACAATTTAAATGTGTAATCAATTGCTTGTTAAATCATATCAAGAATATGACTTTGTCATTCTTCTGAAATTTAATGATATTTGAGTATTTGGTCATATAATAGTTTCCTTTCAATTTCTTTGAATTTTCTTTCCATTTAGTTTAGCATTGTCATACAATAGTTTCATTCCAATAGGATTTATGTTTTCAATCCATGGAGAAGAATTAGGTTAGGATAAAATAGAATTTAGCTTTAATTCCATAAGATCAAAGTCTTTAGGAAAAATGCTCTGTTTTTAGATAAGATTCTAAACCATTTAAAGTTTGATTCTTTTTTACGCAATTTAGAATAGTTAAAGAACATTTCCTTTTCTTCCTTCCTTCAAAACTAGTTTTCAACATCAAACTTCATTAGATTTAGTTGATCAAATTCATAGTTTTCATTTCATAAGATTAACTCCTTTAAACATAAAGAAACAAAACCCCCCAAAATAATATAAAAACATACACAATGAAGTAAGAGAGAAGGTTAACTAAGCATATACAGTGCACCACACTTCATCAAATTACTAACCTCGGTTGATAATTTATGGTAGCAATTTAAGACATTAAATTTACTAAACACATATTTTGAGGGAGTTTTCAAGTGAGAGCTTTCTCTCTCTTCTTCTTCCTTTTCTGTTGACTATTCAAAATTTTCTACTTCATGTTCACTATTGACCTGATTTGGCGGGCTAATAAATATTTGTTGTTGGCTTTTGGGAGGTAACTCCTCATCCACCTTGACATCAATGCAGTAAAGTATTTTGCATAAACTTTTGTTGTAGTATTTGTAGCCCTTGATCTTAGTATAATATCCTAAAAATATTCCTTCATCAACAGTTGCATCAAAATTCCAAAGTTGTCATCATTGTTATTGATGTAGAACTTGCTTCCAAAGACTTTGAAATGTGTGACTATGGCTAGTTTTTCATACCAGAAATTGTATGGATTTTTGTCATTGTTTTTCCCAAGGTGATATTAATTTGTAACGTGAAGTGTTTTATGTATATCTCTAGCCCAAAATGTTTTCGATATATTTCTTTCATCCAACATTTCCCCTGCCAATTGCTTCATAAATCTCTCCTATATTTTAGCTAAACCATTTTGTTATGGGGTGTTAACAATAGAGAATTGCCTTCTTTTGTCATTTTCTCAACACACAAATTGTTAAACACTTTTGAAGTGAAATTCCCACCCTTGTTTTACCTTACACACATTAATCTGTAATCAAATTTATTTTTAGCCATGGATTTAAAATTTTAAAACTTTTAAAGCTCTTCAAAATTTTCCTTTAGAAATGCAACCCATGTAAGTATGGCATAATAATCAATAATCAACGTGAAACATATCTCACCACTTGTAGTATCATTCTTGGAAGGCCCACACAAGTCGACATGAAATAGTTGTAGTGGACTTATTGATGAATATTCTTTGGTCTTGAAGGGCACTTATATTTTCTTACCAATTTGAAATGATTTAGAGATGGTGTTTCTTGGCTTAGTAATATTTGGCAGATCCCGTAAAACCTCCATTTGTTGACATTCACAACATGATTGAAATTTAATTTAGGAAGTCTCCTATGCCACAACCATCTCTCAACAAGCTTCCCAACATAGGAACTATTGTTTTCATATTTTTCTATGTGCATATTGTTTGATATCCTTCCACCCTTTGTTATTACCTTCCTTGTATTTTTCTACTTTATCTCAGATATATTGGATCAAAGGTAGCATCATACTCTTGATAATGCATTTGTCTCACTTAAAATATTTTTCCTCATCCCCTCTACAATAAGAAAAAACTTAGCTTTACCCCTTCCATTTTCCAAAATCATAGTTACTTTTCTCCTAAGGTTTTTTAGTGAATTATTTCCAAAAATAATGCTTCATATCTTGCTTCTATCAATAGTCGTGTGCTTAGAGAAACCATTGTCTAGAAACTAATGGCTCCCTTGATTTTGGGCATACAAAAAAATGCCACATTCTTCCTTCCTTTCTTGATTTTTCTTCCTCCAAGTCTTGGATTATTCATGTGTTTTTTTGAAATAAATAACTAATCTGATTTTGCTTGTTCTATACTGAGTCGCTCTATGTCCAAAATGATGACAATTATAGAATTCAACAATCAAATAGGTGAGAAAAAGGATTGTTATCCCTAATTATTTTCGTATATGAGTTTTGAAATATTATACCACTATTTAGCTCATAATATTCGATTAGTTTATTTATTATGAAATCACTTCCAAAATATGTTCTAAAATCTACAACATTATGTCCAAAATTTGTACAATAAAAACAATAAGAATTAAAAATATTTTGGTGCATGGAAGCAAATTTTCAGTGTGGATGTGATTTGTTGAATCTCATATGACTTTCTCTTAGTGTTGATTGATGTATTTGTTAGTTTCACATTTTTTCTCTATGGTTGTTCGAACTTTTGTTGTGACTTTGTAATCGATGTTGTTGAGATGAATCATTGTCCTCTACCTTTCTTTGTTGTTGTTGATCTTTCACTTGATATGTGTAATTTTTTGAGTGTCTGTAGTAAGCTTTACCTTGCTACTATTGATTTCCTTTGCTTGCATTATTCACTAATAATTTAATTGCTCCAACTTAGTTTACTGGTATGTTATCTTCAAATTTCATGAGACTTGATTATCCTTTATATCCTATAATAGTTTTGATGAGAGGAGATATTTGAATACTATGAATATCATCTAACTTATTAGTTCCTTTAATAAAAATTAAGTTATGTTTCAACTAAGGTTTTTTTCTCGCTAATTCATTTCTAGGAGTAACAATTTATTCTTCTCATTTTTCACACTCCTTTTTCTGCCCTTTTAGCTATTGCAAAAATGCATCTTCAATTTTCTTCGCTTCTTCCAATTCCACTTTTAGGAGTGTTGAATCTCCATATTTATCCTTTTCCTCTTCAAATTTTCTTAGAATGTCCTTGTGCTTCTTATTATGTTGTTTGAGCCCTTGAATATTTTCTAACGAGTTATCAACTCACTTTCATAATGTATTGTCATGCAATACCAGATATATTTTGTTGTTATTCAGTGCATGCCTTTAACAAACTCATATTTAGGAAAACTAGTTAGGATTTTATTAAATTCTTTCACATTGTTAGTAAACTCAAGCTTCTCATCTTTACTGACTAATACATATTGGTTTTTATATCCTTTATGCATTGTATCCCAAACATTTCAACTAAGAGACATTATGTAGGTTCTCATTCACACCCTCTGTTGCGGCTCCTTTGCAATATAATTTATTTTAAATTTTTCAAAAATACAAAAAAATTGAAAACTATGAAAGTGTATGTTAAAGTTCAAATTTTCTCATACTTTAGCATAAACGATATAATATATTTTATATAAGCTTAAAGTTTAATACTTGAAAATTTTCATGAGAGCAGGTCCTAACGCTCAGTTGATAAACAATTCTTTTTATGAGAGGGATCCAATGATTCGTCTGGTAGGAAATAAAAGTGACAACCCACAAGCACATTCAGCACGCTGATTAACAAAGAGTGTGCCTCCGCAATTGACCTAGTTGACTGCAGGGCTGATCAAGATCTATGACCAAGATTAATTGCGGAGGCATGACCTTGATAAGTTCTCCATACCTTTGAGGCTCCGAAAATGACATAAGAAATTGGAGACAACTAGTAGCCACATCATGTTACCATTTAACGGTATTTTGGCGCATCAACTTAGCATTTAATTCACAAACCCACACCACCTATTTAAAATTGGTTCCTATTTCACTAGGTTATTGTTATTCCTCTGCACTTTTCGATTTGTATGTGTCTGTGCCTTTCATTTTTGTTCGCCACCTTGTCAGTATTCGCCACCACAATCAGAATTATGGCCAAGCGTTTGTCTTTGTCAGGTTCATTCAGTCATATTCCTCTCATGGACACTAAGAGGGATATTCAAGATACTGTTTGTTCTTTAGATCATCTCCAATTCTATCAACAAGTCTATCTGAATGAAAAAACCTCTCCAATTTTCTCCACCATGGTCAAAACAGGTGTAATGTCTGCATGCATTCCAAAAACGCATCTTTTTCCTGAGTTTATAAATTGGCTAGTGTTTGTCATGTACCCTTGAAAGTGTTTTGTAATGAATTGTAAAGGAGGGAATGTCTTGCAATTTTTAGCCCTATTAATTCGCCAAGATTTGTGTTACCCTGAATCATAATCCTATGTTCAATTCGCTGATCATTCGTTGATAGCACATTATGATAGTCTTGCAGGTCAATAATTCAATCAATTTTTATTTTTTCTGAAGCCAGATGCGAAGCAGTTTGTACCTGACAACAAAGAGTTCTCCATGGAGATTTTCGATGCAGAATTCAGACCAGTATCGAGGTGCCTTTCAAATATATTGGGAAAAAAATATGACAACACAATTAACAAATCAGTTTTAGGAATGTTTGCTTTGATGCTGAAGCTAGGGGTAGTGCTGGATATTCCTTCATATTGGCAAGAAGTTTTCAATACTCATCTCATGAGGTTATCACTGACCGTGTCATTTAGGTTCCCCTCTCTTATTATTTATCTCTTTTTATATCAAAATGTAGAAGAATTCTTGCATCTGGGGTTAAATATTATGGATATAAATAAAAAGAGGCAGCCAGTAGTGTTTTGGACTGACATAGTAAGAAAAGAACATAATTAGGAGGGTTTGCTTGATTTTGTAAACCATTTTATGTATACCGCATATAAAATTCTGAATGGGGTTCCTCCCCCATACTTCCTGCCAAAGGCTCAATATTTCTTGCAGCTGGGAATGAGTTGTAAGTTTGGTGTTTGGTACTTTTTTGAAGACTATTCGGAAATTTGTTAAGTCCCTATATTAATAGTATAGCCCCTTATTATGTTAGTGTAGACCCCCTTATTGTTATTATTGTACCCTTGTAACCCCCATTTTGTTATTATTGTGCCCTTAAATTATTATTGTTAGGTCGGCTAGAATTACATTGTGGCCCACTAGGATTACATTATGGCCCCATGGACTCCTATATAGAAAGGAGCTTTTGTAAATTGTATCATCTAAGAATTGTTCATTTATGTAATGTATTGAGGTTTCCCCTAAGTGGCTATATTTCTAAGGCGTTGATATCTCTTTTTCTTCTATTTTTGGAGCTGGTTACACAACATTTGGTATCGGAGCTTTGGATTCTAGGGTTTCGCTGCTCCAAACCGGTCATCGTGGCATTTTCGCTTATAGCGTCGCGAAGCCTGTTGAATTTTAGGTGCTGGTTGAAATCCTGAGGAATATTGTCTAAAAATTTCAGAGCTTGGTTCGCAATATTTTCGGAGATATCATCTGTGGAAGTTAGGCCTTTTTTCAAGCTCCTAAACAGGTCATCGTGGAATTTTCGCTATAAAAAGTTTTCTGCGAAGGTTCAGAATCTGAAATTCGTATGGTGCGAAGCTTAAATCTTGAGGAAACTTGTCAAAAATATTTCAGAGCTTGGTTCGCAATATTTTTGGAGATATGATCTGTGGAAGGTAGTGCTTTTTCAGGCTCCTGAATTTCATCTCAAAGAGGTGATCGTGGGAAAACAACAGCAGGACATCCTCTCTGGTGACGGATTGGAGTGTCGCCAAATTCAATGTATACACGGTCTATTTCTTGGATATCAATTTCAGAGACAAAGGAAGAAACAGTGACACGTGGCAAGTCGTACAAGTTCACTCTACTGAACTAGTCTAGAATTAGGTCATTGTGGGAGATTGGACACAACTTTGTCTTGGAGAATCCAAATTAGGTCAGACCTGTGGCATTTGAAAGAAAATTCAGAGGGATACGTTGGTACTGAAATTCAGATATTGAAGTGCTGCAATCATAGAGATAATCCAATTTCAATATCGAGCTCCTCAAAAGCAAGAAAAAGGTGTGTATTGTTTTTTCCGAATTGCGTAAGTCTTGTTTGAAGAATCAAGTTGAATTGATTCCAAGGGAATATTGAAGAATTTTTGTTAGTAATGGGTTCTATTATGCCTCCAAAAAATAATTCCATACCCATTAAGCCCTCAGAAATCTATACTATGACGCATGAGGAGGAAGAATTACAATATGAGATATCAAAATTACGATACCAAGTGCAACAAGTTTCAATCTTACGAAGAGAAATTGAAGATGAAATAGATGGTTTAAAAGCAGAAATGGAGGCTAAGTTGGATGGTTTGAAGGATCAAATAATAGAAAATATGGATGATAAATTAATGGAAGATCACATCGAGCATCAACAACAAGTTCTCCAACTCTTAAAGGATAACCCAACTTTGGTGCAGAATCTAATGAAACAACAGGAAGATCAACATCACATCGAAAGAAGTTATGAAGAAGTCATAGAAACAAGAACTCGACAAGTACGATCAATTTCAGAGTATCTCAGCAAGTGGAAGAACTTTCCTGTAAAATATTTCACATGGGAGGATGAGAATGCCCTTATTTTTGTTAGTGTAACCCCCTTATTGTTATTATTGTACCCTTGTAACCCCCTTTTTGTTATTATTGTGCCCTTAAATTATTATTGCTAGGTCGGCTAGGATTACATTGTGGCCCACTAGGATTACATTATGGCCCCATGGACTCCTATATATAGAAAGGAGGTTTTGTAAATTGTATCATCCAAGAATTGTTCATTTATGTAATGTATTGGAGGTTTCCCCCTCGACGTGGCTCATTTCTAAGGCGTTGATATCTCTTTTCTTCTCTTTTTGGAGCTGGTTACACAACATTTGGTATCAGAGCTTTGGATTCTAGGGTTTCGCTGCTCCAAACAGGTCATCGTGGCATTTTCGCTATAACTTTTTTTCTACGAAGTTTCAGAATCTGAAATTTTTAGGGTGCGAAGCTGAAATCCTGAGGAAGATTTTCTAAAAATTTCAGAGCTTAGTTCGCAATATTTTCGGAGATATCATCTGTGGAAGTTAGGTCTTTTTTCAAGCTCCTAAACAGGTCATCGTGGCATTTTCGCTATAAATTTTTTTCTACGAAGGTTCAGAATCTAAAATTCATATGGTGCGAAGCTGAAATCCTGAGGAAATTTTTCAAAAAATTTCAGAGCTTGGTTCGCAATATTTTTGGAGATATGATCTGTGGAAGGTAGTGTTTTTTCAGGCTCCTGAATTTCATCTCAAAGAGGTGATCGTGGGAAAAGTTTAATAACTCTCTCTCTGAAGATTGGATTGGAGTACCGTCAAAAGTGGTCACCAGTACACGGCCTGTAGTTTCTTCGCTATCAATTTCAGAGACAAAGGACAAAACAGTGACACGTGGCAAGTCGTACAAGTTCGCTCTACTGAACCAGTCCAAAATTAGGTCATTGTGGGAGATTGGACACAAATTTGTCTTGGGGAATCCAAATTAGATCAGTCCTGTGGCATTTGAAAGAAGCTTCAGAGGGCTACTACAGGGCTGAATTTTAGATATCGAAGATTTTCAATTACAGAGATAATTCAATTTCAATATCGAGCTCCTAAAAGAAAGTAAAAGGTGTATATTGTTTTTCCCGAATTGCATAAATCTTGTTTGAAAAATAAGTTTGAAGTGATTCCAAGGGCCTATTGAGCATATATTTCAGTATTGGGTTCTAAAATGCCTTCTAAAAAGAGTTCAACACCCATTAAGCCCTCAGAAATCTATGCTATGACGCATGAAGTGGAAGAATTGCAGGATGAGATATCAAAATTACAGTACCAGGTGCGACAAGTTTAGATCTTACGAAGAGCAATTGAAGATGAAATAGATGGTTTAAAAGCAGAAATGGAGGCTAAGTTGGATGGTTTGAAGGATCAAATAATAGCAAATATGGATGATAAATTAGTGGAAGATCACATCGAGCATCAACAACAAGTTCTTCAACTCTCAAAAGATAACCCAACTTTGGTGCAGAATCTAATGAAACAACAGGAAGATCAACATGACATCAAAAGAAGTTATGAAGCAGTCATAGAAACAAGAACTCGACAAGTACGATCAATTTCAGAGTATCTCAACAAGTGGAAGAACTTTCCTATAGAATATTTCACATGGGAGGATGAGAATTTTATACAGAAGCATCAAGAAATAATCGTCGTTGAGGACAACACTTGTTTGAAGGAGAGTGGCATGTTAGGTCACTATATTACTAGTATAGTCCCTTATTGTTGTTAGTGTAACCCCCTTATTGTTATTTTTGTGCCCCTATAACCCCCATATTGTTATTATTGTGCCCTTAATTTATTATTGTTAGGTTGGGTAGGATTACATTGTGGCCCCATGGACTCCTATATATAGAAAGGAGGTTTTGTCATTTCTATCATCCAAGAATTGTTAATTCATGTAATGTATTGGAGGTTGCCTCGAAGTGGCTTGTTGCCTCGAAGTGGCTATTTCCTAAGGCGTTGTTCCTAAGGCGTGAATATCTTCCTTTAATTGATCAGATTGTTTGAGTTCTTGTTTCATGACTTCTTCATAACTTCTTTCGATGTCATGTTGATCTTCCCGTTGTTTCATTGCATTCCGCACCAAAGTTGGGTTATCCTTGAGAGTTGGAGAACTCTGATTATTCAATAACTCTCTCTAGAGATTGGATTGGACGCTTGATTATTTTTGATGTTTCCATAACCATCATCCTCCCATGTGGAATCTTCTACGTGAAAGTTCTTCCACTTGCTGAGATACTCTGAAATTGATCGTACTTGTCGAGTTCTTGTTTCTATGACTTCTTCATAACTTCTTTCGATGTCATGTTGATCTTCCTGTTGTTTCATTAGATTCCGCACCAAAGTTGGGTTATCCTTTGAGAGTTGGAGAACTCCTTATAAGGGGCTACACTATTAAAAATAAGGGGCTACACTAATAAAGTGATGAGCCCATTGTATTGGATGTATGGTATTGAGAGACCCATGGTAACTACCCATGGTATTGCATGTATGAAACCTATATAGAGGCTAGAGACTCTCCATTGAGGGATGTCAAGGATTATTGTATTGGCTAGCATATGGCTTGTGGAGTGATCTCCTTCCTTAAGGAGTGAATGTATGGTGTTGCCCTACCTTAATGTAGTGTACCTATGGGGAGATAATATAGGGTACAGAGGGAGGTACCCAAGGGAATAATATGATGTATTAATATAAGAATGATAAATAAAATTATCATCCTCCCATGTGAAATCTTCTACAGGAAAGTTCTTCCACTTGCTGAGATACTCTGAAATTGATCGTACTTGTCGAGTTCTTGTTTCTATGACTTCTTCATAAATTGATCGTGGGAAAAGTTCAATAACTCTCTCTCTAGAGATTGGATTGGACACTGATTATTTCTTGATGCTTCTGTATAAAATTATCATCCTCCCATGTGAAATCTTCTACAGGAAAGTTCTTCCACTTGCTGAGATACTCTGAAATTGATCGTACTTGTCGAGTTCTTGTTTCTATGACTTCTTCATAACTTCTTTCGATGTCATGTTGATCTTCCTGTTGTTTCATTAGATTCCGCACCAAAGTTGGGTTATCCTTTGAGAGATAACCCAAGGAATTATGGGTCTCTCAATACCATACATCCAATACAATGGGCTCATCACTTTATTAGTGTAGCCCCTTATTTTTAATAGTGTAGCCCCTTATAAGGAGTTCTCCAACTCTCAAAGGATAACCCAACTTTGGTGCGGAATCTAATGAAACAACAGGAAGATCAACATGACATCGAAAGAAGTTATGAAGATTACATTATGGCCCCATGGACTCATATATATAGAAAGGAGGATTTGTGAATTCTATCATCCAAGAATTGTTCATTCATGTAATGTATTGGAGGTTGCCCCCTCGAAGTGGCTTATTTCTAAGGCGTAGAAATAAGCCACTTCGAGGGGGCAACCTCCAATACATTACATGAATGAACAATTCTTGGATGATAGAATTCACAAATCCTCCTTTCTATATATAGGAGTCCATGGGGCCATAATGTAATCCACTAGGATTACATTATGGCCCCATGGACTACTAACAATAGAAAGGAGGATTTGTGAATTCTATCATCCAAGAATTGTTCATTCATGTAATGTATTGGAGGTTGCCCCCTCGAAGTGGCTTATTTCTAAGGCGTGAATATCTCTGAAATTGATCGTACTTGTCGAGTTCTTGTTTCTATGACTTCTTCATAACTTCTTTCGATGTCATGTTGATCTTCCTGTTGTTTCATTAGATTCCGCACCAAAGTTGGGTTATCCTTTGAGAGTTGGAGAACTCCTTGATTATTCAATAACTCTCTCTCTAGAGATTGGATTGGACGCTTGATTATTTCTTGATGCTTCTGTATAAAATTATCATCCTCCCATGTGAAATCTTCTACAGGAAAGTTCTTCCACTTGCTGAGATACTCTGAAATTGATCGTACTTGTCGAGTTCTTGTTTCTATGACTTCTTCATAACTTCTTTCGATGTCATGTTGATCTTCTTGTTGTTTCATTAGATTCTGCACCAAAGTTGGGTTATCCTTTGAGAGTTGGAGAACTCCTTATAAGGGGCTACACTATTAAAAATAAGGGGCTACACTAATAAAGTGATGAGCCCATTGTATTGGATGTATGGTATTGAGAGACCCATGGTAACTACCCATGGTATTGCATGTATGAAACCTATATAGAGGCTAGAGACTCTCCATTGAGAGGGGTCAAGGATTATTGTATTGGCAAGCATATGGCTTGTGGAGTGATCTCCTTCCTTAAAGAGTGAATGTATGGTGTTGCCCTACCTTAAGGGTTTGTACTATGGGGGGGATAATATAGGGTACGGAGGGAGGTACCCAAGGGAATACTGCTTAGTGCAGAATCTAATGAAACAACAGGAAGATCAACATGACATGAAAAGAAGTTATAAAGTAGTCATAGAAACAAGAACTCGAGAAGTACGATCAATTTTAGAGTATCTCATCAAGTGGAAGAACTTTCTTGTAGAATATTTCACATGGGAGGATGATCTTTCATCACCCAAGCATCAAAGTAATCAGTGTCCAATCAATCTCTAAGAGAGAGGATTGTTAGGCAGTGAACCCCAGCTTTGGTCACCGAGATCTAATGAAACAACAGGAAGATCAACATGACATCGAAAGAAGTTATGAAGAAGTCATAGAAACAAGAACTCGACAAGTACGATCAATTTCAGAGTATCTCAGCAAGTGGAAGAACTTTCCTGTAGAAGATTTCACATGGGAGGATGATAATTTTATACAGAAGCATCAAGAAATAATCAGTGTCCAATCCAATCTCTAGAGATAGAGTTATTGAACTTTTCCCACGATCACCTCTTTGAGATGAATCTGGAGTGCCGTCAAAATTTTTCGCAAGTACACGGCCTGTAGTTTCTTGGATATCAATTTCAGAGACAAAGAACAAAATAGTGACACGTGGCAAGTCGTACAAGTTCGCTCTACTGAACCAGTCCAAAATTAGGTCATTGTGGGAGATTGGACACAACTTTGTCTTGGAAAATCCAAATCAGGTCATACCTGTGGCATTCAAAAGAGAATTCAGAGGGCTACTTCAGTGCTGAATTTCAGATATTGAAGTTCTGAAATAACAGAGATAATACAATTTCAATATCGAGCTCCTCAAAGCAAGTAAAAGGTGTGTATTTTTTTTTTCCGAATTGCATAAGTCTTGTTTGAAGAATCAATTTGAATTGATTGAAAGGGCCTATTGTAGAATAGATATCAATATTGAAGTATAAAATGGCCCCTAAAAATAATTCAACACCCATTAAGCCTTTGGAAAGCTCTGCTATGACTCATGAAGACGAAGAATTGGCAACATGACATATCAAAATTACAAGAGCAAGTGCAACAAATTTCGTCTCGCAAAGAGCAACAAAAAATGACATGGATGGTTTGAAGAATGGCATGGAAGCTAAGATGGATGGCATGTAAGCTGGCATGGAATCTAAGATGGATGACATGGAAGCTAAGATGGAAAAAATGAAGAATGATCTAAAAGCAAACATGGAAGGTTTGACAAAGATGATACAAGAAATGTTTCCTAATGGTGAAAAGATAATGGAGGAAACTCATGATGACAACAAAATAAATGCTAATCGTGATTTCATAAACTCTAATGTTGGAGGGAAGAACCACCATATTCCAAAAATGGATATGAGAAAGTTTGATGGAAAGGATCATGTAACATGGATACTACAGATGGATCAATATTTTGATCACAATAATGTGCAAACACACACAAAAGGTACACATTGCAACTTTACATTTAGAACAAAATACATTTGTATGGTATCGATGGATTTGATCTCGTAAAAAAATTGTCACTTGGTCAATTTTTAACGGAGGAAATGATAGCACATTATGAGGATACAAAGAGAAACACCTTCTTTAGCAAATCGATAAATCTCAAATAAAAGGGTTTAATGGGGAAGCCCATTGAGGAATGCCAAAAATTGAATATAAGGGTAACCGATATTCTAGAGGAACACAGGATTGATCTCTTCATAGGTACTTTAAAGGATAACATCCAACATGAAGTTCGCGTTTTGGAACCTGATTCATTGGAGAAGGCATTCAGGTTGGCAAGAAAAGTTGAATGTAAAATTATGGCAACAAGGAAGTCTACTACTCAATTCTATAAAGAAGGAAGTGTGGCTACGCCTAGATTTCCACAACCTACAAGGTTGAAACCACAACAACTGGAAGATCAATATCACATTGAAAGAAGTTCTGAAGTAGTCACAGAAACAAGAACTCGACAAGTACAATCAATTTTAAAGTATCTCAGCAAGTGGAAGAACTTTCCTGTAGAAGATTCCACATGGGACGATGAGAATTTTATACAGAAGCATCAAGAAATAATCAAGCGTTGAGGACAACAGTTATTTGAAGGAGAGGGGCATGTTAAGTCCCTATATTAATAGTGTAGCCCCTTATTATGTTAGTGTAGCCCCCCTTATTTTTATTATTGTACCCCTATAACCCCCATATTGTTATTATTGTGCCCTTACATTATTATTGTTAGGTCGGCTAGGATTACATTGTGGCCCACTAGGATTACATTATGGCCCCATGGACTCCTATATATAGAAAGGAGGATTTGTGAATTCTATCATCCAAGAATTGTTCATTCATGTAATGTATTGGAGGTTGCCCCCTCGAAGTGGCTTATTTCTAAGGCGTGAATATCTCTGAAATTGATCGTACTTCTGTTTGAGTTCTTGTTTCTATGACTCTTCATAACTTCTTTCGATGTCATGTTGATCTTCCTGTTGTTTCATTAGATTCCGCACCAAAGTTGGGTTATCCTTTGAGAGTTGGAGAACTCCTTGATTATTCAATAACTCTCTCTCTAGAGATTGATTGACGCTTGATTATTTCTTGATGCTTCTATATAAAATTCTCATCCTCCCATGTGAAATCTTCTACAGGATAGTTCTTCCACTTGCTGAGATACTCTAAAATTGATCGTACTTGTCGAGTTCTTATTTCTATGACTGCTTCATAACTTCTTTCGATGTCATGTTGATCTTCCCGTTGTTTCATTAGATTCTGCACCAAAGTTAGGTTATCCTTTGAGAGTTGGAGAACTCCTTATAAGGGGCTACACTATTAAAAATAAGGGGCTACACTAATAAAGTGATGAGCCCATTGTATTAGATGTCTGGTATTGAGAGACCCATGGTATTGCATGTATGAAACCTATATAGACGCTAGAGACTCTCCATTGAGAGATGTCAAGGATTATTGTATTGGCAAGCATACGGCTTGTGGAGTGATCTCCTTCCTTAAGGAGTGAATGTATGGTGTTGCCCTACCTTAATGTAGTGTACCTATGGGGGGATAATATAGGGTACAGAGGGAGGTACCCAAGGGAATAATATGATGTATTAATATAAGAATGATAAATAAATGGGCCTTAGTTAATAAATAAAGTGGTTAACCCACATTATGTAAGGGACCACATGTAGAGAGGGAATAAAGTGATAAGCCCATTGTATTGGATGTATGGTATTGAGAGACCCATGGTAACTACTCATGGTCTTACATGTATGAAACCTATATAGAGGTTAGAGACTCTCCATTGAGAGATGTCAAGGATTATTGTATGGACAAGCATATGGCTTGTGGAGTGATCTCCTTCCTTAAGGAGTGAATGTATGGTGTTGCCCTACCTTAAGGGTTTTGATATTAATGAAGATCTGAAGTTTTGTCTTCTATGGTGTTATTTCTTGGGCAGATTTTATATTTCTATATATTTTCTTATCAGATCTACTACAAGTGGTATCAGAGCACTTTCTTGGGTAGAGTTTGGAGATTTGTTTTTTCATTTTTTGCAGGAAATTTTTGGGCGGCGAGTTTGTAGAGAAGATCTGGAAAATTTGGTAAAAAATTTTCAAAAATAAATATCAGATCTGGATTCCTTATCGAAAAATACCCAATTTCAAAAAAAAAATCAGTCGAATCGGAGTCCGGATGAGGGTGATATCGCTGATTTAAATTCAGCTATGTTGCAAAAATGTTTCTGACGGCAATTTCTGTACGGCGGCTCTCCTGACGTTTTAGTAGATTCTGGTGCAAAATTTCAGACAACCAATTACAGATCTGAGCTCCCCTTGAAAAATCACCCGATTTCAAAAAAAAAATCAGTCGAATCGGAGTCCGGATGAGGGAGTTATCACTGATTTAAAATCAGCCATTTTTTTCAGAAATTTGTGACGCCGGGGCAGTTGCAGCGCAAATCTGTGTTTCCAGAGTGCTTGGATCGGGATTTCAGCAATATGTTTAGATGTAGAATGGCTATTCCATTTTCGAAAACAGATTATATTAAGGATTCTGAGTTATATTGACCGAGTAATGTCCATTTTAAATTTTTGCCAAAGTAAGTGATTTTCTTCAAAACCCTTACTTTATTTTATGGATTCTCGCAAGATGAAGTTTACAGGAAAAGATGATGGTCCTACTATTGAAGATTTTTTACAATATCACAAGGATCGCTACCGACAATTTTGGATAGGCTCCATAGGGCTTGATATGAAAGATGAGGCAGATAAATGGTGGACCTCACTTGATAGCTCAGTGAGGAAACTTCCTGAGAAAAAACTTGAAAAAGTCCTTTTGGACAAGTGGTCTAAAGCCGGAAAGAAGGACAGTAAGAGCCATAAAGACTTATTTTCTACTAATATTTCCATATTACAGGTTCATGGAAGTATTCGGAAAGAGAACATCATAGTGTCTATCATTCCTAGTTGCAAGCATAATTGTATCAATGTGAATTTGGCTAAAAAATTGCAAGTTCCAGCAAAGCATATTGAAAAGACAGAGGTTGATAATGAAGATGTTCAAATTTATAAAGATTTGAAGATTTCTATGGATAAATATGTGTTGCATTCTGATTTTTATGCTTCAGATATGGATGTTGTGGACGTTGTTTTGGGACACCCTTGGATGGAATCCATTGGTACTGTCAATTTCAATGTGCAAAAGAAATTCATGAAACTCTGGTATAAAAAGAAGAAAATTACATTGCACGATATTTGCATTAGGAACCATGCAGAGACCGGGGAGGCAGAAGCACAAATATCCAACGAGACAGACACATCAGATGATGAGCCTTTGATGGTAGACAGCCAAACACAGACATCAAAGCAAGTACCAACAAAAGAACCAGATACATCAAATGATGAGCCTTTGATGGTAGACAGCGAAACACAGACATCAAAGCAAGTACCAATAAAAGAACCAGACACCACTCCATCACCAATAATGGAGGAATTACTGAAAGATGTTACATCAGTTAAAGCTTCAACATATCACCACCCGCATCACCCAGCAAGACAACAACCAGCAAAGTGGCAACGAATTAGCAACAAGGACAACAACCCTTGGATGACACATAGAGAGGTGCAACGATCCACTGACAACACATCAACACAGAAGAACCACCAGAACCCGCTTCCATCTCAAGCGAGCGAGGCACCGACTAGATCGAGTGTTCACATTTCTCTTGGATGGCTGGATGCACGTGAATGGTATCAATGGAATACTCTTTTGAGTAGATCTTATTATTTGTGTTCCTCTCATGTTTCGGGGACGAAACATGTTTAAGGGGGGTGTAATGTAGTGTACCTATGGGGGGATAATATAGGGTACAGAGGGAGGTACCCAAGGGAATAATATGATGTAATAATATAAGAATGATAAATAATTGGGCCATAGTTAATAAATAAAGTGGTTAACCTACATTATGTAAGGGACCACATGTAGAGAGGGAATAAAGTGATAAGCCCATTGTATTGGATGTATGGTATTGAGAGACCCATGGTAACTACTCATGGTATTACATGTATGAAACCTATATAGAGGTTAGAGACTCTCCATTGAGAGATGTCAAGGATTATTGTATGGACAAGCATATGGCTTGTGGAGTGATCTCCTTCTTTAAGGAGTGAATGTATGGTGTTTCCCTACCTTAAGGGTTTTGATATTAATGAAGATCTGAAGTTTTGTCTTCTATGGTGTTATTTCTTGGGCAGATTTTATATTTCTATATATTTTCTTATCAGATTTACTACAAAATTAGACTTTATTGGGCTGGGGTAGAACCATATAGACTTCCTGTATTTGTGCCTATGAGGTTATTTTCTTTGGAGTTCATTAGGTAGAGTTTAAATGTTTACCAAGTACATTTTGTGCCTATGAAGAAGGGTCATATGTTTAAGCTACCTATGTGTGTGGGTCTGTTTATAGTCAATATGAGACAGGAAATTGATGAAGTCATTGTGATGTTAGATGGAATGCATTTGATGTTAGGAGATGAATGGGCTTATGAACCCCATAGAGTGATTTCTAATAGGAGAATTGAAAATGGATATTCAACATTTATTCATGAAAGAAAAACTTACATAGAGAAGCTAGAAAATAAAGTTTTTGCAAGTTCTGTTGGCTCAAGTATTCAAACCCCTATCATATCTAAGAAATCTAACAAGAGGGGTAAAGAAGCAATGATTCATTTAGAAGATGAAGAGCAGATAACTGAAAAGAGAACAAAGCTCATGAAGACTTAGCAGGTGCTCAACCTAGTTTAACACTACAATTGGGAGATGAGAAAAATGTCCCAACCTCACCAAGAAGATA
Organism: Pinus albicaulis; assembly: GCA_034641835.2. Taxonomy (NCBI): domain Eukaryota; kingdom Viridiplantae; phylum Streptophyta; class Pinopsida; order Pinales; family Pinaceae; genus Pinus; species Pinus albicaulis. The sequence goes on along the minus strand of CM076581.1, from coordinate 953,474,454 downwards.
GGAAGATGCTCAGGAGCAAGTACCCTTGATTAAAAAAGTATTTGCTCAGATTGCTGAAAGAAATCAGAAGATTAAGGCTAGCTGTAATATTCCTAAATTAGCTGCAGCTAATAGGAATATTAATTTTCCATGTTTATTTTTACATTTCATGATTGATGAATAAATTGTAAAGGAGGACATGTAAAACTCCTGAAAACCAAGAATAAATCAATGCCCATGTGAACAAAGACATATCCAGGATATGCAAATAACTCCTGCAGGTGTGAATGGGTCTAAATCACAAGAGTGGGTCATCTTTTACCAAGTCAAACAGCACAGTCTAGATGCATTGAACCTCTTTTATGGACAGTGCAACTCTAGAAGGAGACTCTAAATGTGAAAGGGGCTAAGACAATGAAGTGGTTTAGGGTTTTCCAAGACTCCAATATTATAAAAGGAGGAGGAGAGCAACAAGAGAAGTTTTTTGAATACTATCATTTCTGAAGGTATTGTCTGCTCAAACATCCCTTGTTGGGTCTTCCTATTCAGGAATCCCACCTCCTTCCTTGAGCAGCTCTTGGAGGAGACTTATGCTATCTTTTCCACATCAGGCTTTCAGGTCAAGCTTCATCTTACACCTACAACGCTGCTCCTATTGAGGGTTGATTTGTCCTTGTGAGTTTCAGCAGTGGAAGACACTAGATCTGCTCAGATTTAGCTTATACTAGTGGCTTTTCTCAGTGAGTGTGTCTTTCAACCTCCTGGAAGAGTTCATTAGATGATTGTGCTTTAGATCTACATCTTGGCATCAAGCCAAATCATTCTCAGAGGCTACAAATTTTTTTCTCTCCCTAGACAGTGTTATTTGTAGATCTACAGTTGTAGGGTGTTTTGTCTACATTTTGGAGGAGATATCTCTGGTGTTGGGATTCTTCCTCTCACTGTGGTGATCCATGGATTGGCCATCCAATCCATGTTAGTTTCAGATATGATTTTTTGTACCATTTTATTATTCAGAAATTTCTGAATCATTCTGTAGATCTGTAATCTTAGATCTTAGATCTACTCTCTGTGCTTCCTATTTTGCACAAAACCCCAAGGGGAATGTATAGATCAACATTTCTTGTACACAGATCTGTATTAGATCTAAAATTTTATGTAAAGATATTATCTAGATCCGAAGAATTAATAAACTGCTTCTTCAACCCTAAAAATAATGATGTCATGGTTATGAGGTTTTTTCTCATGGTTGTAGCACCTCATTTCTGAGGATTTCTCCTGTATTGTCTCATTTTTTCTCTTGTAAAATGTATGGATTGTAATGTGCATCTGATTTACTGTTTCAAATCTGATTTCTGAACCTCCATATCATCCTCCTAATTTTCTTCATTCGATCTGCATTATTTCTAAAGCAGTCCTTTGCATAGAGCTGCAGCCCCTCTATTTGAGTGATTTTCAGCTAGACTAGTTTGTGGGAGATCTGTTTAACCCACCTAGTCTGATTTGTTTTTGCTCTCCTTTTGGATTTAGATCTTAGATGATCTGATCTAAGAGATCTAGGAGCTACAAACTCATTTCTATGCACATTATTCTTAGAAGTGCGTTATTTCAGCAAGCTTGCTGAGCTGTTCCAGATCTGGGATATTACAGTGGTATCAGAGCAAGATCTTTGGCTCAGCCTGTGGGGCTCAAGCCAAAGTGCTGAATGGAAAGGAGAAAGGTCAGAATGATGAAGAAGATGAGTTTACTCTCATAACTTTTCAAATCTAGTAAGAACCTCTCCAAGGAGGTTGTACGAGAAGAAGAGAGAAGAAGCAGTGAAACTCCTAGGAAGTTTCAAGAACAAGAAGATCAATCTAGGGAGTTCAAATATAACTTGAAATTCCAAGGGTTATGCAATATCAAGGAGAGAAAAGGCAGAAAGAAGGAGCAGCATGGTAAGGGTAGATTCTATCTATCTATCTTTGATGGATCACCTAAATGTCCAGTTAGGGTTTGGGTGGAGGAGCTAGACAACTTTGTGCAACAACATCAAGTTTCAGAGATTGAAGCCATCAAAGCAGCAGCACTGCATTTTAAAGGTAAAGCATATTCTTGGTGGTTGTTTGAGTCTTTTTCCTTGAATAATGCAAATACACCTACTTATGCAAGATTTATTGCAATATTGATAGAAAGGTTTGACGAAGCTCCATGTGTAACATCTTCTGTTGACACTATCAAACCACATCAGATAGATCTTTTGCATGAGTTGGAACAGTCTATGAATCCAAATCCATTTCTGAAAGCCATGGAAGAAGGTGTAAGTTTGCTTGATGCATTGCCAAGGGCAAGATCTCCATTGGATGAAGGGTCCTCTTCTCAAGAGGAAAGCATGAAGGTTTCTCCTTAAATAGATGACCAAGATCTAAGGTCTCTTGTTGATGATGAGAAAATTTTAGTTATTGAAGAGGAGGAGAACACAGGAGATGATAACGCAGTCACAACAAAGGCACCCCAAGCACTTCATGAAGAGGAGGATGGAGCACTTGCTCCAAGGGAAGAATCTCTTGCACACTTGCAAGGAGTTCCACAACATCTCACACATAAGGCTCTTGGCATAATACATGAGCAGCATCTACCATCATTGTCAAATGATGAGATCTTGAATATAGAAGGAGGAAAAGAGAAGGAAGGGCATCACAAGAAGAAGAGCATGGATCCTTCTCTATTTCAAAGCTTGGGAGCACAAAGAAGGCAAGAGGACCTATGCATTAAAGGTAGGGGAAAATCTGTCTACCTACACCCACATTCTACTCTATGCCTTGACACCTCTTTGCAAGGGGGTACTTTACCAGGAGCACCTCTTGATAGGAGGAAATCTAAAGTGTTATCTCAGCTATGGGAAGCATATGCATACTTGGCTAAGGAGGGAGCCTTGGGAGAAGCTATCATAGCACAGAGCATCTCTCATGAATTCAGAAGAGAGATGAGCAATTTCCTAAAGGGGGCATTGCTAACTCCCACTCAGATATCTGTGCTGAGAGAGGAGAAATCAAAGATCTATGATGGCATGAGCACGAGGACACATGGAAACTCCATATCTTTGGGGTAGCCCATGATCTCTTCATTCTCAAAGAATATTTCTGAAGATGGCAAGGGGATCCTAACCCTCTTGTATATATGGGCCAAAATGAGGAAGTTTTGGAAGACAAGGACTTTCCGAGGGGAAGTTGATTTCCATATTCTTCAATCTTGTCTTGAGCAAGATCAACTGCAAATGGGGTAGAAAAAGGGAGATTATGATGCTCCAACATGTTATTTTGATATCAAGGATGTCAAATATGGGAGCCATGAGAAGACAGGAGCTGCATTTCAAACCTCTACAATGCTGTCACTCTTGGAGAGATTGGATCCTTATTGGGATTCCCAACTCATGATGGAATACTCCAAGGACCTTTTCACATGGGGGGTTCTTGATGGGGAATTTAAGGATGAAAGGTTCAAGGTGGTTGATGGAGTCATCTACTTCTATAATCTTATCCTTTTGAACAAAGCCTCCAAGCTCAAGGAGAAACTACTAGATGCCACTTATGAGATCCTGCTTTCCAAACCCACTGGTTTTGTTAGAGCATATCATACTCTTTTGGGTGGGTTTATATGGGAATTTTTCAAGGAAGAAGTGCACTCTCATATGAATATGTGCATGGATTACTTGGTATAGGAGGAGGAACATAGCTCCTAGGAATAGCCATCATTGACATATCCTTACTCATTGAGTGTGAGAGGGAACTCATCCATGAGTTTCCCTACTGATGTAAAACAAGTATATAGAGGGACTTGTCTTTCTAAATGTTATCATGTATCTCCTATATGATTATTTTTTTCTAACACTCATTTACAGAACATTGCTCTGAAGGGGGGCACTATTTATGATGGGGTTCATGGGCTACTCAAGGCCATGAGCTATGTTGTTGCAGGTCATTCCTTGGAGGATCTTGGCAAGCTATTATATTCTTCATGGTGTGATTATTTTAAGAAAATTATGATGCAATTCCTCCAAGCATTCAGAAGAGATGGTACAACAAACAAGTGTTGGGGAAGGCACTTGTCATATCCTATTCTATGGAAGTTAAGGATAAAACTGCGTTGGTTGCACATGAGGGAACATCTTCCTTCTCATTTATCATACCTGGTAACTAGCATGATCCTAATCATGATCCCACAAGCTGAAGATGTCTTTATATTTGTTGGGGGAATATTTGGAGGGGAGGCACACTTGTTGGATGTGTCCTTGGGGAAAGGAGTTCCCCATTATTTTTGCATTGCATGCTTCAATGGGAGCATGAGATTTTGTATGGCCACTATGATAGATCACTTGTTTCTTTGTAGAGTGAGCCATATGTTTGTTGGTAACATGCCTCTCATATGTGTTGGGGAGGAGTTTTCCTATGGATTGCCAAGATGGGAGGTGATCCACTTCATTTGGATGATAGCATGGAGATGGAATACTTTCATGAATCATGAAAATCCCCATGATTGTCATTAATTATTTCTTGAGGAGGCCATGGATTAGAAAGAAGGTTTCCATAAAAACCTTCCATTCTTTCATGATGAGAGCCATTGGGTTTACTCACCAAGGGCCAACTTGCACATTGAGGAAGGACCATTGGGAGACAAAACTATTGCAGAATATTCAGAGCAATGGTGGAAACTATTGGATGCAGAGGCCACAAGAAAATATGGGGAGATTTTGCAGCACCCTTGCAGTTGCTTGAGGACAAGCAACATTTGGGAAGGGGGGACTGTAATATTCCTAAATTAGCTGCAGCTAATAGGAATATTAATTTTTCCTTGTTTATTTTTACATTTCATGATTGATTAATAAGTTGTAAAGGAGGACATGTAAAACTCCCGAAAACCAAGAATAAATCAATGCCTATGTGAACAGAGACATATCTGGGCTATGTAAATAACTCCTGCATGTGTGAATGGGTCTAAATCACAAGAGTGGGTCATCTTTGACCAATTCAAACAGTGCAGTCTAGATGCATTGAACGTCTTTGAGGGACAACAGAGCTCTAGAAGGAGACTCTAAATGTGAAAGGGACTAAGCTAATGAAGTGGTTTATGATTTTGCAAAGACTCCAATATTATAAAAGGAGGAGGAGAGCAACAAGAGAAGGTTGTTGAAGATTATCATTTATGAAGGTATTGTCTGCTCAGACATCCCTTGTTGGGTCTTCCTGTTCAGGAATCCCACCTCCTTCCTTGAGAAGCTCTTAGAGGAGACTTGTGCTATATTTTCCACGTCAAGCTTTTATGTCAAGCTTCACCTTACACCTATAGCACTACTGATGTTGAGGGTTGAGCTGTCCTTCTGAGTTGAAGCAATGGAAGACACTATATCTTCTCAAATCTAACTTATACTAGTGGCTCTTCTCAGTGAGTGTGTCTTTTAACATCCTAGAAGAGTTCATTAGCTTATTGTGCTTCAGATCTACATCTTGGCATCAGGCCAAATCATTATCAAAGGCTATAGCATTGTTTCTTTCCCTGGACAACTTTATTTGTATATCTACAACTTTAGGGTGTTTTGTCTACATTTTGGAGGAGAGATCTCCGGTGTTGGGATTCTTTCTCTCACTGTGGTGATCCTTGGATTGGCCATACAATCCATGTTAGTTTCAGATCTGATTTTCTGTACCATTGTATTATTCAAAAATTTCTGTATAATTTTTCAAATTTGCAATCTTAGATCTCAGATCTACTCTCTATGCTTCCTGTTTTGCACAAAACCCCAAGGGGAATGTATAGATCAACATTTCTTGTACACAGATCTGTATTAGATCTAAAATTTTATGTACAGATCTGCTCTAGATCTGAAGAATTAATAAACTTCTACTTCAGCCCTAAAAATAATGCTGTCATGGTTATGCAGTCTTTTCTCATGGTTGTAGCACCTCATTTCTGAGGATTTCTCCTATATTGTCTCATTCTTTCTCTTGTACAATGTATGGACTGTAATGTGCATCTGATTTACTATTTTAAATATGATTTTTGAACCTCCATATCAGCATCCTAATGTGATTCATTAGATTTTCATTATTTTTGAAGCAGTCCTTTGCATAGAGCTACAACCCCTCTCTTTAGGTGATTTTTAGCTAGACTAGTTTGTGGGAGATCTGTTTAACCCACCTAGTCTGATTTGTTTTTGCTCTCCTTTTGGATTTAGATATTAGATGAGCTTATCTAAAGGATCCAAGAGCTTCAAACTCATTTCTATGCACATTATTATCAGAAGTGTGTTATTTCATCAGGCTTGGTGAGCTGTTCCAGATCTGGGATATTACACTAGCATGGAGGCATAGGCTCAGTATCAAATAACTCCAGATCAAACAAGATTACTAACTACCATGGATCTTGAAAAATATCAGTTTAATATTTCTCTGTAATATTCCTAATTAACCCAAGCTAATAGGAATATGCTATTTTGTTTACATTTTCTTGTTGCAAGAATAAAATTGTAAAGGAGAATAAATTAAACTACTAAAACAGAAGAATAAATACATTCCCATGTGAACGAGGCTAAATTTGGGTTGCTTCAGCAAAACACCCTTATGTGTGAAAGGTATTAATTCATTTGAATGGGTCAACTGGACCAAATATACAACTTTTTCTAGATACATTGAACCACCTAGATGCCCGGCGTAGTTTTAGTTAGAGGCTAATCATGTGAATGCAACTAAATCATTGAGATGGTTTAGGGTTTGGCAAGGATTCCATATTATTTAAGGAGGAGGAGGACAGAATGAGAGGGGCTGTTTATGATATTATTTCTGAAGGATTTGTCTGCTTAGACACTTCACATTCTCTAGACGATTAGCTGAGAATAGTGTTTTTTAGCACTAGGTGTTCCTGATCGGGAATCCCACCTCTTTCCTTGAGAGGCCTCTTGGAAGAGTCTTGCATTTCTTGTCCACTATCGGGAATTTGGCCAAGCTTCTTCTTCCAACTACAGCTCAGATCCCATTGAGGGTTTGGTTTTCCTTGTGAGCAGCAATAAGTGGAGGCTAGATCTATTCAGATCTAGACCATACTAGTGCCTCCTTTCAGTGGGAAAGCCTTCTATCCCATTGGCAAGAGTGTATTAGCTGATTGGAGCTCTAGATCTATACCTTGGCATCAGGAAAAAGTCTACATCAAGCAAATAATGTATTTTGTATCCCTGGACAACGTTATTTTGCAAGTGAGAAGTTGTAGGGTGTTTGGCAACTATTTGGAGGAGAGATCTCTAGTGTAAAGGAGCCTTCCTTACACTGTGGTGATCCATGGATTATCCATATAATCCATGTATGTTTCAGATCTGATCTATTCATTGATGTATTGACTTCATAATTTCTGAATCATTCTACAGATCTACTACTGTAGATCCCAAATCTACTCTTGTACTTTCATGTTTTGCTGAAAACCCCAAGGGGTATGTAAAATAGAGATAGTCTAGTGTACATATATAATATAGATCTAATATTTTGTACATATATCTATCCTAGATTTGATTTTTAACCTACAGTTGTTGTTTACTCATGAAAATAACGATGTCAAGGCTTTACAATGAATTATATTGTTGCAGCACCTCTTTTAGAGGGTTTTTCTCCATAAAAGTCTCCATCTTCCTCTTGTACCTTGATTGGGATATATTGTAAATCTGATTTATCATTGTATAAGCTATTTTTGAACTGTCATATTGGCCTCTTGTTACTACTATTTAACACTGCGTTACTTTCTAGGCAGTGTTCTTTGTATTGCTGCAGTCCCTTCTTTGGGCAGTTTTCAAGCCATATTGAGTGTGGTAGATCTTTTTAACACACCTAGTTTGATTTTTTTATGATCTCCTCTTGGATCTGGGTCTTATATTATCAGATCTAATGGATCCAAGGGCTGATTTCAAGAGATGTAGCATCCATTCCTGAAAAATTCATTTTTTAAGCATGCCTTGCTAGTAGTCCCCATTTTGGGATATTACAGTGGTATCAAAGCAACTATCTTGGCACATCTTGTGCTTTTCTTATTGAAGAGCCAATATTTATTTTCATGGAAGAAAAATACTGATGAAGAAGTGTAATTACACTCAACACACAGAAGACAAGGGTCTAAACCCTTCATCTGGAAGAATGAAAGGGAAAGAGTTTTCAAAAACTCTGTTCCAAACTATCCATGAGCTGGAGAATGAAATCAAGGGAATGAGGAATGAAAGACAAGAAAATACCTTGAAGAGGTTTTCACATGAAGGAAGCCCCACTACTTCATCTAATGTGTGTGAGCATTCAACCACACAATCTAATCTACAAGGTTGTGGCATGCCTACATTCCTTGCAAGAGGAGAAGAAGAGGGAGGGACACCAAAGGGGGAGACTCTTGGTGACTATCTCTGGGAATATGAATCTCAGTCTAAAATATTCAGAGAGCATCTAAGCTTTCCAGAGTTTTTTCAACTCAAAGAGGAAAGAAGATCAAGTATAACTACGAGGAGAAGAGGGTGCATGTAGCACACCATGGGTAGAACCTTCCTACCTACTTTTCATGGGTCACCTGAGAGCTCAGCCAAGTCTTGGGTAGTGAATCTAGACACATAATTTCAGCTGCATAAAGTATCTAAAGAAGAAGCCATAAGAGTAGCAACGCTGCACCTCCAAGGTAAAGCTTATGCCTGGTGGTTGTTTGAGTCTTCTTCATTGAAAAATGTAAACATCTCTACTTATGCAAGGTTCACTAGGAGGTTAGTGAAGAGATTTGATTCTATGCCATCTGAAATTTCTTTGGGTAATAAAACTAAGCCCAAGATATCAGAACAATTGCATAAGATGGGAAGATCCATGAAGATAACTCCATTTCATAACATTGTTGAAGGGGTTGAAGATCTGTTACATGATTTTCCAAGGGAAAGGGACATACTTCAGCAAGAACCTTCTTCTCAAGAAGAAGAAATGAGTTCTCCTTTTTCAAGAAGAGATCAAGAGAAAGGATCTCTTATTGATGAGGCATACTTCATTGATGAGGAGAAGAAAGAAGAAGAAATGAAAGGTTCCTCCAGCGATGTGACAGTAGGAGGAGATCTAATTTTATTAAGAGATGGAGTTGAAGCTATTGCTTCTACTAAGAGGGCTCTTGTATCTTTTCAAGAAGGACGTAAGGATCCTATACATGAAGAGGATGAGCAGCATGTGTCTATGATGATAGGAAAGGAGACAAAACAATGGAGGAAATGTGTTCCAACACTGCATCCAAATTTTGGAGCACACACTATGATGGATTAGTCCTTTGTGGTCAAGACTCTTGACACCAAGGAGATGATGGGTGTTTGTGAGTTAATTTCATCTAAAGGTAGCACCTTATATTGTGAGATCTTGCAGAAGGTGGGTGATGAAGAAGAATATGGGGGAGTTTCTCCAACTTCTTCTTAACATGATACTTCCACACAACAATTAGAGATGGATTTGCGCAGTGGATGCAGTCATATTATGTTCCCATCTATTGTTCACATGGGAATGAACCATGAGACATCATTATCTTCTGGTATACCACCTGGGAGACCACCTAATTCAGATTTCATGAAAGATGTTTCATGCATTGAGGCTCCTTCCATAGATCCAAGGAGGGAGGGAGAAATAGAAGACCATGCTTCAGTGCTGAGAGTATGGGGAAAGCACAAGGAGAGGGAAATAATTTTTCCCTTAACATCACTATCCATTCTCTCATCCTATACTGTGTTGAGGAAAGATGCTGCAAGAATGAAGGATGACACCATCATGAAGAAAGGAAGGCCATCTTTGAATCATGAGACAAGCTTGTTTGGAGGGTCCTCTTCCATACATGATGAGAGATGGTGGTCACACATGCATGCTTTGGAAAAAACAAGGAGGTTTTGGATATATGGCAGCCCTCCATGGGAAGCTAACTTCCAAGAACTTCCATCTTCTTTTGACCATGTGCATGAGCAAGGAGGGCAGCAAGGAAGGACTGGAAACCTTCCACTTCGTACCTTTGGCATGGGAGATGTCAAGGAGGAGGAAAATGGGAAGCTGGGATTTCCAACATACACCTTTGACATGGGAGATGTCAAGGAGAAAGACAACAACATGGAAGACACTTCAGATGACACATTATCAGCGCTGTCATTATTGGGCACATTAGATCCCTATTGGAAATCCCAACTGCTGGTGGAATATTCCAAGGATATTCATACTTGCATGATTCTTGATGACTGGTTGCATGAAGAGAGCTATTCAATCCTTAATGGAGTCATCTATAATCATGGTAGGATCTTCTTGTCTAGAGCTTCCAAGCTCAAGGAGAAGTTACTATAGAGGGCTTATGAAGAGTTCAATTTTAGCCACATCTATTCTATGAATCTCAACAATATCATTTTGAGGAGCTATTATTGGGGGGGGGGGGATTTGAAAAAGAACTATATTAGCATTGTCAAATATGAATAGACATTGTGGAGTTGGAGCAGCAACATGACTCTAAAGAAGAGTTAAATCAGCCCTCTTTTCCTCCCCTTGAAGGAGAGAGTAGATCTATACACCACTCCATTGATATTAGGAGGATTGTTGGTGAAGAGCATGCCATTAGTACATCTGTTTTATATTCTGATTTCATGCATTCTTACACCATGTTTTTGCAGGCCATGACTCCAAGGAGGAGCAATACATTTTGTAAGCCTCATGGCCCATATTGGGTCCCAAAATTTTCTGAATTAGGCCACTCCCTTGGAAGAACAAGGGAGATTTTTCATCATGATGGGTGCTTCCCAAAGCCACCAAATATATCTCACATTTTCAGCTATGGTGAGATGGTATGGGTAGCAAGTAATTGGTGGGAGAACCACTTACCACATCTTGATTTGATGCAGGCAAGGAATGTTCTGTGCTGGTTCCACATGTGGTACTATGATCCACCTCCATGTGCACACATTTCTGTTTGTATGTACATTGTTTTGATCCCCTATATTGATGATGTACTTGTAATTTTCATGGGGATGGATGGAGGAAGGAGGGAAGGCATGCATGTGCCCTATGGGATGACTACACTCCCTATACTTTTTGTCTTATATTTTAGGGAGAGCATTGGGTAGACCATGGTTGTTTCAGGTGATTCATTGTTTCCTTATGGGAGGAGCTATTTGCATCTCATGAGAACATTGTGGGAACAAGTCATGGATGGATGGATTGGTGATCACTTAGCTTATGAGAGAATATTTTCCTTTTTTTGTGACTCCAACGGAGGGAGAGATGAGTTGCAACACTCACCTGATCAGTTTCTTGAGGAGAAGAAACATTTTGGAGGGGAGGACTATAATATTAATAATTAGCCCAAGCTAATAGGAATACACTATTTTGTTTAAATTTTCTTGTTGCAAGAATAAAATTGTAAAGGATAATAAAGTAAACTCCTAAAACAACAGAATAAATACATGCCCATGTGAAAAAGGCTAAATCTGGGCTGCTTCAGCAAAAAACCCTTATGTGTGAAAGGGATTAAGTCATTTGGCTGGGTCAACTGGACCAAATCAACATCACTGTCTAGATACATTGAACCACCTAGATGCCCAACGCATTTTTAGTTGGAGGCTAATCATGTGAATGCAACTAAATAATTGAGATGGTTTAGGGTTTGGCAAGGATTCCATCTTATTTAAGGAGGGGGAGGACAACATGAGAGGGGTTTTTTATTATTTCTAAAGGATTTCTCTTCTTAGACACTTCTCATTCTCTGGATTTTTAGCTAAGAATAGTGTTATTTAGCACTGGGTGTCCCTGATTGAGAATCCCACCTCTTTCCTTGACAGGCCTCTTGGAAGAGTCTTGCATTTCTTGTCCACTATCAGGCATTTGGCCAATATTCTTCTTCCAACTACAACTCAGATCCTGTTGAGGGTTGGGTTTTCCTTATGAGTAGTAGCAAGTGGAGGCTAGATCTATTCATATATAGACCATACTAGTGCCTCTTTTCAGTGGGAAATCCTTCTATCCCATTGGAAAGAGTGTATTAGCTGATTCGAGCTCCAAATCCATACCTTGGCATCAAGCCAAAGTCTATATCAAGCCTACAATGCAATTTATATCCCTAGACTGCGTTATTTTTCAAGTGAGAAGTTGCAGGGTGTTTGGCAACTATTTGGAGGAGAGATCTCTGGTGTAAAGGAGCCTTCCTCACACTATGGTGATCCATGGATTAGCCATATAATCCATGTATGTTTCAGATCTGATATATTCATTGATGTATTTACTTCAGAATTTCTGAATCATTCTGCATATCTGCTGCAGTAGATCCCATATCTACTCTTGTACTTTCATGTTTTTCTGAAAACCCCAAGGGACATGTAAAATAGAGATAGTCTAGTGTACAGATCTGATATAGATCTAATATTTTTTACACATATCTATCCTAGATCTGATTTGTAACCTACAGTTGTTTTTTACTCATGAAAATAAGGTTCTCAAGGCTTTACAGTGAACTATATTGTTGCAACACCTCTTTTAGAGGGTTTTTCTCCATAAAGGTCTCCATCTTTCTCTTGTACCTTGATTGGGCTATATTTTAAATCTGATTTATCATTTTATAAGATATTTTTGAGTTTTCATATTGGCCTCTTGCTACTTCTATCTAAAACTACATTATTTTCTGGGCAGTGTTCTTTGTATTGCTGCAGTCCCTTCTTTGAGCAGTTTTCAAGCCATATTGGGTGTGGGAGATCTATTTAACCGACCTAGTTTGATTTTTTTCAGATATCCTCTTGTATTTGGGTCTTATATTATCATATCTATGTGATCCAAGGGTTTATTTCAATAGGTATAGCATCCATTCCTGAAAAATACGTTTTTCAGGCATGCCTTGCTAGCAGTCCCCATTTTGGGATATTACATTCTCCTTCTCATCCCTCTGATATGACTATAGGGTCATCCAATAATTTCAATACTATAAATCTAACTTTTGATGTCAGAGAGATTCCCCTACTTGATAAAGTGAATTTACATATGCAAATAGGTCAACTGATAGTAAATGATTTGACCAAAACTAATGCAACGACTCTTAAAGCTGAGAACATGTTAGGGAAGGTCATCAAGTAGCTGAAATTGGAAAAATCCAACTCCAGGGCTTTGAATACATAGAATGAAAAACTTAAGAAGATAATTGTTAATATTCGAGTAGATCCAAATGCCAGGTCTACTATGCAGAAGATGTTATAGTGTGCAAAATCAAAAATCTTTGTGTTGAAGAAAAAATTGAAGTTTCCCACAGGGGAGCATTCTATGGCAACAGAATTAGCAGAAGTGGAAAATGAGAAAGAGAACCTTCTTCAATAGATTTTGTAGAAAGAAGAAGAAATTACAAAGTTTAAGGAAACTGTGGTATCATTACGAAATCATATTGATTCTCATACCTGCACTGCTATTTTTTGCATCTGGAAATGAGGATCCAGCATCATAGATAGCTCAATTAAATACTGAACTGAAGATGGAAGAGGGAGATGTCAAAAGGGAACAAAACGATCTGGAGACAGTAACAAATATTATACAAGCCAAATATAGGGAAATTAATAAATATAGGACATATTTCCAAATAGCTGATGTTGAGATCAAAAGTTTGAAGGAAAAGTTGAAGGGAAATGTATCTCTGATACAAGCTAAAGATATTATCTGGAAGGATATTATTGAAGAGATGAAAGAAATTTAGGATTTTGTGACTATTGTATCAAAATAAAGAAGCATTATCAAGGATTTCAAGGAGCAGGTTATGGCAGACAAGAAGAAGACAATTAACAGAGCTATCTGGGAAAAGATATTTATTGATTTCGTTGATTCGAAGACTGACCAAGAGCTGGAAGAGAATGAGATTAAATATAGGATTTTATATGATGTAGAGATTAACAAATTGATTGTTAAAAATGATTGCAGGAAGGCTACAGAGAAAAGGTTGACAAATATCAAAGAAGCAGTCAGCAAGTTCGACAATTTGTATGATAGAAGAGCAAGGGCAGGTTTGCCATCATGCTGGGGCCTTAGAGGTAATGTGTTATCATGGGATTACTATGAACCACTACTAGTATTGGGAAAAAGAAAAGTTGACAAAACTCATGAAAAGACTCTGATTCTAAAAGGAGCAACACTGATTAATTTTATTCAAAGGCATTTTCAACTGCTATGGTTGCTGAAAACCCTGTTTACAGAGAGGCTAGCATTCAATAGGATCACTGCTTTTAGATTGGAATATCATAGGATGATTAATTCACCTAAGGAAAAAATTGAGGTTTGGAAAAAATGCAAAGCCTAGATGATTGTTTTCCCTAAACATCCCTCAACTTCAAAGAAAGACAAGGTAGCAAGTCAAGAGAATACAGTAGCAAGACCAATTCATATTCAACAAATATATTAGGAATTTAAGTTTTATTTCATCTCTTTTAAGAGAAAATAGTTTTAATAAGACATTTTGATGACATGTGATAGGTATTTTATGAAGTCTCAAGTATTTTGAGTAGTTAGGAGTAGTTTCAGTAGTTACAAACTGCTTTACTTTGTATTTAAGGAAAAAGACTTGAGAGAAAAAGGTTTCGATTTTTGGACCTTCAGACTACTGCAAATTTTGTACTTAATTTTCAAATGATTAATGAATGGAGGTAAAGATTATTGCATCTATTTGATATTGATATGTTTTACAGTTTCCATTCTGTACTTTCTTTCTATGAATAAAATGAAGTAATGAAGCTACAAATCTCTTTTTACATATGTGAATAAGAGTTAAAATCCTTAACGGGTGCTCCTTCATTTTAACTATTCTCTATCTTAAAATTCTTTTGAAGTTTGAAGTGATAGATTTTGTTTATCATCATATCAGTTTGGGCTTCCTTTCTTCATGTTCTTCTTATTATTTCATTTTATATTAGCAGATAATGGCATTGTGAGGCATTCATTGCATTTGATTCTTGAGGGTTTAATAAAAAATCTCTGAAGGTGATTAAGGCAAGACCATTTGACTTAATATTTCTGTGACATATATATATATATATATATATATATATATATATATATATATATATATATATATATATATATATATATATATATATATATATATATATATATATATATATATATATAAATGTCATTGAGCGATTCATACCACAACCAAGGGATTTTTTCTAAAGATACCACACCCTCTAAAATCAATAATTAGTTCTACTAAAATTCAGGGATTTTTTCCCGGATTATCCATCTTTTGTTCCCATTGCATTAGATCTACCTTCCAGTTTTAGATTTCACCTGAAGGAACAAAATCTATTACAAATTATTATAAACCAATATAATATTGACATGGTGGGGGGGGGGGGGGGGTGGGGGGTGGGGTGGGCGGGGGGGGGTTGAATCAATATTATGTGAATTTTCAAGACTTTTTAAAATGTATATGTTGTCACAAATCATATAAAATAAAATTGCAATAAATCAAATAGCATACACACATGGGACACAAATATTTACATAGAAACCCATAAATGGATCAAATAATAAAACATATGTATGTGAATAATTATATGCTTCAAAATTACTATTAAATAATTTTTCATAGCATTAAGAAAAAGGAGACATGCATCCCCTAATTTTACAAGCACCTACTTCAAAGGAAGCATCAACTCCCTAATGTTCACAGGCACCAACCTGAAGGAAGGCCCGACTCTCTAATATGCAAGAACCAAATTTCTTTCCTAGCATATCCCACTTTCATACATTTTCAAACCCGGACCTTTAGGCATACTCTACTCAACTTAGTCTTCAATTTCATTCATATCAACTCTCAACCAAGTAAGTATTCTCTTGAACTATGAACATTCTTAATTCAGAAAATGAAATATGCTCTCCTCATTACAAAATTTTCTTCTTATCCAATTATTAGCACTCTCATCTACAGTTTCACTTTGTTGCACTAACACAACTTATACACATAGGTTCTGCTTCTCACATAGTGCTTTATATTTTCTCGTTAACTATATCACAACATGAATTTTTCACTATCAACACTCTTCCTTGCTCAACCACAATTGTGTTTATGAATAAACAACATTCTCATTTTGCACTTGTTTTTCTTTTATAAGTTCGACCCTTAAATTTCCATGGGAAAGAATCCATGGTTTGACCCATTAAAAAAATTATTTCATTATATCAACTTGTTCAATCTCAGCGACTATATCAATGATCCAATTCTCGTAATAATGGAATTTGTCAATGGCGTTGAATTTTTTATAAATACTTTTGTTTACTATTTTCCTCATATGTCTATAAGCAAGAATATGTGCCTAAGTTCCTTGACACTTCTTGGTCTATTGGGTTGTCGAATTGTTTTGCATACATTTTTGTAATCATTTTCCAATTACCGATGACCAATAGGCTGGCATACCCTTGGGTTCTAGTTTTTCTAATGCCTATAATCATGGGTTATAACCATGTCCCATTTAACTTAAATTTTATATATGACTTATTTTAGTGTGTATTTTGAGACCTTAGGGTCTCCCAAGTCATTCCATGGTGGAACAATCCCCAATTCCAATATGGAAACTCTACTGCTTACTAATGTGTCACAATTCCCACACAATGCTTCCTTTTTCACATCTTGATGATGTCATCATATCACATGCCATCACTTGGATGGTGCCATGTGTCATGTAAAAATCACCCACTTATCCACCCAAAATCACCAAAAATGAGTAATATGTTTTACCATTCCATACGGTCACATTCCATTACAACATCATTTTTGTTGAGCCACTTTCCATTCATTACCACTTGGTGCCATTTTTGCTTCCACATCATCCTCTAAATATTGCATTAGGTAATTTTCATTCATTGGAGACTGTGCATGTAGAAATCCCAATGTTTATCTAGGCCATCATATCAAATTGCGTGTAGTCATCTGACCATATTGTGTGTTGTACTACATGTTAGTCATTGCATTTGTTGGCATTTAATATCCAATATGGATTGAGACACACACAACCATTTGATTGTATCGTGTCCATATGTGCACTTTAGACTCTATTCATGTTGTGAGCCCAATATTAGTTGAAGCCATTGATCTTGTTGTTGGTGATGAATTGTGACCATTTATTTTACATTCAGTGCATAAGCGATATACTCGGTCACCTGCTTACCACATCCACTATTGTAGCCAATCAGTAATTTCCACCTTTCTTTCTCAACAACCACCTACCATGTGTTAGATAGGTGGCTAAAAATTCCATTATCTCTTGGAAGCATAAATAGTCAGAATGTCACTTAAACTACCAAACTTCAAACCAATTTTCTCTTTACTCCTTTGGATTTAGATCAAGTTCCATATACTACTGGAATATTCATAGATAGGGCTATCCATATGAGTTGTTAGTTTCCTTATTAGATCTAGGTAACTAAATATGAAATTCCTTAAAAAATATTACATTATTCAAGCTAGGAAGAAACATATATTAACAAAACCATGATAACACATTTACGGATCTCCCCTTGAACTTGACACAACATTAATGCCAACAACTTATTAACACAACTAGTGGAAATTTTGGATACGAAGGTGAAAGTGCTATGGAATAAATAAATCTCCTTGCTATAGGCATAATAGACATACTTCATTCCATATGATTCCACGTGGGAAAATCATGATTCCATGGGGCTAGAACACCCTCATAAATTTGAATAATTTTAGTGACAACAACTTCTTAACATAAGAAATGGGAATTTTTATATGAAGGTTAAAGTGATATGGAATCAAACAATCTCTTTTAGTGAGATGCAATGAACCTTTGGTCCATGGGACCTGCTACTGAGCAATGATACTGTGGGGCTATAGAACCTCATAAGCAAACTATATATATATATATATATATATATATATATATATATATATATATATATATAACACATTGAGGAGAATGTTTAAATAGGGGGGTGGGGGAGGGGGTGTTAATGGCATCAACGCTATTGTTACTCGAATAAATCCCTCTTGTAGACATGAGTGATCTCTCTAGTATTATAATGAATAAATAGAAGAAAAAAATCATAGAATATCTCTTTCCCTAAGCCATTAGCATTTAGATGATCAAAACTAGAAAAGAGAGGATGATGCTCTTACCTTTCAATCGAAATTCCTGTTGAAGATCATGCACCTTGTTTTGATGCAACTCCTCCATGCTTAGGAGAAACCTATAGACACAAACATACAATAGATCAAAATAAATTGTGCCATAATAATAATATAAAAACTATCTTAACCAAATGATTAAGGAGATTAGGAATGAAATTTCTTTAATGAGTTTACGAATTTTAAACATCACATTTCCAAGAACGCGATATAGTGAGAGTATCCAAATGTATTATTTAGGAATAGAAGAGAAATATTAAAACCGAGCCTTGATGTCGTACAAGTTCCTCCCATATGCCTCCAATATTCCTCCTTGGTTAACAAGTTCTCCACTTTAAAATGACCAGCATAAGATTACTATATGTGAACCCCCTCAAACTTGAGCTTCCTCTCAAATTATAGGAGAGACTGAGGAGGTTTCAGATCTACCAAATAGGAGTGGGATCCATAAGTGAGGGGATTAGGATCTTATGACCAAGGGAATTAGTTCCATGATTGGAGGGATTTGGCTCAAACTGATATGACTCAGAGGATTTTTGGTTGGAGAATATGTGCCCAATTATGCTTCTATATGTTACCTTTATCTTTTACTTTTTCTGAAGTAAGGTGTGCAGATTTTAATGGAAAAAGAGCGCAAATTTCTGTATGGAACCTTTGTAATGTCTGTGCATGTGCCAGAAGTGGCAACAAAAAGTTCGCAAGTCACTTTTAAGATTTTTAAAAGAACCATTTCCCAAAATTCAGAACTTGTTCAAGGAATATGAATTTTTGACTTTCTAGGAAGCATGAGTATGGATGGTGATAGATCCATATTAGCTGTTAAATGTCATGGTGAAAAAATAACGTGTAACAGATTTCCTCCTAAAGTGTGAAGTCTGAGAAATATTTTACAAGAGTGAAGTTCTTTATCATACCAAGGATTGTATTGGAGACATGAGTCAGAAACCTACAGTGAACATTCAATGAAAATATATAATCATCACTGAGGTAGGCATTCCCATACTCGGAGTAAAACTAGCTCTATGTGCTAGTATGCAAATGGTTTAGAATTATATTAATAGTAGACATGGTATGGATGCAACAATATGTCAAAATGGTCTACTCAAACATAAATACATAAAGCCTCACAACTTGGATGGATGAAACTAGATCTAGGGTCTTCATGTTTCTGTACTAGTTCAAATCTAGCCATGTGATTGAATGCGTCGAAGTCCAAGATGGTAGAAACCACCTGATTACCAGTCAATGATGAAAATTTTTAACAATTGTGAGAGAAACCACTAATAATGAAAATGGATCTCAAAGTAATTCAGTACAAACTATGAAGTGTGAATGGAAGATTTGCAATCGACCACTCATAGGTTCTATCAATGAAGGGAAATGATGAAAACCTATCGTCGAAGGTGAGAAAACTGACATTAGGACATGCTGATTCCACGGTACTGATAAAATATCTAGATCGACTTCCTAGATAATGAGATGAAGTTGATGTGAAGTGATATGTCATAGGAGGGCCTACGAGACGAAAATCATTGTTCATGTTTGAAGAAATATTTTGCAAGGACCAACTCAGGGATGGTCAATGGAGACAAATATTTGCAATGAAAAAACTAATTGAAGCTGAAATTTCTCTTGAACACATAATGACACTATAAATGAATTGGTAGCATTTGACTTAAATATAATGCCCAAAACCATTTGAAGTATTTTAATGAGGTTTGATTAACTGTAAGATAAAAGGATTACCCAACCCAGAAACTAGTGTGGCAAAGTGTCATGTTCAAGAGTGACATGCTTCTTCTAAAACAAGTATAAAAGATGGATTATTTTTCTCGAAATTTCCCCCCACCATTACTGGAAAGTACCTCTTTATTTTCTTCAAGCTTGAGGATGATAAAATTTTATTTTTTTATAATCTCATCCTTTGGATCAGTCCTCCGAAGTATTTTTAATGAACCCTAGAAAGGAGTGGTTCGGTCTCGTTGTAATCGACGAGTCCTCCACTATTCATTTTAATGAGTCCAACATATCATTAACTTGCTGTTTTTAGGTTTTATGGAATTAGAATAAAAACGTAAGTAAACTCCATAATGTTCTTTTTAATAAATTTAGCCCCTGAAGCCTGAAAAATGATAAAATAATGTAGGAGAGAACTCTACTAACCATTCTTAGTCAACATATACCTTTTTCGTAAATTTAGTCTAGCTTGGTCCGGAAAAGGGGTAAACTTATATTGAATACACGTTTTTTCATTTATTTTTACAAGTTTCAATAGCCAAGTGCTCGAAAATATTTTCATATTTAGAGAGTTTGAAAATGTCTTAAAAGAAAACTCTGTGATTTTTTTTTCTCGTTTTTTTCAAGAGTCTGAAAAAGTGATAAAATTTTACTCTGTCATCAAAATGATCCATATTTTAAACATGAAATATTCTCTACATATAAAACTCAAAAAATTACAATAATCAGTTCTCAATGTGGTAAAAAATGTTGAAAATTTGAACTTCTAAAAGGTCAAAGGAATAAAATAATAATATTTTATTCATAAAAGCTTATAAAAGTTGAAAAAAAAAATCATTTTTACCATTTCATTTCCAGAGCAGTAAAAAATGGATTTTACAATAGAAATTTTGAGGGTGATATCAGGTGAATCGATGGACAGTTTTATGAACCATCTTTTCCAAGTAACCAATCGCTCCATTATCTTGTTTTTCATTAGTTTACTTTTGTGTTTTAGGTTTAGGATTTATTTTTTAGGGGAGAATATGTTTTTAGAAATCGCCTCTGGGGGTACGCAGGTTTTCCATACCAAGCCCGTGCACCTCGAAAATTTTCTATATCGAAAATTATCGTCGGTGCGTGGTTTTTCTGTACATAAAGTGCACAAAAAATCACCGTGTGTAAAGAAAAATTGCGCAGGTGCCATGAGGTTTTTCAAAAGTGAATTTTCTACCATAAAAAATCTCTAAGTTTCTCCCAAGGGATTTTAATGCTCTTTAAGGATTTATTAAAGGAAAACAGAAACAATCATGCTCAAGTGGAGGGGAAGTGAGCATGAAACACATAATAATGAGGAAATTGATAACCCTGTAATATTCCCAAATGGGAAAAGCAGGAATATAGTGCAAAATGTTGGAACAATATTGCAGATCATCATTTATAAAGAAAGAGGCCAATATGGAGACCTTTCATATGTTATTACACCAACAAAATGTACATAAGAAATGGGCCATAAGATGCATAACAAGAAATACAAGCCTTCAATGGACAAAATCATTCAATAAGGGGTGCCACAACCATGTATAAAAGATGGAAGACCCTTACATCGCTATTTTATTACCTCTACTCTAGAATTTGATTATAAATCAGATCTAGAGCTGATATGTGCCTCACAATATAGATCTATATCAGATCTGATCACTACACAAGCTCCTCTAAACAACCCCTCAAGGGTTTTCAGCAAAACACCAAGTACAAGTTGTAGATATGAGATCTAAGACTGTAGATCTATTGAAAAATACAGATCTGGAAAGTGTGGCTAATCTAATATGATCAATAAAATAACCTCCTCCAATAGATCCTCAAAGTGAAAGGCAGATCCCCTTCACTTGAAAATCAACTCTCCAAATGGTGTGCTAAACCACCCTATAACTCCTCCTACAGAAATAACGCAAATCTGGAAGTAAACTGCACTGTAGGGATCAAAATATAGTTGGCCTAATTCCAAGATATGAAAATAAGCTCAATGGCCTTCAATATTGTCCTCCCAATGAAAAGGAAGCCGCCTCCACTAAAAATAACCAATGAGATGGCCTAGATCTAGAGATCTAATCACCACTTGTTGCAACTTGCAAAAACAACCAAACCCTCAACATGATTTGCACTATAAAAGAAAGATGAAGCTTGGCCTTAAGCATGATAGTGGAAAATGTAGTAAAATACTCCTCCAAGAGCTCCTCAATGGAAGAGGTGGGATTCTCGATCAGGAACGCCCTGTGCTAAACGTCACTCTATCTTAGCTAAACAACAAGAGAAAGATATATGTCTAAATAGACCATATATTCATAAATATAATAAACCCATACCTAATCAATATGGCTTCCATCCTCTACCTGATATAAGATATGAGCTTGCAAACCCTAAGCCCCATCCAAAAATATCACTACATTCACACAAAGCATCTCCATCTAAAACTGCATTGTCCCTCATTGATGACCACTCCTCCATGACAAAGTTGTTGATTTGGACAAGGTTGACCGAGTCGAAGTGATCCAGCCCCTTTCACAACAAGGGTGCTTTAGTTAAGTTGCCAAGATTTGTATCGTTCACATTTGGAATTTATTTATTCATTATTAAGGAGAATTATGGACCTCCTTTTCCCTCTTATTCTTTAAACAAAGGAATAAAACAAAATTGAATATTCCAACTAGCTCATGACTAATTGGGAATATTACAGTTCTCTCTTCCCAAATGTTGCTTGTCCTCAAGCAACTAACAGGGTGAGTGGTTCAACTCTTCTCCTCCTCCTTTGGTGACAGCAACATGTGATAAGCTTCCCTCATAAGCTAAGTGTTCACCAATCCATACCTCCATGAATTGCTCCTCCAAAATTACCATGAGATGCAAATAATCCATCCCATAAGGAGACAATAGTTCAAATGAAAAAAACATTGTTTGCCTAATGTTCTCCCTTAAACATGTAGCATAGTGACCATGGAGAATCTCCATCCCATAGGGCACATACATACCTCCCATCCTCCCTCCAAACATTACCATAAATAGTATAAGTACATCATCAATGTATGCAATCAAAATTAAGTACATACAAATAGAAATTTGTGCATATGGAGGTGGGTCATAGTCCCACATATGGAACCAAGATAGTAAATCTCCTGACTACATAAGATCATGATGTGGTAAGTTGTTTCCCCACCACTTTCTTGCTGTCCAAGTCATCTCACCATGGTTGAAAGTGTGAGATATGTTTGGTGCCTTAGGAATGCACCCACAATGATATTATATCTCCCTTTGATCTCTAAGGGAGTGGCCATGTTCAGAACGTTTTGTGGCCCAAAGTTGGCCTTGAAGTTTATATGGAATAGTGCTCCTCCTTGGAGCTATGGCCTGCATAAACATGGTAAAGGAATGCATATCTTCATTAAATAAAATATTATTTACATGAGCATATTCTTCACCAAAGTTCCTCATTAAAAAAATGGAGTGGTGCATAGATTTATCTCCTCTCTCAAAAGAAGAAAGAGGTGGCTAAATTAACTCCTTTATAGAGTTATGTTGTTGTCCCAACTCCACATGGTTCATGCATCTTTGAAAATGCTAATAGAGTTTTCCTTCAAATCCCTTCCAAGTGTAGCTTCTCATGATAATGTTGTAGAATTTCATGGAATATGTGTGGCTGAAAAATAACTCTTCATAGGCTCTTTGTAGCAACTTCTCCTTGATCTTGGAGGCTATAGATAAGAAGATCCTACCATGATAATAGATGACTCCTTCTTGGACTGAATATCCCTCTTCATGTAGTTGGCCATCAAGTATCATGCGTGTATAAATATCCTCGGAATAATCCGCCAACAGTTGAAATTTCCAATATGGATCAATCTCCCATAGTGATAGTGCTGATGATCTATCAAAAGGAATGTTTTTCATATGGTTGCTCTCATCCTTGAAATATCCTATGCTAAAGGTATATGTTGGAAGGTCATTCCTCCCATGCTTCTCATCCCACAATGCAGAATCTGAAATGAGAGTGGGTAATGATGATGTTGGGAGAAGATCTCCCTCCTCCTTGAGCCTACCCAAGACTCCCAGCACTGTATCATTGCCTTCTAATGCTCACATCCCTCCTATATATATGCTTGGAGAATCATGTTGTGATATAACTCTCACTAAATCTGAATCAGGTGGCCTCCCAGGTGGTTTTCCACTAGACAATAGTGTCCCATGCAGTAATCTCATAAGAATAATAGATGAGACTGTAAGGTCCTTGCTTCCACTGCACAAATCCATCTCTAATTTCTATGTGGAAGTTTTATGTTAGGGATATGTGTGCATCCCTTTAATCATTTGATATTTTCCACTCTTTCTATCCACCTGTTGAAACCCCGAAAATCTGGTCTACAACAAAGGGGATACCCACCCGGTCCAGACCTTGGTTAGCAACTCCTTTTCTGTTTGGTGTAGTGGTTCCGACTGGGGATAATGGGACTAGTTTCCTAATATGTGTGTGTGTGTGTTGAGAATTGATATTTCCTTTCTAAGACAATTCCTAAGTGAAATGCTTTTATTCTAATTCTAATCTAATAACATGTAAATTGTAATCTAATTAAACAGAAATATCTAATTCTAAACTAAACCCGAGATGTAATCTTTTATTTATGCGATCTAAAATGATTTCAAATAGCAATTGGTAATAAATATCATTCAACTGTTATAAGAAAATAATTCAATAAAGATAAACCACTTCGTATAAAAATTTAGACGAAACAGTTGTGAAAAATATATCGCATAATAAGCTATTCATACATTAAGCATAAACAAGTGGCTATCACCGTACAAAAGTGACAAATTATAACTCAAACATTCAAGCGTTAATACATAAACAAATGAACATAAATATCACTTTAACACAGAGGCAGAAATAGTTAAGAGATAAAAGTACCATTTATAACTAGTTCTACTCATGAGCTTCAAGCAATAATGACTTATCTCTTATTAATTCAACATCCACTAAGAGTACAGAAGTGCAACATCAGTAGCAGATATTAAACGCAGATATCAATAAATCCTATTCCATTCATTCATAAAAACCTCCTCGGAGGGTGCAAAAGTGCATGTTCTGAGGACAATTTTTTGAAAATTTTTAGGACCCTTCTCTAAATGCATGAGAAGGGTTTAAATACTACTAACTAAATCTAAAAATAATTTATTACAAAAATATAGGATACGGTTTAAATGACCATCCTATTTTTAGGCAAAAAATAAAACAAAACTACTACTAAATATAAAATTAAAATTTAACAACTAACTAACTGTGAATGTGTTCTCTGCAATTGCAAGTGTTCAGCATTGATCTGAGAACAATAAGCTGGCTGACTTCAGATTTCAACTGTTCTATGAAGACAGAATCTGCAAGAGCTGGCGCTATCTTTTTGGTAGAATTGATGATACACTCGAGACTCATGCATTGGCTATGTGGTTTTACCAGACATGCCCAGTATGAATCCCAATTTAACTTTGTTAATCCTTTAATCAATTCTGCCTTCTCTTGGGCTTTCTGTTTGCAGTAGCTGTGCTTTTGTTAGGTATCCTGGAGTAGTTTCAGAGACCAGATTTTCCTTGTGTAAATTTTCATTTATAAAATCAATAATACTGCTAACTGCTGTGGCTGCTTCTTCTGCCGCTTGCTCTGCCTTCCTGATCTGTGCATCCCAATTATTAAAAAGTATTTATTTGTGATTTTCATTGATTGTAGGTGCACTTGCTCTTTTCCCTTCTTCTGTATTTTTCCAAGCCAAATAGTCATTAATTCTTTTTTTTCAGTTAAATCATAATCATGTCGCAAATCTACGACATGATTCGTGATTTTATCACTTTCTTCACAATAAGAGTTCCGTTCTAATATTCTTTGGCATAATATTTCTTGTTGTTGCAGTAGTTCGTCATTTAAGGAAATAGACTCTGTGATAAATTCTGTGAGATTGGGATCATATTTGTGCGTCTCTTGCATAACCTATAGCTGTTTCTCTTTTTCGGCCACACTGTTCTGATATCCAATCTAAATTTGTTGAAAATCTTGCTGTAATTTTTCAAGTTGTTTCTGAGCTTCACTGTTAGCATTGGCTTCTTGCAGCTATTGTTGCAAGACCTGTAACTGATCTTCTTTCTCATTCAATAATTTTCGTACCTTAGATGCTTTGTCAATGGCTGCAGAGGCATAAGCTCCTGTGATCTGAGATAATTTACTGAGATTTTTTGTTGGATTGGTAGTAGGATCTTTCCATAGAACATCTAGGTGTTCTGCATCATGAGAGAGAACATTTTCTAATTTCCTTTTCTTCCTCTGTCTTCTTACCATTGTCTTGTGTTGTGGAATATAGAATACATCAAGATGAGGAATTTCCTCTATCTTAAGCATGAGTTCAGAAGACGGGGTTATAGGAATATGTTCTGTTTCTGAGACATTAGTAGTTACTCATGTGACTATATTTATTGTTGTCTGTACATTTCTCATAGGTGTCTGTGTATTTTGTGCTTCAATATTAATCAAATCATTGAATGTTTCCCATTCCTTATCCAATTCAGTTCTGACTGATGATTTCTATACAATGAGAGGGGGAATATTTAACTGTGGAGAGGTTGAAATATATTGCTGTGAGAGTTCTTTAGACTGGGCAGTATCTTTTACTGACCCTTCACTCTTAGAGTGTTCAGAGGTTTCTCTTCTGGACTTTGAATTATACCTGTTTGTATCTGAACTTCTACTGAGACTGACACTAGGAGTTATTTCCCTTACGGGTTCCAAGCACAATTTATCAAGAAGGATAGTAGTTAACCTCCTTTGTCTATATATTTTGAATTCTTGAAAATCTGCTGGAGGAAAATGTATTTGAGCCGAATCTAGAATTTATTTAAGTGTGCCTTTTTCTTGGAACATGTCATCAAACAAATCTTATTCTTTAGAAAACACTCTTATCTTGACTGTAGTAGTGAAATTTTTAACAACATCATATGGATCGAATGGTCTTCTTGGAAATTTGAACAAATGTAAACATGTAATATTGTTTACTTCTTTAAATGCATGACCAATATCAAATAATGAAAAGGTCCCACAGGCCACAGGAAATTGAGGCCAGATAGCCTTCTTCTTGTCTTTCAACTCATTAGTCAAACCTCCTTCTCCGCAGGTTTGATAAGCAATTTCTCGGGCAATGAGTTTATCGGGAACATACAATGGTAAAACATGAGGAGAAGCAAAACTTCCAAAAACCCTAACATATGTAAATAATTCTTCTCCAAACCATCTCGCAACAGGTAGAATGTCTAACTCTTCTTTAGGAGAAAACCTTGGAGCATCTTTATCATACAATATTTTGTATAGGGGTAACATAATGCCATGGCAAATCTTGTAAAAACAGGGAATGAACTCTGAATCCCACAACTCTTTGTGATAAGCATGAATGGGCAGGGGATATTGAATTGTCCATTTCCAACCCATTAACGAAAATTTAGAAACAAAACAGATTGAATCCATCACATAAGCAGATAAATAAAAAGGAGGATAAATCCTCTGAGAAATAGTTCTCTTAGACTGATAATTGAAAATAGCCGTGGCTAAGTTGTCAGAAAGTATCTTAGCCCAATCCACAATGGTAGCATTAACAACAGCATTCAACAACGGAAGCCATTCAGGTGAAAACTTATTAATGTCAGGCTTTCGAAAAAGCCGACATAGCATAGCAGCAGCAAAGCAGTACAGAAAAGTGAGAGAACCAGCACTATACATACCATGTTTATCTTTCTTCAGTGGTTCATCTCTCCTGGACCAGTCCTTGGTGCATTCTGCCAGGTTTTCATTTTCTTTGGAAAAATTCTCCATAAAATGTTTTTTATAAGTTGCCTGTGGCTCCAGAAAATGATACATGAGTCTCAAATCCTATGGATTAAATGAGCCAATGAGCTCTTGACCCTAAGTCTTAAACTATCTGTCTGAAATATCAGTGCTATCTAGCACCCATTTAATCATATTTGTGTATAGAAGAATTCTAGGTCTCGCTGCTATTCGATGCAAGAATGAACAAGCTAGCTCTGTAAGAGATGCTTCAGAAGACCCATGTGATCCCGCAGTAGCCGTAACCTCCATTACGCTGGGGTTCTCTTCTTCAAAAAGATTATACATGCCCTCCCAAGTAGTGATACCAGCGTCTCTGTTACAGGCAGTGTCTGTGTATAAGGACGTCATCTCTTTATCTTCCGAACTTGGAGCCTTGTCTTTCATTCCCATTTTATTCTGAATACTTCTTTGTATAGTTCTCAGCTCTTTGCTCCTACATTTCACGAATTAAGTGAGAATAATGATAGAAAAAGGTGACGGGAAAGTTTTAAATGATGAAGACGTATGAAATATACTACCTTACGTGAAATAACTCTTTAATCAGAATGAAACCATTTTTCATTAATGAATGACAATAAATTCATTAATTTAACATTAAAGCGTATAATGGGGTCTCGATTTATGGAAATATTCTCTTTGTGTAATGGGCCTTTAACAATCTACGATAAGGCGATCTGCGATTTGCTTCGCAATATTGCAAAATCACAATATTGCAGATCGCAGTCTCGTGGAATCAAATAGCGCAATTATTGTAATATCGCGAAATCGCTATATCGCAATATCGAAAGATCGCAAGAAATAATATATGACAAACATCCATTAGCACATTTTCTGCGATATGCGATTTGCGATATATATTATCGCTCATTGGTGATTTGAAGTTTTCATCGTAAGATATAACATTCTAAGCATGCGATGCGATGAATGTTCCTTTAGCGCGTAGTTTCATATCACATTTTTTAGAATTCCTCTTATAAAGAGGTGTTCATTTACCTTTTTGCGATGCGATATTCCTCAAAGAATGATTCAATTCTAAGCTATCATAAAACTTAAGTTTTCTATATTTTTCAAGGAATTTTCTCCTAAGTTTATGATAGTAAGTTTTATTGAAAAAGGAAAACAATCACTAATTGATTTTTTGATTTTTTGAGTAAGGGTCAAAATAGAAAATTTTCCAGAAAATCAAACTTTATTATAGGAAGACAAAGTATATTATGCTTCTATCTATCAATGATATTTTGTTTCTTCTATATTCAACTTGGATTATTTACTTCCTCAAGCTAGTCCTTGTACCTACATTAGTCATTACTTGGTCTATAAAGATAAAAACAAAATACTTCTCTGTAAATCAGTTTTTAAATATGCTCATTTGTCGTAGGTAGAGCCACTGCTGCCAGCAGGTGTTTATAGCCTCGACAG
The DNA here is from genome assembly GCA_034641835.2 of Pinus albicaulis. Classification (NCBI taxonomy): domain Eukaryota; kingdom Viridiplantae; phylum Streptophyta; class Pinopsida; order Pinales; family Pinaceae; genus Pinus; species Pinus albicaulis. Next base: position 953,445,269 of record CM076581.1, on the reverse strand, counting down.
GGTTACCTGTTACCCAACAATGATCCTGTGTCCTACTTTGGAAAATATATAATTTTCAAAGAGAAATCCATATCCACACTTATTGCTTTCATTTTTCTTTTTTATCCTTAAAGAACAATGTCTTGGTTTGGTAGCCAATTTATGACAGTGTCATTCACTTTATTTATAACTTTGTTGAACAAGCTGGCTCCTGATGAGACCCCTTGTCTTTCGATTGTAATAATCTTGAGTCATTTCCCTATTGTGGTATGCAGTATTGGCAAAGTCAGCAAGTTATAATATCTATGATCATGATAAGTCGGCTCGTAATGAGACCTCTTACACTTTAAGTTAAAGTGCATTGTTGGATTATTCCCTGAACATTGTAATTTTCTAGGTAGGGAGGAAGTCATTGTTTCCTTAAGATAGCTCTGGACGACAATAGTAGAGTTTTTTGGAAAGAACTTTTCTACAGAGAATCTTTGTTTTGTTATTGATACCTTTCATTAGATTGACATAAAACAATTTCCCTCTAAAAGTTGCTTTTTATCAAAATTTTCAAAGTTGAAACTAATATCATTTCTAGGTATAAAGATTTTAACTATATCTTTAAATAACAATGATCAATTTTCTAAAAGAATTCTATTCATACAAGTGAAAAAAAAAAAAAAAAAAAAACCAAAACGAGAATTTGTGTCATTTTCGTGAATTTCCAAATGTAACCATTAACAACCGGTTTTATTATGACAATAAAGAAAACTAATATACAAAATAGAAGAGTGATCTTCTATGGAAAATATTTTTTGAGGATTTGTCCATTAACAGGTAAATACTCTCTTTTTCCTGTTAAATCCTGTAACATAAAAGTAGATGGACCTATAATCTCTGTGATTTGGAAAGGACCAAGCCACATTCGTTGAAATTTTGTATGTTTCACTTTTTCCTCATGAGCTTTGTCCCATTTTAAAACTAGATCTCCGACCTAAAAGTCCTTTCTGGATGTCATGTTTGAATCAAAAGAAGCTTTAACTAACGCTTGATGATGAGCATGAGTAATTTTGGCCTTTTCTCGTTGTTCTTCTAGCTTAATTATTTCCATTTGCCTTAGCTGTAAGGAAGAAGTTGGTGCTTCATCAATATGTTGAACTAAGGCCATAGAAGGAATTGCTAGATGAGTTCGAAGAACCACTTCTACAACAAGGGGGATACCCACCTGGTCTGGACCTTGGTTAGCAGCTCCTTTTCCGTTTGGTGTAGTGGGTCCGACTGGGGATCATGGGACTAGTTTCCCAATATGTGTGTGTGTGTGTTGAGAATTGATATTTCCTTTCTAAGAAAGTTCCTAAGTGAAATGCTTTTATTCTAATTCTAATCTAATAACATGTAAATTGTAATGTAATTAAACAGAAATATCTAATTCTAAACTAAACCCGGGATGTAATATTTTCTTTATGCGATCTAAAATGATTTCAAATATCAATTGGTAATAAATATCATTCAACTGTTATAAGAAAATAATTCAATAAAGATAAACCACTTCGTATAAAAAGTTAGACGAAATAGTTGTGAAAAATATATCGCATAATAAGCTATTCATACATTAAGCATAAAAAAGTGGCTATCACCGTACAAAAGTGCCAAATGATAACTCAAACATTCAAGCGTTAATACATAAACAACTGAACATAAATATCACCTTAACACAGAGGCAGAAATAGTTAAGAGATAAAAGTACCATTTATAACTAGTTCTACTCATGAGCTTCAAGCAATAATGACTTATCTCTTCTTAATTCAACATCCACTAAGAGTACAGAAGTGCAACATCAGTAGCAGATATTAAACGCAGATATCAATAAATCTTGTTCCATTCATTCATCAAAACCTCCTCAAAGGGTGCAAAATTGCATGTTCTAAGGACAAGTTTTTGACAAATTTAAGGACCCTTCTCTAAATGCATGAGAAGGGTTTAAATACTACTAACTAAATCTAAAAATAATTTATTACAAAAATATAGGATACGGTTTAAATGACCGTCCTATTTTTAGACAAAAAATAAAGCAAAACTAGTACTAAATCTAAAATTAAAATTTAACAACTAACTAACTGTGAATGTGTTCTCTGGAATTGCAAGCATTCAGCATTGATCTGAGAAGAATAGGCTGGCCAACTTCAGATTTCAACTGTCCCATGAAGACGAAATTGGCAAGAGTTGGTGCTATATTTTCGGCAGAATTGATGATACACTCGAGAGTCATGCACTGGTTGTGTGGTTTTACAAGACATGCCCAGTAACAATCCCAATTTAAATTTTTTAATCCTTTAATCAATTCTGCCTTCTCTTGGGCTTTCTGTTTCCATTATGTTTGCAGTAGCTGTGCTTTTGGTAGGTATCCTAGAGTAGTTTCAGATATCAGATTTTCCTTGTGTAAATTTTCATTTATACAATCAATAATATAGGTCTCGCTGCTATTCGGTGCAAGAATGAACAAGATAGCTCTGTAAGAGGTGCTTCAGAAGACCCATGTGATCCTGCAGTAGCCGTAACCTCCATTACTCTGGGGTTCTCTTCTTCAAAATATTATACATGCCCTCCCAAATAGTGATACCAGCATCTCTGTTACAGGCGGTGTCTGTGTATAAGGACGTCATCTCTTTATCTTCCGAACTTGGAGCCTTGTCTTTCTTTCCCATTTTATTTTGAATACTACTTTGTATAGTTCTCAGCTCTTTTCTCCTGAAGTTCATGAATTAAGTGAGAATAATGATAGAAAAAGGTGACGGGAAAGTTTTAAATGCTGAAGACGTATGAAATATACTACCTTACGTGAAATAACTCTTCAATCAGAACGAAACCATTTTTCATTAATGAATGACAATAAATTCATTAATTTAACATTAGAGCATATAACAGGGTCTCAATTTATGGAAAGATTTTCTTCGTGTAATGGGCCTTTAACAATCTGCGATAAGGTGATCTGTGATTTGCTTCGCAATATTGCAAAATTGCAATATCGTAGATCGCAATCTCATGGAATCAAATAGCGCAATTATTGTAACATCACGAAATCGCTATATCGCAATATCGCAAGATCGCAAGACATAATATATGACAAACATCCATTAGCATATTTTCTGCGATATGCGATTTGCGATATATATTATCGCTCATCGGTGATTTGAAGTTTTCATCGTAAGATATAACATTCTAAGCATGTGATGCCATGAATGTTCTTTTAGCGTGTAGTTTCATATCGCATTTTTTAGAATTCCGCTTATAAAGAGGTGTTCATTTACCTTTTTTCGATGCGATATTCCTCAAAGAATGATTCAATTCTAAGCTATCATAAAACTTAACTTTTCTAGATTTTTCAAGGAATTTTCTCCTAAGTTTATGATAGTAAGTTTTATTGAAAAAGGAAAACAATCACTAATTGATTTTTTGGATTTTTTGAGTAAGGGTCCCCACTTATTTAGTATTACCACTAAGACTAAATAAGAATGGGGGTTGTTGCTAGCCACAACAATTGGCGATTCACTCGGAAGAACCAGTTATCTTTGCTTTTTCTTTTGAATTTTCTAAACTTTCAAAATACAAAATTTTCCAGAAAATCAAACTTTATTATAGGAAGACAAAGTATATTATGCTTCTATCTATCAATTGTTATTCAACAGTATTTTTCACTTGCTGGTGATGACTAGTTCTGATAGCCAAGTTTTCTAGCAGCTGATCCAAAATTTGTCATATTTTCCAGCTAGGAAAACACCCATAAACTTTTGCCTTCTTACCTTTCAATCCGCCCATGACGAGATGAAACCCCATTATCAAACCCTATCCAGCCTCAGCCATACTAGTCTTCCCATAATCTCTAAAGAGACAATCCAAATCTATTCAAACAGTCTCCCCTAAGTTAGGAAGTGTCGTTTTAAGGCATTTCTCCCTTGGAAAACTATCCAAGAGCCAAAAACCTCCATCTGCTATATACCAGTCATAATAGACCTTCCTACTCTGCTAATGAAGTTGGTTACAGCCCTAGGTCACGCCACTAATACACCCTTAAGTCCCAGCAATACATAGACCATGAGTCAAGCTGATTTTAGGTGTTTTTACAGTGTTTTGATGAATCCTCCAAGGACAGAGACATGCCAGCATCTCAGAAGACAACATTTGTTTCCACATGAGAAGACAACTACTTCTCAATGTGATCTTGAGCCTAGGATGTAGCAAAAAAGTAAAGAAATCTTCATCAAGCTCTTGCAACCACATTCCAAGCCTGAAGGGACAGTAGAAGGAAAATAGCGCTGCCACAGGACTGATGATAAATCAAGACTGAAAAATCTCCTTCATCTATAAGCAGAGGGTTTGAAGAATGAAGAACCTATTTCATCTATAAGCAGAGGGTTTGAAGACTGAAGAACCTCCTTCATCTATAAGCAGAGGGTTGAGAGCACCTCCTTCATCTACAAGCAGAGGGCCAAAGGTAAAGTCTATTTTTGAGTTTTTCACTAACTGAGAAAATAAACTTTGAGGTACAGTGAAATAGAAAATGAAGATCTATGCATTAAAATGATGAGTTAAGGCAGAAGTATAAGAGAAAGGTCCCTGTCAATCATGCTTATGAAACATTCTTCAACAGATTAAGATAGAGGGTGAAAGAGTACATAGGTTCATAAATGTGCAAAAAATACCATGACATGTTTTTTTAGGTTCTGGAACTCATTAAAAGCAAAATATGCATGCCTCTACCACTAGGAAGGCAGGTTTCTTATGAAAATAGGTCAAAAGCAATCTGTTGTTACACTTTGAATAAAGGAAAGGATTTTAGTAGAAGCGCCCTTCTTGATAGATAGAATATGACAAATTCTAAAAGAATGCAACTAAATTTTGGCACCTACAATCGAAAGGAAGAGCTGATGAAACACCTGGAAGCAGAAGCTGTCAACCAAGTTGAAAAAGATAGGCCATCTCCTTGCAAAATGACAAAGCAGTTTTCAATGCTCTTTGACAAATCTTGAGTGGATTTTCCATGTTAAAAATGTCACCAAAGTTGTCAAAAATGGAAAATATGTTCCAACAAATCATTGGTCCTCACCAAGTAATGATTAGCCTTCAAGGTGGACTGATCACGGTGGAAGAAAAGATCACAAGCATAAAAACCTCCGAGACAGCCAACCACAGTTTTTAAAAATAGTCTGGTCAAGTTTGGGTGTGTTTTCTTTTTGAGAAAACACAAATGAAAGATGTTCATTTGATGTTTCAAGCCAACCCCTTTCTTTCAAAAGAAAAGGGAGATTTACAAAACCCTCACAAAGGTAGCTCAAGGGTAATTGAATTAAAGGTCTAAAGAAATCGTGGGCCATGTCTTTCGCATCTCAAAGCATAATAAAACTCCCATTTTCTATTCACTCGACCAAAGAAGCCATTTTCAAGCAAATTAGCAGAGTTTTGGAGGCTTTAAGCCTGCGCGGCACGCCTGGAAAAGCGCGCGGCGCGTTTGGAGGAAAAAATACAAAGGCTCAGCACTACCATGTGGTGCGCCTGTAACCTCTAGTCAGGTCGGCCCGACACAATAACCCGACTATTGTTTGCGCGGCGCTCTCTCATGCCAATGTGCCACGCATATGTTCTACGTCCAAAATTCCTCCAAATCGATCCTGAAGCAGACCAAACTCCTCCAAAAGCACCATCATCATTTTCAAAGGTATTTTATGTCCCACTTTTCTTGTTTCAAAATTGTTGAGTGGTGAAAAAAGGGATGAACTCCATAGTATAAATCACAGTGTTCAATTTTTAGGAAAGAGATGTTTTATGTTGGAAAATCGAAGTTGCTGTGTTATTTTTTCTCGAGGTGAGTCTAGCAAATTTGGTGCATTTCTATTGATGCCAAAGGACCTTATAGACTGCCCTCAAAACAGTATTGAAAGGTGGGGATAGTGTTTAAAGGGAGAAACATGGTAGTTGAAAGGTGAATCAGTGGTCCTATTTTCAACCACAATAATCATACATGTATAACTTGGCCATTATTCAAGGCTTTCCTCGGTGTGGTGAAAAGCAAGGTCATTACTTCCCTTTTTGACCATAGACAGACCTTAGTGAGTAAAGCAGTTTAAACAAGTTGGAAAGTGTTGCCAGAATCTGTGTGAGGAGTGGTAACTGCAAGGGCAGTGCTTTGGTTAAAAGGATTTTTTGATTATTTGTCTACTACAAAGTTTTTCACACTTGCACCAAAACACAAAGAGCTTGGTGACCTACCTAACATAGAAAGTCAGTTAACTATGTATGCATCTTCTATGACTGTGCACTTGTCATTATAAATAATGGTTGTGTGACATACAAAAGGAAAGACTCAGTATTTGAAGAGCAAGCAGTGAACCTAGCTTCAGCAATAGTGATCATTATATAAATGCCTTTTTTTTCCAATAGTCATCTCTGTAGGGTAAAAATAGAAAGGAACCACTGCTACCTTTTTTACCTTAAAACAAGATGCACTATGTGAGGCTGTCACTACCATTTGGAGATGTGTGTCAAAATATGTGTGAGGGAAAAGAAAAGACAAGGAGGGTGTTGATTGTGAGGAGTTTTTCAATTTGACTGCTACAAAGCTATATGTTCTCACACCAAATACACAAAAGGATGGGTAACCTTACCCAAACACAATGACCCTTTGTCTGTATATCTTTGATTGACTGTGTGTTTATCATTAAAACTATTTGTTTGGCATACAAAAGGGAGAAAAGGCAGTGTTTTGGAAGGAGCAGAGACCTGTTATCACAGAAGCATCTCACACAGCATTTTAATTAGTTTTCCTTGGTAAGCAAGTAAAGAGTATCAGAAGCACAATTCCTCCAATGAAGGGCAAGGTGATGGGCAGTGAGGCAGTGATGAAAAGGAACATTATAGCAGCCAATACATGGGAAGAGAAACTCCATGAAGAAACTAAAAACAATGATAGATGATGAGGGCAAGAAAATACAAAACATGAATCATGAAGGGAATTCTCCAAAGCATGTGCTAGCTACCTCTCCTAGGCAAAGGGCCATGACTTCTTCACCAAATCTAGAATGCCAAGCGACAAAGAAGAAAACCAAGAAAGACTCAAAACTGCTCGAAGAGGGCGTCCGGCGAAAAAAAAGGAGAAAGACACCTCTAGGCTTGTAATTTTGGCCCGAGCTTCTAGGCATGTTTCTAAAAAGCCTTGAGGGACTTGCTCACCAAAATTGAGCAACTTTTGACACAATCTTTTTTTTTGACATTTTTGGGTTTTTGGCCAAAACTCAGGGGCTTCGCCATTTCAGTTTGGGAGATATTCATAGGATGTGAATGGTATCATTGGATGCCATAATTTTAGGGGCAAATACTCAGCGATTTTCATAACATTTGAAGATCATTTGCTTCTCCAAAATGGCGAAAAACACTCGCTTTTTCAACATTCTGCCCTGTTTATCAGGAAGGTTTAAATTCTGGTTTTTTACACACAGGTTCCGTTTTGGAGGACTTCTAGGCATCATATTGGGACAATTTTAGTTTTTCCATAAAGTAGATACTCATAGCTTTCCAACGAGCTATCATGAGCCTCGTTTAGACATCGGGAAGGCTGCCAAATGTTGCTGGCAAGTCAGGGGACCTTTTGCTGATATAAATTTTGAATATTTTTGTAATTTTTGAACCTTTAAAAATGGCTTTTTCCAAATGTGCTTTTAGCTATTTTTGCACATGAGAAGTTGTGTAAAGTCAATTTAATTCCCTTTTTTATCATTTTCTAGATATTTTATGAGATATTTTGTGCCTTGGGCTTTGCAAAGCCTCAAGGACAAGTTTAGATATTTTGATTAGGCCAATGGGAGAGCAAGTTGAACCATGAGGTTTTCCTCACTTGAGCCTATATATTCCAAAGGCTTTCATTGTAAAAGAAGGCTGAACTTGAGAAGAGAAGCAATATATTGGTCATATGAGCTTTGAAGGAAATACTTGTGCTATGATTTTGGATTGACTCTTGGATGTTCTTGGATGAATGAAGAAGGATTGTTGATGGATTCCATGACTTGGTAGAATGGTATAGTGTCTCTTTCTATGTTGTTGTCTTCTAGTTTCCATTCATGAATATATGTTTCTTGCTTGATATAGATCAGTAGAGAACAAATTTGAGACATGCCTATGGAGGCACCTCAAATTTCTTGTTTCTTCATAGCCTCTTTGTTTTCTTCTTCCTAAGTAACATTAAAGAATTGTTGATTGCTCTTTAAATATTTAGAATATTGTTGCTTGTTTCATTCATGGTTTTATACATGCTAAGAAGGACTTACGGTACGCCCTGCTTACCTATGGCTAGCTATAGTTCCATCCATGAAACTTCTCTTTGATTGATTAGATTATCATTTTGTTTGAACCAAGGAGGCCTAGTTCCGATCTAGCCCTTTGCCTAAAACTATGCAAATCTTGTTGTTCAAAGTGCCCAATAACTTGAAGTACTGTGTTTAGGCATTCCGGCATAGTAAGTTAAGTTGTTTGTCCGTCTTAAGTGTTTTCCCCAAAGTCTGATAGCCATTTCCCAAAGTTAGAGGGTCATATACTTCTATGCATGGCTTGAATGTTTATTTCTATGTATTGATTAGCTTGTAGTTACATTTTGCATGATTAATGGCTTGCCCTACCATGTTTATGTCTTCTATTAAACTAGTTATGCTTGAAACTCTTTGTTGTTCACAAATTTGATGTCCATTTACTCCATTTTTCCTAAAGATCATTTCTACCTTGAATCAAATCGGCCCTTCAACAGCCTTGTATCACCGTCTGATAGCCTTTTTGACCTTTTTGACCCCATAGCCTAGTTGATCTAACATATTTTTACCTACCTTATATCTTTGATCAGTTTCATCCCTCACAACTTAAAAAACCAAAACCAAAAAACTTACTTCATAACTAGCCTAAAATCAGAACACAATAAACAAACACACAGGTATCCCTTACACACATAGAGAGAGCCCTCTCTGAGTCCTGGAAGGCTAGGTCCTTGGGCTCCAAAGATTAGTTTCATGTTACACTGTCATTTGTCTTGCCAATCAGCCAAATCATGGGAACCTAACATAATAGCGATCACGGTGGGACATTGAGTCAAAACATCCTAGCTATCCTTAGGAACGCTCAAAATCTCAAACAAACTTAGAAGAGTAGAATATAACTTTTTCACCATCTTAGAAAAATGATGATTCAGTCATAGGAAGCTCTTCCAAACCTCACAGGCAAGCAGTCCGCAAAATCATTTAGAGTAAACTCTTTTTGTTATCGCTACCCTAGCAAAGTGTTGAAACAAGTTTAGAATACTTTAGATAAACCATAGCATGCACATAAAGAACTCATAAAAACCCCAAAAAACTCCTTTAGATTGGTTTTTGTCAATACTGGTGGTGAACCATACACATATATCTCAAAACAACCAAGTTCCACCCGACGACTCCACTAGCCTCCAGTGGGCCTTACTACGTTGTCGAACTCTAGATTACTACCCGATTGAGCCACCTCATCTCCATACTAACATAATGGCGATCACGGTGGGAATTTGAGTAATAAACAAACTTAGATTCCCTAAACATTCGAGTAGCCTTAAGAATACTATCTGATTGACTTATCCCACCGCTCACTAACATAGGGGCAATCACGGTGGGACCTTCCGAGTTAGTGACAATCTAAGTACTCCTTAGTAATTCCTGAAGTCTCAATCAAGCTTAGAAAACTTAAGTGTTGTTTGAAGAGTAGAAGCTAGCTCTTTCACCATCTTAGCAAAATGATGATTCAGTTATAGGACACTCTTCCAAACCTTAGGATTACATACAAAACTCATAAAAACCCCAAAAAACTCCCTTATATTGGTTTTTGTCAGTACCGGTGGTGGACCATACACATATACCTCAAAAAAACCAAGTTCCACCTGGCGACTCCACTAGCCTCCAGTAGGCCTTACTATTTTACCGAACTCTAGGTTACTATCCGATCGACCTATCCCATTGCTCACTAACATAGCGGGAGATGGTGGGACACTGAGTACATGACAGTCTAGCAAACTCTTATAGACTCTTTAGTACTTTAGATACTTAAACAAGCAAGCAGTCCATAAGATCATTTAGAGTAAACTCTTTTTGTTATCGCCACCCTAGCAAAGTGATGAAACAAGTTTAGAATACTTTAGCAAACATTATAGGCTAAACAAAAACTAAGAAAACCCCAAAACATTCCCAAATTGGCTTTTCCCTAGTTATTGGTGGTGGACCATAGCTACATCTTTACAAAAACAACCAAGTTCCACCTGGCGACTCCACAACTCCCAATAGACTTAAAGACTCCACTGGAGGAAGAACCTAAAACATGACCAGTCATCCTAGAAATAAAAAGCACTCGGGCCTTAGTTGGATTCAAGAAATTATTGTCTTTATCTATAAGTATGTTCTATCCTACTTTGATCCTAATTGGGAATACACCGATGAGATCTACATTAATCATTGGAAAGATCTCAAACCTCAAAAAGCTAAGCCTCAAATTTCAGACCATGAGCAGGCTTGTACACCTGTGCTTACCCCAGATTCACCTATGGAAAACCTAGCAAAACATGAGCCTCATGCTACCTTTCCCACTCTGGCTGAAACCTCAAACAATCACGAACCTCTTTTTACACTACCTATATCCACAAAGGTCCTAGAAAGATACAAGCCTCTGGTTTTACCTCCCATCTTTCAAGCCCTTCCTGAAAATCTTCAAAATAAATTACCCAGATTTGATGGAGAAAGCTCCAAAGTCACTGTTGAAGAGCATGCCCAAAAACTTGAGGATTTACTTGACCTTTATGACATAGAAGAAGATGATGTGCGTATTAGAATGTTTGCCTTATCATTACAAGGAAAAATTAAGAGTTGGTTTAAAGACCTTCCCGCTGCAAGCATTACCAATTTTCATCAGTTCACTCAAATCTTCCTAGATAGGTTGGTGGTCATGGGTAGTAAAGTTATCATCATAAAGGAGTACAATCAGTTAAAAAGACAACCAGGGGAGACAATACAAAACTTTTCATCCAGGTTCAATAAAGTATACCATGCAATGCCTGCTAATCTAAAGCCACCCCTCGGATGTGCTCTCTTACACTACCCAGATTCTTTTGACCCAGATATGGTTTTCCAGATAAGAAACAAAGATCCTTTGACCCTAGAAGAAATGCAAAGGATAGCAGTTGATGTAGAATTCAACATACTAAATAGGGAGGCACAGCTAAGAATAATAGAGAAAGACAAAGCAAATCAAGAGAGACTAATATCTTCAGAGGAAAAGTTGAAAAAATTGGTATGTATGTTCGACAAACTAGAGCATCTACTTGACAGGAAAAGAGAAAAACACAAAGTTAAGGTTAACACTGCTTATTCAAACCAAACTACACTTCTTCCTCAGGATGAACACACTCGACTATTACAAGACAAGAGTTATAAACAAAATGTGACTAATAGGAAAGTTGCAAATAAAAACATAGAGGAATGCTCTAAAGAGACTATCAGCCATTTTGAAATCATAGATTCTAAAATGGAAAAAGAATCAAAACCTTTAGTTTCTCTACCCTTATGCTTTAAATCATTCCAGACTTTGAAAGAAAATTTTCATCCTAAAGATATCTCAGCAGTTATTTAGGAAAACCCTGCTCAAGTTATCTCTCACCTAAATCAAGAAGAGTTGATTGAAGAAGAATTCAAATCTGAGATGGAAAATAAACCAAAACTTGTAGAATCTTTGCCTTTATGCTGGGAGTCAATTGAGTTCATAAAAGCAAACTGGCCTCCTCAGAATCCATCAGAGGAAACTCATAAATCCCATGTTTATTATCCCAAGCATCAAGAAGAGTTGAGTGAGGATGAATTCAAATCCGAAATAGAAGATAAAGCAAAACCTGTAGGATCTCTACCTTTATGCTGGGAGTCAATTGAGTTCATAAAAGAAAATTGGCCTCTGGAAAATCTGTCAGAAAAAACTCATGAATTACATGCTAACTATCCTCAACATCACAAAGAATTGGTTGAAGATGAAAACAAGCAAGAAATGAAAGAGAACCCACGGGATCTCTCTAAGGGCATAAGTGATGATTCATCATCTCTCATAGGTGAAGCCCAAAAAGACTTTCATCCTTCAAATCAGATTTCCCAAGAGAAAGAGGATTATTTTAGAGAAATGAAAATGCCTCCCTTTTTAACTGAAAATGAAATAGATCAACTTATAAACATGCAGACAACCCCTGAAACTTCACATAACCACAACTTTTCTAATCTTTCTCCTATTAATCTTGCATATCATAAGTCAAAAAATATATTTGTAAATCAATTTGAAGAAAAGCAATCTGATAGTACAATATGCATGGTTGATGACATTAATTATAATGATGTTTTTCCAAGGTCTGATCAATATTGTGATAATGATGATGATTTCCAAACAGAATCTAACTTTGCAGAAAACTCAGTTTTTTTATTTTTGGGAGGAAGCTCAGTTTCATAAACTTGAGAAAAGTGAGTAGCCATTGCAAGTCATCTATGACACTGATGAGGAGAGCCTTGAGAGTTTAGAAGTAAGTGAAGAGTCTCAGACTCTTTTCTCTACTCCACTTCAGTCCATCAGAGATAACATTCACATAATTGGAAATCAACAATTTTTCAGCTTTGATGATGAGGTTGAGGAGGATGTTGAAATTATCGAGCATTTTGTAAATGAGAAGCCTTTTCTTGAAATGGTTGAGGAAATCATTTTAGACATGGAGTCTTCCTTTACTCCAGATTTGCAGCCACCAAGTTCCATTGAGTTACAAATTGCAGATGAAGAAGTAGAGGTTGATAAACACATGAGATTTGTCACACTATCCTTTCAAGATAATTTACTATCAAAGTGTATCCCTGCTCATCAACCTGATGACCTTCATACAGTTTTCAGTCCACTTAATCAGAACACATCAGCTTGGAAAGAAAACTACACTGCAATATATGATGAGTCTGACATTTCAAGTGATCATGAGCAAGGGGAAGAGTTGCTTTACGAGGAGAGTCCTAGATATACCCAAGTGGAAGAAAGAGTAGTCCTGAATGAAGTCCATATATCAAACCCTCTAGATCAGGTATTATTCCAAGATCCATTTGTTGTTTTCCTTGAGAAATCTGAAAGAGTAGTGGTTTCTATCATAAACAAGTTGCTGCCAAGAATGAGAAAAAACTTAACCACTACTGTCCAGAAACAAACCAAATGGGAGTGGCCTTTTCATTATTTCTCCATCATGAAAGAACTAAACCAGAATCACCCATGTAATCATCTACTTGACTGGTTACATTGGAAAGAAGAGTTCACCAAATGTGTATGTTGTGTATAGTTTAGGCTAGGATAGGTAGATAGTTAAAACTCGGCCTTGTGAGCATCTTTCCAGTTTTAGATTGTTTGAAGAAAAAGTGAAAAAGCAGAAAATACAAAAAATAGTAAAAATTAGAAAAAGAGGGCAGTTTCTAAAAAACAATGGTAAAGCCCCATGTTCCAAAAAAAAATAGTCCTTCAGAAAGCACGCAAGTCTAAATGTCGCTACTAGTACTCAAAATTCTTGTTCAGCTATCTAGCCTAATCATAGTTGAACATGTTTAAATTTAATTGCTGATAAGTTAGTGAGTGAAAAATATGGTCAACATTGTGTAAGATTGACTTATCAAAGAGAGTAGATTAGGAAAAGATACTGGTTCCACATGCCCAAAACAGAACCAAAGAGGGAAGCGGGGATGAAAAACAAATGTGCATCTTAGCCTTGTTTTTCCTAGTTTCCATTTTATGCAAAATAATATTTGTGTGCAGCTTGTCTTTTATGCCGCAAATGCATTAAAAATTAGACTGTCTAATCCTGATTTGATCATCTTTTAAATTTCTTGTTTTATATTAGAGAACAAAATCCTGTCAAACAGCTTAATCTTGACAGTTGATTTAGCGTAGGTAGAGTAATGAAGGAGTTCATCAGTTTAATATGAACTCCCGGAAGATATAAGTGTAGAATTAGATAGGTTCATTTTTCAAAAAGAAAAATATATTTTGGCAAAAGGCTGCTAGTTCAAATGCACCAAAAGGAAGAAAAAAAGTTAGGAAAGATAGTGGGGTAGGTAGAAATATCATTGATGCTAATCATGCTGTCACTTTCTAGAAGTAGCATCAAAGAGAAATTAAATTCGCGCCAATGGGTAAGGCACTGGTATTCATAAGCCAAAGATCTGAGATTCTGGACACCTCCTGAAAAGGAGTTGCCCTCCCCAAATGGAGCCACTGTTAGTCATCAGTATTTTTCACTTGTTGGTGATGACTAGTTCTGATGGCCAAGTTTTCTAGCAGCTGATCCAAAATTTGTCATATTTTTCAGCTGGGAAAACACCCATAAAACTTTTCCTTCTTACCTTTCAGTCCGCCCATGACGAGATGAAACCCCATTATCAAACCCTATCCAGCCTCAGCCATACTAGTCTTCCCACCAGCTCTAAAGAGACAATCCAAATCTATTCAAACAGTCTCCCCTAAGTTAGGAAGTGGCGTTTTAAGGAATTTCTCCCTTGGAAAACTATCCAAAAGCCAAAAAACTCCATCTGCTATATACCATTCATAACAGACCTTCCTGCTCTGCTAATGAAGTTGGTTACAACCCTAGGTCGTGCCACTAATACACCCTCAAGTCCGAGCAATACATAGACCATAAGTAAAGCTGATTTTAGGCGTTTTTATAGTGTTTTGTTGAATCCTCCAGGGACAGAGACATGCCAGCATCTCAGAAGACAACATTTTTTTCCACATGAGAAGACAGCTGCTTCTCAATGTGATCTTGAGCCTGGGATGCAGCTACAAAGTAAAGAAATATTCATCAAGCTCTTGCAACCACATTCCAAGCCTGAAGGGACAGTAGAAGGAAAATAGCTTTGTCACAGGGCTGATGATACATCAAGACTGAAAAACCTCCTTCATCTATAAGCAGAGGGTTTGAAGACTGAAGAACCTCCTTCATCTATAAGCAGAGGGTTTGAAGACTGAAGAACCTCCTTCATCTATAAGCAGAGGGTTGAGAGCGCCTCCTTCATCTACAAGCATAGGGCCAAAGGTAAAGTCTATTTTTGAGTTTTTCACTAACTGAGAAAATAACCTTTGAAGTACAGTGAAATAGAAAATGAAGATCTATGCATTAAAATAATGATTTAAGGAAGAATTATAAGAGAAAGGTCCCTATCTAGCATGCTCATCAAACATTCTTCAACAGATTAAGACAGAGGGTGAAAGAGTACATAGGTTCATAAATGTGCAAAAAATACCATGACATGTTTTTTCAGGTTCTGGAACTCATTAAAAGAAAAATATGCATGCCTCTGCCACTAGGAAGGTAGGTTCCTTATGAAAATATGTCAAAAGAACTCTGTTGTTACACTTTGAATAAAGGAAAGGCTTTTAGAAGAAGCACCCTTCTTGATAGACAGAAGATGACAAAGTCTAAAAGAATGCAACTAAATTTTGGCACCTACAATCGAAAGGAAGAGCTGATGAAACACCTGGAAGAAGAAGTTGTCAACCAAGTTGAAAAAGACAGGCCATCTCCTTGCAAAATGACAAAGCAGTTTTCAATGCTCTTTGACAGACCTTGAGTGGATTTTCCATGTTAAAAATGTCACCAAAGGTGTGAAAAATGGCAAATATGTTCCAACAAATCAACGATCCTCACCAAGTAATGATTAGCCTTCAAGGTGGACTGCTCATGGTGGAAGAAAAGATCACAAGCATAAAAACCTCCGAGACAGCCAACCACAGTTTTTCAAAATAGCCTGGTCAATTTCGGGTGTGTTTTCTTTTTGAGAAAACACAAATGAAAGATGTTCATTTGATGTTTCAAGCCAACACCTTTCTTTCAAAAGAAAAGGGAAATTTACAAAACCCTCACAAAGGTAGCTCAAGGGTAATTGACTTAAAGGGCTAAAGCAATCATGGCCCATGTCTTTCGCATCTCAAAGCATAAGAAAACTCCCATTTTCTATTCACTCGACCAAAGAAGACATTTTCAAGCAAATTAGCAGAGTTTTGGAGGCTTTAAGCCTGCGCAGCGTGCCTGGAAAAGCGCACGGCGCATTTGGATGAAAAAATACAAAGGCTCAGCACTACTGTGCGGCGCGCCTGTAGCAGCACGTGGCGCGCCTGTAACCTCTGGTCAGGTTGGCCCGACACAATAACCCGACTATTGTTTGCGTGGCGCTCTCTCATGCCAACGCGCCGCACATGTGTTCTACGTCCAAAATTCCTCCAAATCGATCCTGAAGCAGACCAAACTCCTCCAAAAGCGCCATCATCATTTTCAAAGGTATTTTATGGCCCACTTTGCTTGTTTCAAAATTGTTGAGTGGTGAAAAAAGGGATGAACTCCATAGTATAAATCACAGTGTTCAGTTTTTAGGAAAGAGATGTTTTACGTTGGAAAATCAAAATTGCTATGTTATTTTTGCCTGACGTGAGTCTAGCAAATTTGGTGCATTTCTATTGATGCCAAAGGACCTTATAGACTACCCTCAAAACAGTATTGAAAGGTGGGGACAATTTTTAAAGGGAGAAACATGGTAGTTGAAAGGTGAAGCAGTGGTCCTATTTTCAACCACAATAATCATACATGTATAACTTGGCCATTATTCAAGGCTTTCCTCGGTGTGGTGAAAAGCAAGGTCACGACTGCCTTTTTTGACCATAGACAAACCTTAGTGAGTAAAGCAGTTTAAACAAGTTGGAAAGTGTTGCTAGAATCTATGTGAGGAGTGGTAACTACAAGGGCAGTGCTTTGGTTAAAAGGAGTTTTTGATTATTTGTCTACTACAAAGTTGTTCACACTTGCACCAAAACACAAAGAGCTTGGTGACCTACCTAACATATAAAGTCAGTTAACTATGTATGCATCTTGTATGACTATGCACTTGTCATTATAAATAATGGTTTTGTGACATACAAAAGGAAAGACTTAGTATTTGAAAAGCAAGCAGTGAACCTAGCTTCAGCAGTAGTGATCATTATATAAATGCCTTGTTTTTCCAATAGTCATCTCTGTAGGGTAAAAATAGAAAGGAACCACTGCTACCTTTTTTACCTTAAAACAAGATGCAGTATGTGAGGCTATCACTACCATTTGGAGATGTGTGTCAAAATATGTGTGAGGGAAAAGCAAAGACAAGGAGGGTGTTGATTGTGAGGAGTTTTTCTGTTTGACTGCTACAAAGCTATATGTTCTCACACTAAATACACAAAAGGCTAGGTAACCTTACCCAAACATAATGACCCTTTGTCTGTATATCTTTGATTGACTGTGTGTTTATCATTAAAACTGTTTTTTTGGCATACAAAAGGGAGAAAAGGCAGTGTTTTGGAAGGAGCAGAGACCTGTTATCACAGAAGCATCTCACACAGCATTTGAATCAGTTTGCCTTGGTAAGCAAGTAAAGAGTATTAGAAGCACAATTCCTCCAATGAAGGGCAAAGTGATGGGCAGTGAGGCAGTGATGAAAAGGAACATTACATCAGCCAATACAAGGGAAGAGCAGCGCCATGAAGAAACTCAAAACATTGATAGATGATGAGGGAAAGAAAATACAAAACATGAATCATTAAGGGCATTCTCCAAAGCATGTACTAGCTGCCTCTCCTAGGCAAAGGGCCATGACTTCTTCACCAAATCTAGAATTCCAAGCGACAAAGAAGAAAACCAGGAAAGGCTCAAAACTGCTCAAAGAGGGCGCCCGGCCAGAAAAAAGGAGAAAGACACCTCTAGGCTTGGAATTTTGGCTCGAGCTTCTAGGCATGTTTCTAAAAAGCCTTGAGGGACTGGCTCACCAAAATTGAGCAAATTTTGACACAATCTTGTTTTTTGACATTTTTGGGTTTTTGGCCAAAACTCAGGGGCTTTTCCATTGCAGTTTGGGAGATAGTCATAGGATGAGAATGGTATCATTGGATGCCATAATTTTAGGGGCACATACTCAGCAATTTTTAGAACATTCGAAGATCATTTGCTTCCCCAAAATGGCGAAAAACACTCGTTTTTTCAACATTCTTCCCCGTTTATCAGCAAGGTTTAAATTCTGGTTTTTTACACACAGATTCAGTTTTGGAGGACTTCGAGGCATCATATTGGGAAAATTTTAGTCATTCTAGATAGTAGACACTCAGAGCTTTTTAACGAGCTATCATGTGCCTCGTTTAGATATCGGGAAGGCTGCCAAATGTTGCCGGCAAGTCAGGGGACCTTTTGCTGATATAAATTTTGAATATTTTTGTAATTTTTGAACCTTTAAAAATGGCTTTTTCCAAATGTGTGTTTAGCTATTTTTGCACATGAGAAGTTGTGTAAAGTCAATTTAATTCCCTTTCTTAGCATTTTCTAGATATTTTATGAGATATTTTGTGCCTTGGGCTTTGCAAAGCCTCAAGGACAAGTTTAGATATTTTGATTAGGCCAATGAGAGAGCAAGTTGAACCATGAGGTTTTCCTCACTTGAGCCTATATATTCCAAAGGATTTCATTGTAAAAGAAGGATGAAATTTAGAAGAAAAGAAATATATGGTCATACAAGCTTTGGAAGAAATACTTGTCTTATGCTTTTGGATTGCCTCTTGGATGCTCTTGGATGAATGAAGAAGGATTGTTGTTGGATTCCATGACTTGGTAGAATGGTATAGTGTCTCTTGCTTTGTTGATGTCTTCTATTTTTCATTCATGAATACATGTTTCTTGCTTGCTATAGATCAGTAGAGAACAAATTTGAGATATGCCCATGGAAGCACCTCAAATTTCCTATTTCTTCATAGCTTCTTTGTTTTCTTCTTCCTAAGTAACATTAAAGAATTCTTGACTGCTCTTTAATACTTAGGATATTGTCGCTTGTTTCATTCATGGTTTTATACATGCTAAGTATGACTTACGGCACGCCCTGCTTACCTATGGATAGCTATAGTTCCATCCATGAAATTTCTCTTTGACTGATTAGATTATCATTTTGTTGAACCAAGGAGGCCTAGTTTTGATCTAGCCCTTTGCCTAAAACTATGCAAATCTCATTGTTCAAAGTGTCCAATAACTTGAAGTACTGTGTTTAGGTGTTCCGGCATAGTAAGTTAAGTTGTTTTTCCATATTAAGTGTTTTCCCCAAAGTTTGATAGCCATTTCCCAAAGTTAGAGGGTCATATACTTCTATGCATGGCTTGAATGTTTATTTCTATGTATTGATTAGCTTGTAGTTACATTTTGCATGATTAACGGCTTGCCCTACCATGTTTATGTCTGCTATTAAACTAGTTATGCTTGAAACTCTTTGTTGTTCACAAATTTGATGTCCATTTACTCCTTTTTTCCTAAAGATCCTTTCTACCTTGAATCAAATCGGCCCTTCAACAGCCTTGTATCACTGTCTGATAGCTTTTTTGACCTTTTCGACCCCATAGCCCAGTTGATCTGACATATTTTTACCTATCTTATATCTTTGATCAGTTTCATCTCTCACAACTTAAAAAACCAAAAACAAAAAACTTACTTCATAACTAGCCTAAAATCATAACACAATAAACAAACACACAAATATCCCTTACACACATAGAGAGAGCCCTCTCTGAGTCCAGGAAGGCTAGGTCCTTGGGCTCCAAAGATTGGTTTGATGTTACACTGTCATTTGGCTTGCCAATCAGCCAAATCACGGGAACCTAACATCAATGATATTTTGTTTCTTCTATATTCAAATTTGATTATTTACTTCCTCAAGCTACTCCTTGTATCTACATCAATCATTACTTGGTTTATAAAGATAAAAACAAAAGACTTCTCTGTAAATCAGTTTTTAAATATGCTCATTTGTCGTAGGTAGAGCCACTGCTGCCAGCAGGCGTTTATAGCCTCGACAGGGTTACCTGTTACCCAGCAATGATCATGTGTCCTACTTCAGAAAATATATAATTTTCAAAGAGAATTCCATATCCGCACTTATTGCTTTCATTTTTCTTTGTTATCCTTAAAGAACAATGTCTTGGTTTGGTAGCCAATTTATGACAGTGTCATTCACTTGATTTATAACTTTGTTGAACAAGCTGGCTCGTGATGAGACCCCTTGTCTTTCGATTGTAATAATCTTGAGTCATTGCCCTGTTGTGGTATGCAGTATTGGCAAAGTCAGCAAGTTATAATATCTATGATCATGATAAGTCGGCTCGTAATGAGACTTCTTACTCTTTAAGTTAAAGTGCATTGTTGGATTATTCCCTGAACATTGTAATTTTCTAGGTAGGGAGGAAGCCATTGTTTCCTTAAGATAGCTCTGGACGACAATAGTAGAGTTTTCTGGAAAGAAATTTTCTACAGAGAATCCTTGTTTTGTTATTGATACCTTTCATTAGATTGACATAAAACAATTTCATACTAAAAGTTTCTTTTTATCAAAATTTTCAAAGTTGAAACTAATATCATTTCTAGTTTTAAAGATTTTAAATATATCTTTAAATAACAATGATCAATTTTCTAAAAGAATTCTATTCATACAAGTGAAAAAAAAAATCAAAAACCAAAAAGATAATTTGTGTCATTTTCGTGAATTTCCAAATGTAACCATTAACAACTGGTTTTATTATGACAATAAAGAAAACTAATATACAAAATAGAAGAGTGATCTTCTATAGAAAATATTTTTTGAGGATTTGTCCATTAACAGGTAAAGACTCTCATTTTCCTGTTAAATCCTGTAACATAAAAGTAGATGGACCTATAATCTCTGTGATTTGGAAAGGACCAAACCACATTCGTTGAAATTTCGTATGTTTCCCTTTTTCCTCATGAGCTTTGTCCCATTTTAAAACTAGATCTTTGACCTGAAAGTCCTTTCTGGATGTCATGTTTGAATCAAAAGAAGCTTTAACTAACGCTTGGTGATGAGCATGAGTAATTTTGGCTTTTTCTCGTTGTTATTCTAGCTTAATTATTTCCATATGCCTTAGTTGTAAGGAAGAAGTTGGTGCTTCATCAATATGTTGAACTAAGGCCATAGAAGGAATTGCTAGATGAGTTGGAAGAACCACTTCTTTCCCATAAACTAAATTAAAGGGAGAAGTGCCAATGGAAGCCTTCTGCGTTATTCGATCTGCCAATAAAGCATATATTAAGGACTTATGCCAATTTTTATGATTTTGATCAATGTTTCGCTTAATGATTCTGATTAAGTTTTTATTTGTAGATTCAGCTAACCCACTTCCCTGTGGATAATAATTTGTAGAGTATTTAAGTTTGAAACCTCTTTTAAGTGCAAATTCAGTCATAGCATTACCAGAAAAATACGATGCATTATCAAACATTAAATCAGAAGGTAAACCAAACCTGGTGATTATGAATTGATCTATGAACTCGATGATATGCTCGGCATTAGCAGTCTTGAGAGGAACTGCTTCTACCCATTTAGTAAAATAATCAGTTGTTGTAATGATATACCTATGTTGCTTAGAGGAATGAGGAACGATCTCACCTATTATATCCAATCCCCATTGATCAAAAGGCTGTTCAATTTTGACTGGTTGTAATGGCAATGATGGTTTCTTTTGTCTTCTAGCAGTGGTTTGACAAACTTGACATTTCCTTACGTAGCTATGTGAATCTTTGAATAGTGTGGGCCAGTAATAGCCTGCGCGGAGGATTTTATGTGCAGTAGCATCTCCAGCATAATGTCCACCTGCTGGCCCATCGTGAAGTTCCTGCAAGAATTTTTCAGCTTCAGATTTCTCAAGACATCTAAGGAGAACCGAATCAGAATTCATTCTAAAAAAAACATCATTCACAAGCTGATATTGTTTAGCCTTTAACCTCAGAGCTGTTTTCTTGGTGTAATCAAGATTTGGACGAGCATATCCATTCTTTAGATAAAATATGATATCAGCATATAATGATTCAACATCATTTAGGCTTACCTCATACATTTGTATCTCTACAGATGGTTTTTCAGAAATAAGTAATGCCCCAGCTAGTATTTTGCAAAAGCCTTGACCTCTTACAATACTTGCTGGTTTGATTTCTACATCATATTCTTGTAAGGAAGTAATCCAATTGGCTCTTTTCTCACCCGCATCTTTTTGAACTAAAATATTTCTTACCGCTGGAAACGACACTATGATTTTTGTATGGATTTAAGTAGAAAAGGTCTGAAATATTTAATTGCTTTGAAAAAAGCATAAGCTTGTTTCTCTACATCTGAATAATTCAATTCAACACCCTGTAAATTTGAACTGAAGAAAGCAATTGAAGCTTCTACCTTGTCTTGATTTTCTTAAGTGAGTATTGCAGCATATGATTTATCAGAGGCAAATGTATACAAAATAAAAGGATCGGAAAAATTTGTAGTTGCTAAAGATGGAGCATTAACAATTGCTTGTTTGATCAGATTGAATGCCTCATATTCGTTTTGGCCCCACTTGAAGTTTAATTATTTTTAATCATTTCTTGTAAAGAAGATACAATTCTTGAAAAATCTGGCACGAATCTCTTTAAAAAATTAATCTGGCCAAGGAAAGATTGCATAGCTTTCTTGTTGTGAGGTAAGGGTATTTCAAAAATCTCCTTGATTCTATCAGGATCAATATGAATTCCAGATTTTGACACTATGAATCCAAGAAGTTTTCCTTCGCTTAATGCAAAAAATGACTTCTTCGGATTAAGTGAAATTCCATACTTTTGACAACGTTGGAATATATGTTTTAAGTATTTAAGATGATTGCTTCATTTCTTAGAATATACAGTTATATCATCCAAGTAAATTACCACTGATTTGTTAACTAATCCCTTGAAAGCGATGTCCATTGCTCTCTGAAATGTGGCACCAGCGTTGATTAGACAAAAAGGAATCTTTTGATATGCATAAGTGCCCCATTTAGTTCTGAATGTAGTTTTCAATTGATCATCAAGATGGACCAACACTTGGTTGTAACCAGAGAAAGCATATAAGAAAGACATTAATTCTAATCCTGCAACTGCTTGTAATATTTTCTCCATAGGAGGCAAAGGAAAATTATATTTTTGGCAAGCTTTGTTAAGGTTTCGAAAGTCAATGCAAATTCTAATGTCTCCGTTCTTCTTTCTAACAGGAACCATATTGGAAACCCATTTAGAATGTCGAACGGGAAAAATAATCTTAGCTTTCAATAACTTATTGAGTTTAAATTTGATTTGATTTTCTAGATTGGGATGGATCTTTCTCAGTTTTTGTTGGATAGGTTTTTCGTCATTTATCATTGGGATAGTATGTTGGATGATAGAAGTGTCATAAGTTTTGAGTTCATCGTAGTTCCAAGCAAAGACACTTTTGTATTGTTTCAAAAGACGAACATACGCTACTTTTTCTTCAGGAGCTAGACCGAGGCCTAGGTTGATATTCTGTGGCTTGGTATCAGTTCCTAGATTTACTAATTCATAATTCAAAGTTGAACTTTGTATTCTTGAATTGGTAGATCTTTTAAATCGGTCTTTTAAATCATAAAGGTCTTATAACTTGACTATTGACTTTGGCATAGCATTATTAGTTCTATATTGTTGCAATTGTCTATCATGTTGGTCTTCATCAATTATCTGATTAGTGTAAGATCCTTCAAATGTGAGGAAACTTACAATATCAGGATCATCATTGAAAATCCTCCAATTAGTAATGTTATCAGGAATAGAAGGTCTAAAGATTAATTCAATTGAAAATCGATCAGGGCTATAGTCTTCTGCAGGGATGAGCTTAGAGGCCACCTTGGCTAGGAGGTCTGCACTAGCATTCTGGATTCTGGGAATTGATGAAATATTAAATGCTATAAAGTGTTCAGTCAAATCTTGAACTAAAGATTGATAATGCTTCAAATGACCTGATAAACAATGTATAGTATTGCGTACCTATTTGATTACAATTTCAAAATCTCCGAAAACTTGTAAATATTTGATGTCTAATCCGATTGCCTTGTATAATCCTTGGACTAAAGCCTCGTATTCTGCGGTATTATTGGTGCAATCGAACTCGAGTCTGCAAGTTAGCATAATTTTTTTTCCCTCTGGACTAATCAACACACATCCTGCTCCTGCTCCTTCATTAGACTTAGAACCATCAAAAAATAACTTCCAAAATAAAGATTTATTTACAGGAATATCTACAAAAT
This sequence comes from Pinus albicaulis, assembly GCA_034641835.2. Taxonomy (NCBI): domain Eukaryota; kingdom Viridiplantae; phylum Streptophyta; class Pinopsida; order Pinales; family Pinaceae; genus Pinus; species Pinus albicaulis. The sequence goes on along the minus strand of CM076581.1, from coordinate 953,421,092 downwards.
TAATGCATTTAGAACTATTTGTTTGAGAAAAATTTTCTACTTGAGATAAAACAACATGCTCTAAATAAGGTGAAGTATGAGCATTGAAATTTCCTAAGAAATAATCAACTGAATAGTTGCCAATGATATTATTGTTGTATGCAACCGGTTCATTTTCTCCCTCCAGTTTTGTTACTATATACCTTTGATGTTTTTCTCTCTCAACCTTTATCTGATTTGGTTTACCATTGTAAGGAAGCCACATGTGCGACCAATCAGTTGTGAAGTATCCATGAATTTTTTCTGACCAATCTCTGCTAAGAATTAAGCCATAAAATTCTGGAATATCTGCAGCTAAAATATCAATAACTTGACATACCTTTGGATTAGATGACAGCCTTATGGTAACCTGATTTAATTTTCCAATCACTTCAACTTGCGATCAATCTAGCTAGACTATGCGCACAACAGACTTTTGTGGTTGAATATTCAACTTTGCACATACTGATTTTGGTAGAATATTGGATGAAGCTCCAGAATCCACTAAACAATTATGCAAATTTTTATTGAAAACTTCATAAGTAAGAAGAAATGGAGGAGTATGAGATCTCGACCTTCCTCCAATTAAAGCGACATTTTCCAGATCAACTTTGCTAATCGCATTAGTTGGGGGTCTTCCCATCTCGTTGGAAGCTTGAGAAATTACAGGATCGGGCAAAGGTTTTTCTGGTACAGCATGTAATTCTTTCAAAAGTACCTTTTGCTGATGTTTTAACTTGCTCAATTCATAAAAAGTGATGTTAGCCCTAGTCTTCTTCATGTCTTCTATGATATTATACTCCATTTCATCCGAAATGATCAGTGTTTTTGATGGAGTTGATAAATCTGTTTGGACTGGGCTAGTTTGAGTTGTTTTTGATGTTGTTTTCTTGCGTGCAACTTTATCCTTAGTCATTGAGCTTGCGCTCTTTGGCTTAGGAGTAGGTTGAGGAGGATCAAGTTGATTTCTACTTCGAGTGCTAACTGGGGATGCTTCTTGATCTTCCTCATCTGGGAGGATGAAATCCCACATACCTTGTACTTCTACAACTTCTTCTTCATCGATAGTTTATTCAGTAGCAATTTCCTCTTCTTCTTCTTTTGATTCAGCATTAGTAATAGCATTTGGTGGCTTTGGATCAGTTGAAGGGTTTCTTCTAAAAGGCTTGAAATATTTTTTAGAAGATTTTTCTGCCACTTTTTTCTTAATTTCAACCATTTCGTTGGACATGGTTTTCAAAACTTTCTGCAATCCTTCTAAATCAAATGGATCTTTCGATTTTTTTTTCTTGGGGTTTTCCTTAAAAGTCACCTTCTTGGATTTTCGTTCTTTTATCGCATTTTTCTTTTCTAAAGCAATGATACATTTCTCTACTGCTATTGCTTCCTTCATATTGTCTGCTAAAGTTGTTTTTTTAGCCCTATCAACGAAGATTGCTATGTTTGATGGTAAAGTAGATATGTACCATTCACTTTGCACTTTTTCGCTAGGCTTGGAAGCAGTAGGAATTTTATTTAACAATTTATTGAAACGTGAATTAAAATCCTTGATAGGCTCTTTTGAATCATCCCTAAGATTAGACAAGTCATTGATCAGTGTCGCTGTAGACCTGTCATCACCAAACTTTGTCAAAAATTGATCTTGAAAGATATCCCAACTAGTGATAGATCCAGATGGTAATGAGAAATACCATGATCCGGCTGCTCCTTGTGGAGTATAGGGAAAAAGTCAGTCAACAACATCTTCATTAATAACTCCATTGAGATTTATGGATAACATAAAGTTATTTATATGTTCTTCTGCTAGTATGCCTGCTTCAGGATTAAAATTAGGCAGCCATTTTTCAGGATGGGCTGGTAATTGACCCAAGGGTGCAGACATTAAGACTGCCCCTGGGTTATTCCATGGAATTTGGGCCATCACTAAACTACTAACAGAGGAAAGTGCATAAGATGATCCTTGTGATTGGGAAGATGAGGATATTATGATTCCAGATGTTTGAGAAGGAGATGTGGAAGTTCCAGTGGACTGAAAGACAATAGTCTGAAGTGGAGGGGTGGATGGTTGACTTCGCGATGAAGAGGTTGAAATGGATGATGATGATGAAAGAGTCTTGCTATCAGACCCTTTAGGTGATTTCCTTGCTCTCTTCCTTGTAGGTAGAGGTAACTCTGTTGGTTGAATGCCAAGTTTCTCACTCTGTAATCTGGTAAGAGGATGAGCAGGATTATATTGCGAAGTCACACTGCCTTGAGCTTTATCAGATCGTTGAGGTAATATTGAAAATCGTTGAAGTTTATGAATCAAAGATTCAAATTCAGGAGGTTCAATAACAGATTCTTCTGAAAAGTCAGGGTTTTTGGAAATGGTTGTTGTTCTTTCGACTTCTGGCTCTAGATTTAAAAATTCTATGTGCGATGGAGAAGTTCGGGAAGATGGTGAGGGAAACTTACTCTCAGAATGGTATTTAAATTTTGACTTACTTGCCATTCATAGTTCGGGGCCCTCCATCTAGCGCCAAATATGTTGAAGCCCCGAAAATTGGGTCTACAATAAGGGGGATACCCACCCGGTCCAGACCTTGGTTAGCAGCTCCTTTTCCGTTCGGTGTAGTGGGTCCGACTGGGGATAATCGGACTAGTTTCTCAATATGTGTGTGTGTGTGTGTTGAGAATTGATATTTCCTTTCTAAGACAGTTCCTAAGTGAAATGCTTTTATTCTAATTCTAATCTAATAACATGTAAATTGTAATCCAATTAAACATAAATATCTAATTCTAAACTAAACACGGGATGTAATATTTTCTTTATGCGATCTAAAAAGATTTAAAATAGCAATTGGTAATAAATATCATTCAACTGTTATAAGAAAAGAATTCAATAAAGATAAACCACTTCGTATAAAAAATTAGACGAAACAGTTGTGAAAAATATATCGCATAATAAGCTATTCATACATTAAGCATAAACAAGTGGCTATCACCGTACAAAAGTGCCAAATGATAACTCAAACATTCAAGCGTTAATACATAAACAACTGAACATAAATATCACTTTAACACAGAGGCAGAAATAGTTAAGAGATAAAAGTACCATTTATAACTAGTTCTACTCATGAGCTTTAAGTAATAATGACTTATCTCTTCTTAATTCAAAATCCACTAAGAGTACAGAAGTGCAACATCAGTAGCAGATATTAAACGCAGATATCAATAAATCTTGTTCCATTCATTCATCAAAACCTCCTCGGAGGGTGCAAAAGTGCATGTTCTGAGGACAAGTTTTTGACAAATTTAAGGACCCTTTTCTAAATGCATGAGAAGGGTTTGAATACTACTAACTAAATCTAAAAATAATTTATTACAAAAATATAGGATACGGTTTAAATGACCGTCCTATTTTTAGGAAAAAAATAAAGCAAAACTACTACTAAATCTAAAATTCAAATTTAACAACTAACTAACTGTGAATGTGTTCTCTGGAATTGCAAGCGTTCAACATTGATCTGAGAAGAATAGGCTGGCCGACTTCATATTTCAACTGTCCCGTGAAGACGGAATTGGCAAGAGCTGGCGCTATCTTTTCAGCAGAATTGATGATACACTCGAGAGTCGTGCATTAGATGTGTGGTTTTACCAGACATGCCCAATAAGAATCCCAATTTAACTTTGTTAATCCCTTAATCAATTCTGCCTTCTCGTGGGCTTTATGTTTCCATTATGTTTGCAGTAGCTGTGCTTTTGGTAGGTATCCTGGAGTAGTTTTAGAGATCAAATTTTCCTTGTGTAAATTTTCATTTATACAATCAATAATACTGCTAGCTGCTGTGACCGCTTCTTCTGCCACTTGCTCTGTCTTCCTGATCTGTGCATCCCAATTATTAAAAAGTATTTCTTTGTGATTTTCATTTATTGTAGGTGCACCTGCTCTTTTCCCTTCTTCTGTATTTTGCCAAGCCAAATAGTCATTAACTCTTTTTTCAGTTAAATCATAATCATGTCATAAATCTACGACATGATTAGTGATTTTATCACTTTCTTCACAATAAGAGTTCCATTATAATATTCTTTGGCATAATAATTCTTGTTGTTGCAGTAGTTGGTCATTTAAGGAAATAGACTCTGTGATAAATTCCACGAGCTTGGGATCATATTTGTGCATCTCTTTCATAACTTGTAGCTGTTTCTCTTTTTCGGCCAAACTGTTCTGATATCCAATATGCATTTGTTGAAAATATTGTTGTAATTTTTCAAGTTGTTTCTGAGCTTCACTGTTAGCATTGGCTTCTTGCAGCTGTTGTTGCAAGACCTGTAACTGATCTTCTTTTTCATTCAATAATTTTCGTACCTCAGATGCTTTGACAATGGCTGCAGAGGCATAAGCTCCTGTGATCTTTGATAATTTAGTGAGATTTTCTGTTGGATTGGTAGTAGGATCTTTCCATAGAACATCTAGGTGTTCTGCATCATGAGATAGAAGATTTTATAATTTCCTTTTCTTCCTCTGTCTTCTTACCACTACCTTGTGTTATGGACTGTAGAATACATCAAGAGGAGGAATTTCCTCTATCTTAAGCATGAGTTCAGAAGACGGGGTTATAGGAATATGTTCTGTTTCTGAGACATTAGTAGTTACTCCTATGACTATATTTATTGTTGTCTGTACATTGCTCACAGGTGTCTGTGTATTTTGTGCTTAAATATTAATCAAATCATTGAATTTTTCCCATTCCTTATCCAATTCAGTTCTGACTGATGATTGTTGTACAATGAGAGGGGGAATATTTAACTATGGAGAGGTTGAAATATGTTGCTGTGAGAGTTCTTTAGACTGGGCAGTATCTTTTACTGACCCTTCACTCTTAGAGTGTTCAGAGGTTTCTCTTCCAGACTTTGACTTAGACCTGTTTGTATCTGAACTTCTATTGAGACTGACACTAGGAGTTGGTTCCCTTACGGGTTCCAAGAACAATTTCTCCAGAGGGATAGTAGTTAACCTCCTTTCTCTATATATTTTTAATTCTTGAAACTCTGCTAGAGGAAAACGTATTTGAGCCGAATGTAGAATTTCTTTAAGTGTGCCTTTTTCTTGGAACATGTCATCAAACAAATCTTCTTCCTTAGAAAACACTCTTATCTTGACTGCAGTAGTGAAATTTTTAACAACATCATATGGATCGAATGGTCTTCTTGGAAATTTGAACAAATGTAAACATGTAATATTGTTTACTTCTTTAAATGCATGACTAATATCAAATAATGAAAAGGCCCCATAGGCCACAGGAAATTGAGGCCAGATAGCCTTCTTCTTGTCTTTCAACTCTTTAGTCAAAACTCCTTCTCCGCAGGTTTGATAAGCAATTTCTTGGGCGATGAGTTTATCAGGAACATACAATGGTAAAACATGAGGAGAAGAAAAACTTCCAAAAACCCTAACATATGTAAATAATTCTTCTCCAAACCATCTCGCAATAGGTAGAATGTCTACCTCTACTTTAGGAGAAAACCTTGGAGCATCTTTATCATACAATATTCTGTACAGGGGTAACATAATGCCATGGAAAATCTTGTAAAAATAGGGAATGAACTCTGAATCCCACAACTCTTTGTGATAAACATGAATGGGAAGGGGATCTTGAATTGTCCATTTCCAACCCATTAATGGAAATTTAGAAACAAAATAGATTGAATCCATCACATAAGCAGATAAATAAAAAGCAGGATAAATCCTCTGAGAAACAGTTCTCTTAGAACAATAATTGAAAATAGCCATGGCTAGGTTGTCAGAAAGTATCTTATCCCAATCCACAATGGTAGCATTAACAGCAACATTCAACAACGGAAGCCATTCAGGCAAAAACTTATTAATGTCAGCCTTTCCAAAAAGCCGACAGAGCATAGTAGCAGCAAAGCAATATGGAGAAGTGAAAGAACCAGTACTATACATACCGTGTTTATCTTTCTTCAGTGATTCGTCTCTCCTGGACCAGTCCTTGGCGCATTCTGTTAGGTTTTCATTTTCTTTGGAAAAATTCTCCATAAACTGTTTGTTATAAGTTGCCTGTGGCTCGGGAAAAAGATACATGAGTCTCAAATCCTGTGGAGTAAATGAGCCAATGAGATCTTGACCCTGAGTCTTAAACTGTCTGTCCGAAATATCAGTGCTATCCAACACCCATTTAATCATATCTGTGTACAGAAGAATTCTAGGTCTCGCTGCTATTCGGTGCAAGAATGAACAAGCTAGCTCTGTAAGAGATGCTTCAGAAGACCCATGTGATCCTACAGTAGCTGTAACCTCCATTACTCTGGGGTTCTCTTCTTCAAGAAGATTATACATGCCCTCCCAAGTAGTGATACCACCATCTCTATTACAGGCGGTGTCTGTGTATAAGGACGTCATCTCTTTATCTTCCGAACTTGGAGCCTTGTCTTTCTTTCCGATTTTATTCTGAATACTTCTTTGTATAGTTCTCAGCCTCTTGCAGTTCATGAATTAAGTGAGAATAATGATAGAAAAATGTGATGGGAAAGTTTTAAATGTTGAAGACGTATTAAATATACTACCTTACGTGAAATAACTCTTCAATCAGAACGAAATCATTTTTCATTAATGAATGAAAATCAATTCATTAATTTAACATTAAAGCGTATAACGGGGTCTCGATTTATGGAAATATTTTCTTCGTGTAATGGGCCTTTAACAATCTGCAATAAGGCGATCTGCGATTTGCTTCGCAATATCGCAAAATCACAATATCGCAGATTGCAATCTCGTGGAATCAAATAGCGCAATTATTGTAACATCGCGAAATCGCTATATCTCAATATCGCAAGATCGCAAGACATAATATATGACAAACATCCGTTAGCATATTTTCTGCGATATGCGATTTGCGATATATATTATCGCACATTGGTGATTTGAAGTTTTCATCGTAAGATATAACATTCTAAGCATGTGATGCGATGAATGTTCCTTTAGCGCGTAGTTTCATATCGCATTTTTTAGAATTCCGCATATAAAGAGGTGTTCATTTACCTTTTTGCGATGCAATATTCCTCAAAGAATGATTCAATTCTAAGCTATCATAAAACTTAAGTTTTCTAGATTTTTCAAGGAATTTTCTCCTAAGTTTATGATAGTAAGTTTTATTGAAAAATGAAAACAATCACTAATTGATTTTTTAGATTTTTTGAGTAAGGGTCCCCACTTATTTAGTATTACCACTAATACTAAATAAGAAGGGGGGTTGTTGCTGGCCACAACAATTGGCGTTTCACTCGGAAGAACTAGTTATCTCTGCTTTTTCTTTTGAATTTTCTAAACTTTCAAAATAGAAAGTTTTCCAGAAAATCAAACTTTATTATAGGAAGACAAAGTATATTATGCTTCTATATATCAATGATATTTTGTTTCTTCTATATTCAACTTTGATTATTTACTTCCTCAAGCTAGTCCTTGTATCTACATCAGTCATTACTTGGTTTATAAAGATAAAAACAAAAGACTTCTCTGTAAATCAGTTTTTAAATATGCTCATTTGTCGTAGGTAGAGCCACTGCTGCCAGCAGGAGTTTATAGCATCGACAGGGTTACCTGTTACCCAGCAATGATCCTGTGTCCTACTTTGGAAAATATATAATTTTCAAAGAGAAATCCATATCCACACTTATTTCTTTCATTTTTATTTTTTATCCTTAAAGAACAATGTCTTGGTTTGGTAGCCAATTTATGACAGTGTCATTCACTTGATTTATAACTTTGCTGAACAAGCTGGCTCATGATGTGACCCCTTGTCTTTCGATTGTAATAATCTTGAGTCATTTCCCTGTTGTGGTATGCAGTATTGGAAAAGTCAGCAAGTTATAATATCTATGATCATGATAAGTCGGCTCGTAATGAGACCTCTTACTCTTTAAGTTAAAGTGCATTTTTGGATTATTCCCTGAACATTGTAATTTTCTAGGTAGGGAGGAAGTCATTGTTTGCTTAAGATAGCTCTGGACGACAATAGTAGAGTTTTTTGGAAAGAAATTTTCTACAAAGAATCTTTGTTTTGTTATTGATACCTTTCATTAGATTGACATAAAACAATTTCCCACTAAAATTTTCTTTTTATCAAAATTTTCAGAGTTGAAACTAATATCATTTCTAGGTTTAAAGCTTTTAACTGTATCTTTAAATAAAAATGATCAATTTTCTAAAATAATTCTATTCACACAAGTGAGAAAAAAAAAAAAACAAAAACCAAAAAGATAATTTGTGTCATTTTCGTGAATTTCCAAATGTAACCATTAACAACCGGTTTTATTATGACAATAAAGAAGACTAGTATACAAAATAGAAGAGTGATATTCTATGGAAAATATTTTTTGAGGATTTGTCCATTAACAGGTAAAGACTCTCTTTTTCCTGTTAAATCCTGTAACAAAGAAGTAGATGGACCTATAATCTCTGTGATTTGGAAAGAACCAAGCCACATTCGTTGAAATTTTGTATGTTTCTCTTTTTCCTCATGAGCTTTGTCCCATTTTAGAACTAGATCTCTGACCTGAAAGTCCTTTCTGGATGTCATGTTTGAATCAAAAGAAGCTTTAACTAACTCTTGGTGATGAGCATGAGTAATTTTGGCTTTTTCTCGTTGTTCTTCTTGCTTAATTATTTCCATCTGCCTTAGTTGTAAGGAAGAAGTTGGTGCTTCATCAATATGTTGAACTAAGGCCATAGAAGGAATTGCTGGATGAGTTGGAAGAACCACTTCTACAACAAGGGGGATACCCACCCGGTCCAGACCTCGGTTAGCAGCTCCTTTTCCGTTTGGTGTAGTGGGTCCGACTGGGGATAATGGGACCAGTTTCTTAATATGTGTGTGTGTGTGTTGAGAATTGATATTTCCTTTCTAAGAAAGTTCCTAAGTGAAATCCTTTTATTCTAATGCTAATCTAATAACATGTAAATTGTAATATAATTAAACAGAAATATCTAATTATAAACTAAACCCGGGATGTAATCTTCTCTTTATGCGATCTAAAATGATTTCAAATAGCAATTGGTAATAAAGATCATTCAACTGTTATAAGAAAAGAATTCAATAAAGATAAACCACTTCGTATAAAAAGTTAGACGAAACAGTTGTGAAAAATATATCGCATAATAAGCTATTCATACATTAAGCATAAACAAGTGGCTATCACCGTACAAAAGTGCCAAATGACAACTCAAACATTGAAGCTTTAATACATAAACAACTGAACATAAATATCACCTTAACACAGAGGCAGAAATAGTTAAGAGATAAAAGTGCCATTTATAACTAGTTCTACTCATGAGCTTCAAGCAATAATGACTTATCTCTTCTTCATTCAACATCCACTAAGAGTACAAAAGTGCAACATCAGTAGCAGATATTAAACGTAGATATCAATAAATCTTGTTCCATTCATTCATCAAAACCTCCTCGGAGGGTGAAAAAGTGCATGTTCTGAGGACAAGTTTTTGACAAATTTAAGGACCCTTCTCTAAATGCATGAGAAGGGTTTAAATACTACTAACTAAATCTAAAAATAATTTATTACAAAAATATAGGATACGGTTTAAATGACCGTCCTATTCTTAGGCAAAAAATAAAGCAAAACTAGTACTAAATATAAAATTAAAATTTAACAACTAACTAACTGTGAATGTGTTCTCTGGAATTTCAAGCATTTAGCATTGATCTGAGAAGAATAGGCTGGTCGACTTCAGATTTCAACTTTCCTGTGAAGATGAAATTGGCAAGAGCTGGCGCTATCTTTTCGGCAGAATTGATGATACACTCAAGAGTCATGCATTGACTGTGTGGTTTTACCAGACATGCCCAGTAAGAATCCCAATATAACTTTGTTAATCCTTTAATCAATTCTGCCTTCTCTTGGGATTTATGTTTCCATTTTGTTTGTAGTAGCTGTGCTTTTTGTAGGTATCCTAGAGTAGTTTCAGAGATCAGATTTTCCTTGTGTAAATTTTCATTTATACAATCAATAATATAGGTCTCGCTACTATTCGGTGCAAGAATGAACAAGCTAGCTCTGTAAGAGATGCTTCAGAAGACCCATGTGATCCCGCAGTAGCTGTAACCTCCATTACTCTGGGGTTCTTTCTTCAAGAAGATTATACATTCCCTCCCAAGTAGTTATACCAGCGTCTCTGTTACAGGTGGTGTTTGTGTATAAGGACGTCATCTCTTTATTTTCCAAACTTGGAGCCTTGTCTTTCTTTCCCATTTTATTCTGAATACTGCTTTGTATAGTTCTCATCTCTTTGCTCCTATAGTTCACGAATTAAGTGAGAATAATGATAGAAAAAGGTGACGGGAGAGTTTTAAATGCTGAAGACGTATGAAATATACTACCTTACGTGAAATAACTCTTCAATCAGAACGAAACCATTTTTCATTAATGAATGATAATCAATTCATTAATTTAACATTAAAGCGTATAACAGGGTCTCGATTTATGGACAGATTTTCTTCGTGTAATGGGCCTTTAATAATCTGCGATAAGGCAATTTGCGATTTTATTCGCAATATCGCAATATCGCAGATCGCAATCTCGTGGAATCAAATAGCGCAATTATTGTAACATCGTGAAATCGCTACATCACAATATTGAAAGATCGCAAGACATAATATATGACAAACATCCGTTAGCATATTTTCTGCGATATGCGATTTGCGATATATATTAGCGCTCATCGGTGATTTGAAGTTTTCATCGTAAGATATAACATTCTAAGCATGCGATGCGATGAATGTTCCTTTAGCGCGTAGTTTCATATCACATTTTTTAGAATTCCACTTATAAAGAGGTGTTCTTTTACCTTTTTGCGATGCGATATTCCTCAAAGAATGATTCAATTCTAAGCTATCATAAAACTTAAGTTTTCTAGATTTTTCAAGGAATTTTCTCCTAAGTTTATGATAGTAAGTTTTTTTGAAAAAGGAAAACAATCACTAATTGATTTTTTGGATTTTTTCAGATTCAATGGCATATTGTAGGGTAGTGGGCTTGGTAGACTTAACCAACCCATGAAGAGGTTCATCTAACCCATTAGTGAATGTTAAGTCCCTATATTAATAGCATAGCCCCTTATTATGTTAGTGTAGCCCCCCTTATTGTTATTGTTGTACCCCTGTAACCCCCATATTTTTATTATTGTGCCCTTACATTATTATTGTTAGGTCGGCTAGGATTACATTGTGGCCCACTAGGATTACATTATGGCCCTGGCTGACTCCTACATAAAGGGAGGTTTTAAAATTGTATCATCCAAGAATTGTTCATTTATGTAATGTATTGGAGGTTGCCCCCTTGAAGTGGCTTATTTCTAAAGAAGTTGATATCTCTTTTTCTTCTCATCCTCATTTTTGAGCCGAAGCTAGAAAGCATTTAAAAATGAGTCGGGATTCTAGGGTTTCGCTGCTCCTAACAGGTCATCGTGGCATTTTCGCTATAACTTTTTTTCTACGAAGTTTCAGAAGCTGAAATTTTTAGGGTGCGAAGCTGAAATCCTGAGGAATATTGTCTAAACATTTCAGAGCTTGGTTTGCAATATTTTCGGAGATATCATCTGTGGAAGTTAGGTATTTTTTCAAGCTCCCAAACAGGTCATCGTGGCCAGTTATGCAATTTTATCCTGGAGAACCAGAATTGAAATTGTATGGTGTCGAAAATCTTTGAGGAAATCTAACAAAAATTTTGTGAGCTTGTCTGCAATATTTGGAGACATGATCTGCAGGTAGTGCTGTGTCTAATTGGCATCTCAAAGAGGTGATCGTGGGAAAAGTTCAATAACTCTCTTCCGTAGATTGGATTGATGAGGATTACCGTAAAAAGTGGTCAAAAAAGAACCCCAGTTTTTGGCTACTGACTAGAGACAAAGAACAAAACAGTGACACGTGGCAAGTCGTACAAGTTCGCTCTACTGAACCAGTCCAAAATTAGGTCATTGTGGGAGATTGGACACAAATTTGTCTTGGAGAATCCAAATTAGATCAGACCTGTGGCATTAGGAAGAAGCTTCAGAGGGCTACTACAGGGCTGAATTTAAAATATTCAATATTTTCAATTACAGAGATAATTCAATTTCAATATCGAGCTCCTCAAAGCAAGTAAAAGGTATCAATATTGGATTCTAAAATGGCGCCTAAAAATAATTCCATACCCATAAAGCCCTCAGAAAACTATAAAATGATGCATGAAGAGGAAGAATTGCAATATGAGATATCAAAATTACGGTACCAAGTGCAACAAGTTTCGATCTTACGAAGAGCAATCGAAGATGAAATAGATGGTTTAAAAGCAGAAATGGAGGCTAAGTTGGATAGTTTGAAGGATAAAATAATAGCTAATATGGATGATAAATTAGTGGAAGATCACAGCGAGCATCAACAACAAGTTCTCCAACTCTCAAAGGATAACCCAACTTTGGTGCAAAATCTAATGAAACAACAGGAAGATCAACATCACATCGAAAGAAGTTATGAAGTAATCATAGAAACAAGAACTCGACAAGTACGATCAATTTCAGAGTATCTCAGCAAGTGGAAGAACTTTCCTGTAAAATATTTCACATGGGAGGATGAGAATTTTATACAGAAGCATCAAGAAATAATCAAGCGTTGAGGACAACACTTGTTTGAAGGAGAGGGGAATGTTAAGTCCCTATATTAATAGTGTAGCCCCTTATTATGTTAGTGTATCCCCCCTTATTGTTATTATTGTACCCCTGTAACCCCCATTTTGTTATTATTGTGCCCTTAAATTATTATTGTTAGGTCGGCTAGGATTACATTGTGGCCCACTAGGATTACATTATGGCCACATGGACTCCTATATATAGAAAGGATGTTTTGTAAATTGTATCATCCAAGAATTGTTCATTTATGTAATGTATTGGAGGTTGCCCCCTCGAAGTGGCTTATTTCTAAGGCGTTGATATCTCTTTTCTTCTATTTTTGGAGCTGGTTACACAACAGTGAACATATACACACTTCTTCTTGTAGATAAATTAGGAACCATAACAGAAAGTCTTAAGAATTCAGAAATGTAAGTTTATGAATTACCTGATTGTTTTAGCTTTGCAAGGATCATGAATGGTTCTTAAGGATCTCTTCTATAAAACCATTCAACCAGCCTTCTAGTGAACTCTGAATATGCAGTTACATTGGCATGACCAAATGTAGACAAGCCATGGAACCACCAGTCATGTGCTTCACCCTCAAGGTGCAGCGCTGCAATCTTAATGGCCTCCATTTCTAAAACTTTGTTCAACTGAAAGTAGATGTCAAATTTTTCTACCCAAGATTTTGCACTACACTTGGATGACCCATCAAAATTGGGTAAAAATAATCTGCCCATAGTGTGGTGTCGATCATGATTCTGAATGAATCCACCACTTCTATGATGATTCCTTGGTCTTCTATTGTCCTTTATTTGAAAAAAACTCCTGAAAACTCAAGTGATATTTTAACCTCTGAGTTTGAGATTCATACTCCATAAAATAGTCTTCAAGGGATTCTTGCTCTTGAAACCCTTCATTTCCCACAGCCAAAAATGTAGGCATGGTAGAGCGTTGTGAAACTTGTGGTTGATGTACTCGTTGATCATTCGAGTGATGAGACATGCTAGAGCCTTCTCGATGATGAAATAATTTAGGGGATTCCTTGAATCTATCCATTATCATCTCCTTGATCTCTTTAGCAATGTCTTGCATGGCTCTAAAAAGGATATTAGGGAACTCCTTCTCTTCATCTTCACCTGTAGATATAGGGGTTTTACCCTTACCTTCTTTATCATCTGTATAATCAAACTTTCTGTATCTTCTTCTTTGGTACCTCTTCTCCCTATCATTAAGAGACTGTCCTTCTTCAGATGACATATTAGCTTTTAGGATGCATAGGCTGTGCCAATATTATGCTCTGATACCACTGTAATATTCCCGAATGGGAAAAGCAGGAATATAGTGAAAAACCAAGGAAATAGCAGTGTAAACATTATATGAAACCAAGAGGCCAATATCAAGACCTTTCATATGCTATTACAGCAACAAAATGTACATAAGAAATGGGCCATTTTAATATTCCCAACTAGCCCAAGCTAATGGGAATATTCTATTTTGCCTTATTTTGTCTTGCATTTCATGTTGATGAATAAAATGAAAAGGAGGACATGTAAAACTCCTAAAAATAACAAAATAAATCAATGCCCAATGTGAACATGGCTAAATCTGGGCCGTTTTATAAAACAAAATTGAGTGTGAAAGAGGTTGATCACTTAACCAAGTCAACTTTGACTATATCAACAGCGCAGTCTAGATGCATTGAACCTCCTTGAGGGACAGCGTAATTCTAGAAGGAGATTCTACATGTGAAAGGAGCTAAACTAATGAAGTGGTTTAGGGTTTGACAAGACTCCAATCTTATAAAAGGAAGAGGAGAGCAACATGAAGGGGTTGTTGAAGATATTATTTTCTGAAGGTATTTTCTGTTTAGACACTCCTCTCTGGGTTTTCTTGTTTAGGATTCCCACCTCCTTCCTTGAGTAGCTCTTGGAGGAGACTTGATCCATATTCTCCACTATTAGGCTTGGTACAAGCTTCACCTTACACCTACAGTGCTGATCCTATTGAGGGTTGGGTTTTCCTTGTGAGTTGCAGCAAGTGGAAGACTCTAGATCTGCTCAAATCTAGACTATACAAATGACTCTTCTCAGTGAGTGTGTATTTTAACCTACTGGAAGAGTGCATTAGCTGATTGAGCTTTAGATCCAGAACTTGGCATCAGGCCAAATCATTCTTAGAGCCTACAACAGAGTTTCTCTCCTTGGATTGCATTATTTTCAAAGGAGAAGTTGTAGGGTGTTTTGTTTTCATTTTGGAGGAGAGATCTCCGGTGTTAGGATTCTCCCTCTCACTATGGTGATCCATGGATTGGCCATCCAATCCATATATGTTTCAGATCTGATATGTTGTGCTATTATATGATTCAGTAATTTCTAAATATTTCTACAAATTTGCAACTCTAGGTCTCAGATCTACTTTCTATGCTTCATGTTTTTCACAAAACCCCAAGGGGAATGTATACATGAACTCTTCTTGTACACGGATCTCAAATAGATCTATATTTATATGTACAGATCTGCTATAGATCTGAGTATTAATAAAATTCTGCTTTTTCCCTTAAAATAACGCTGTCAAGTTTTGGCAGAATTTTCTTATGGTTGTTGCACCTCATTTCTGAGGATTTCTCTTGTATAGTCTCATTCTTTCTCTTGTACAATGTATGGGCTGTAATGTAAATATTATTTTATTTTATAAATCTGATACATGAACCTCCATATCATCCAAGTTATTTTCTTCAATGGATCTTCATTATTTTTGAAGCAGTCCATTGCATATAGTTACAGCCCCTCTCTTTTGGTGATTTTCAGCTAGACTAGGTTGTGGGAGATCTATTTAACCCGCTTAGTTTGATTTGTTTTTGCTCTAATTTTGGATTTAGATATTAGATGAGCTGATCTAAGGGATATAGGAGCTGCAAACTCATTTTAGTGCAATGAATTCTCAGGATAGCATTATTTCAGCAGGCTTGCTATGCAATCCCTATTTTGGGATATTGCAGTGGTATCAAAGAAACTTTCCTTGGCTCAGCCTATGAGCTTCAAGCAGTATGGAGTCTTCCCATGGGGAGGAGGAGGTCTACAAGAGAACCTAGGGAAAAACCTTGTTGACAGGAGAAAGGAGTTTCACAGAACTTTTATCTCAAGCTCTGCAAGGTATCAGAAAAGATATCAAAGAAATAAGGAGGGAAAATCAGGAAGATCCCTCGACTAGATATAAAAGATCTATACATGAGGAAAATTCTAAATCCTCATCTCATGGATATGTGCACTCAGTGATATCACCAAATCTTCAATGTTCTGTTAGTGACTTCTTCATGAAGAGGAAGAAAGGAGGTGTGCCCAAGAAGGAGACCCTTGGAGAGTATTTGCAGGAATATGAAGCCCAATCTAAGGAGTTCAAACATAACTTGAATTTCCAAGGGTTCTGCAAGATAAAGGAGGATATAAGCACAAAGGGGCAACAACTTGGTGTAGGTAGATTCTTTCTATGTAATTTTGATGGATCACCTAAATGTTCAATTAGGGGTTGGGTGGAGGAGCTAAGCAACTTTGTGCAGCAACATCAAGTTTCAGAAGATGAAGCTATCAAAGTAGCAGCACTGGATTTTGAAGGTAAAGCATATTCTTGGTGGTTGTTTGAGTCTTTTTCCTTAAATAATGCAAAAAAACCCACTTATGAAAAGTTTATTGCAAGATTAATAGAAAGGTTTGATGAGACTTCATGTGTTACATCTTCTATTGAGACTATCAAACCATATCAAACAAATATTTTTCATGAGTTGGAAGGATCTATAGATCCAACTCCATTTCTGAAGACCATGGAAGAAGGTGTGAACTTGTTTGATACCTTACCAAGGGGAATATCTCCATTTGATGAAACGCTTCTTTCTCAAGAGGAAGGCCTGAATATTCCTCCTTCAATAGAAGACCAAGATCTGAGGTCTCTTATTGATGATGAGGCAACTTCAAATATTGAAGAGGAGGAAGGGAAGGTGGGAGATGATAACGTAGTCACAACAAGAGCACCTCAAGCACCTATTGATTGGAGGGAAACTAAAGTGTTCTCTCAACTATGGGAAACATTTGCATACTTGGCTAAGGAATGAGCCTTGGGAGAAGCCAGCACAGCGCAGATAGTCTCTCATGAATTTAGAAGAGAGGTAAGAAATTTCTTGAAAGGGGCATTTCTATCTCCTACTCAGTTATCTGCGTTGGGGAAAGAGAAATCAGAAGTCTATGATGGCATGGGCATGAGGACACATGACAAATCCATATCTTTGGGGCAGCCCATGGTATCTTCATTCACAAAGAAGATTTCTAAACATGGCAAGGGGATGTTAACCCTCTTGCATGCATGGGCCAAATTGAGGAAGTATTGGAAGACAAGGAATTTCTAAGGGGAAGTTGATTTCCATCTGCTTCAATCTTGTCTTGGGAAAGATCAGCTGCAAATGAGGCAGTAAAGGGAAGATTATGATGCTCCAACATGTGATTTTGACATCAAGCATGTCAAAGAGGAGAGCTATTATATGGCAAGGGAAACATTCCATACCTCTACATCGTTGTCATTCTTGGGGAGCCTAGATCCTTATTGGGATTCCCAACTCATGATGGAATAATCCAAGGACCTTTTCACATGTGAGGTTCTTGATGGGGAGGTAATGGATGGGAGGTATGAGTTAGTTGAGGGACTCATTTATTTCCGTGAACATATCTATTTGGTTAGAGACTCCAAGCTCAAGCAGAAACTGTTGAATGCAACCTATGAAATCCTTCTTTCCAAACCCACAGGTTTCATTAGAGCATATCACAATATCTTAGATGGATTCATGTGAGAAGGTTTCAAAGAAGAGGCGCACTCTCATATGAATAAGTGCATGGATTATTTTTTAGATGAGGAGGAACATAGCTCTTGGGAAGAGCCATCATTCACACCTCATTACTCATTGAGTGTGAGAGGGGACTCATCCATGAGTCATCTCACTAATGTAAAAAAAGTATATGGAGGAACTTGTCTCTCTGAGTATTATGATGTATCTCCTATATGCTTATATTTCTATAGCACTCATTTGCAGGACATTGCTCCAAGAGGGGGCACTATTTATGATGGGTTTCGTGGGCCACTCAAGGCCATGAACTATGTTGATGCAGGTAATCCCTTGGAGGCTTTCGGGAAACTACTATACCCTTCATGGTGTGATTCTTTTACACCAATGATGATGCACCTTCTCCAAGCATTCGAGAAGGATGGGAAAATAAGCAAGTGTTGGGGGTGGCACCTTTCATTTGCTATTCTATGGTAGTTAAGGGTAAAACTGTGCTGGTTACACACGAGAAAAACATTTTCCTTCTCCTTTATCATACATGGTAGCTAGAATGATTCTAATCATGATTCCATGTGTTGGGAATGTTCTTACTCTTGGGAACATGGTTGGATGAGTGGCACATTGGTGGGATGTGTCATTGGGGGGAGGAGTCCCCCACTCTTTTTGCACTACATGCTTCAATGGGAGCATGAGATATTATATGGCCACTATGGTATACCACTTGTTTCTTGGTGAGGTGAGCAATATGTTTGTTGGGGGCATGCCTCTCCTATGTATTGGGGAGGAGTTTTTCTATGGATTGCCAAGCTAGGAGGTGATCCACTTCATTTGGATGATAGCATGGAGATGGGAGTATTTCGTGGATGATGAAATTCCCCATGGTTTTCATCACTTCTACCTTGAGGAGGCCTTGGATCAGAAATGAGGTTTCCACATAGACCTTCCATTCTTTCATGGGGGAGGCCATTGGGTTTATTCACCAAAGACCAGCTTACACACTTGGGAGGAACCATTGAGAGATGAAATTCTTGAAAACTTTTGAGGCAATGGTGGAGACTATTGGATGAGGATGCCATAAGAGAAGGAGGGGAGATTTTGTAGCACTCACCTTATCAGTTGCTTGAGGACAAGCAACATCTTGGAGGGGAGGACTGTAATATTCCCAATTAGCCCAAGCTAATGGGAATATTCTATTTTGCCTTATTTTGTCTTACATTTCATGTTGATGAATAAAATGAAAAGGAGGACATGTAAAAATCCTGAAAATATCAAAATAAATCAATGCCGAATGTGAACATGGCTAAATCTAGGCCATTTTATAAAACACACTTGAGTGTGAAAGAGGTTGATCACTTAACCAAGTCAACTTTGACTATATCAATAGCACAGTCTAGATGCATTGAACCTCCTTGAGGGACAACACAGTTCTAGAAGGAGATTCTACATGTGAAAGGAGCTAAAATAATGAAGTGGTTTAGGGTTTGACAAGACTCCAATATTATAAAAGGAAGAGGAGAGCAGCATGAAGGGGTTGTTGAAGATATTATTTTTTTAAGGTATTGTCTGTTTAGAAACTCCTCTCTAGGTTTTCCTGTTTAGGATTCCCACCTCCTTCCTTGAGTAGCTCTTGGAGGAGACTTGATCCATATTTTTCACTATAAGGCTTGGGCCAAGCTTCACCTTACACCTGCAACACTGATCCTATTGACGGTTGGGCTGTCCTTATGAGTTTCAGCAAGTGGAAGACTCTATATCTGCTCAGATCTAGACTATACTAATGACTCTTCTCAGTGAGTGTGTCTTTTAACCTCTTGGAAGAGTGCATTAGCTAATTGAGCTTCAGATATATACCTTGGCATCAGGCCAAATCATTCTCAGAGCCTACAGTGCAGTTTCTCTCCCTGGACTGCGTTATTTGCAAAGGAGAAGTTGTAGGGTGTTTTGTCTACATTTTGGAGGAGAGATCTCCAGTGTTAGGATTCTCCCTCTCACTGTGGTGATCCATGGATTGGCCATCCAATCCATATATGTTTCAGATCTGATCTGTTGTGCTATTATATGATTCAGTAATTTCTGAATATTTCTGCAGATCTGCAACTCTAGGTCTTGGATCTACTCTCTATGCTTCATGTTTTGCAGAAAACCCCAAGGGGAATGTATAGATGAGCTCTTCTTGTACACAGATCTGAAATATATCTATATTTCTATTTACTAGATCTGCTCTAGGTCCGAGTATTAATAAACTGCTACTTCAGCCCTTAAAATAATGCTGTCAAGTTTATGCAGACTTTTCTTTTGGCTTTTGCACCTCATTTCTAAGGATTTCTCATATATAGTCTCATTCTTTCTCTTGTACAATGTATGGGCTATAATTTAAATCTGATTTGCTGTTATAAATCTGATATTTGAACCTCCATATCAGCCAAGTTCTTTTCTTCAGTGGATTTGTGTTATTTCTGAAGCATTCCATTGCATATAGTTCCAGCCCCTCTCTTTAGGTGATTTTCAGCTAGACTAGGTTGTGGGAGATCTGTTTAACCCACCTAGTTTGATTTTTTTTTCTCTCCTTTTGGATTTAGATCTTAGATGAGCTGATCTAAGGGATCCAGGAGATGCAAACTCATTTCAGTGCACTGAATTCTCGGGAGAGCATTATTTCAGCAGGCTTGCTGTGAAATCCCTATTTTGGGATATTACAGCCATAAGATGCATAACAATAAATACAAGCTTCCAATGGAAAAAATACTTCAATAAGAGGTGTTGCAACCATGTATAAAAGTTGGAAGACCCTTACATCGTTATTTTATTACCTCTGCTACTGCAGTTGATTATATATCAGATCTAGAGCTTATATGTTCCTCAAAAGATAGATCTATATCAGATCTGAGCACTATACAAGCTCCTCTAAAGAACCCCTCAAGGGTTTTCAGCAAAACACCAATTACAAGTTGTAGATCTAAGATCTAAGACCGCAGATCTACTAAAAGATATAGATTTGGAAAGTGTGGTTGATCTAATATGATCAATAAAATAGCCTCATCTAATAGATCCTAAAAGTGAAAGGAAAACCCCCTTCACTTGAAAATCAACTCCCCAAATGGTGTGCTAAACCACCCTGCAACTCCTCCTACAGAAATAACATAGATCTCGAAATAAAATACGTTGTAGGGATCAAAATATAGTTGGATTGATGCCAAGATTTGAAAATAAGCTCTATGGTCTTCAATATTTTCCTCCCAATGGAAAGGAAGCCTCCTCCACTGAAAATAATCAATGAGATGACCTAGATCTATAGATCTATTCACCACTTGCTGCAACCTGCAAAAACAACCAAACCCTCAATAGTATTTGTGCTATAAAAGAAAGATTAAACTTGAACTTAAGCCTGATAGTGGACAATGTAGTACAAGACTCCTCCCAGAGCTCCTCAATGGAAGAGGTGGTATTCCCGATCAGGAACACCATGTGCTAAACAACACTCTATCTCAGCTAAATAGAAAGAGAAAGATATATGTATAAACAAACCCTATATTGAGAAATATAATAAACCCATAGATAATCAATATGCCTGCCATCCTCTTCCTTAAATAAGATATGAGCTTGCAAACTGTAAGCCCCATCCAAAAAGATCACTATATTCACACAAAGCATCTCCATCTAAAACTGTGTTGTCCCTCATTGATGACCACTCCATGACAACATTTTTGCTTTGGTCAAGGTTGACCGAGTCAAAGTGATCCATCCCCTTTCACACAAAGGGTGCTTAAATTAAGTTTCCAAGATTTGTCTCTTTCACATTTGGCTTTGATTTATTCATTATTAAGGAGAATTATGGACCTACTTTGCCCTCTTATTCTTTAAACAAAGCAATAAAAAAAATTGAATATTCCAATTAACTCATGACTAATTGGGAATATTACAAACCCATAAATGCTTCGAGCTTTGAAGAACTTTGGAATTTATAAATTTTGGTCCATTCAGGGAATAAAATCTCAAGTAAGGTAATGACGTAGCTGGTAAATGCCTAGGATGTACAAGATTAATGTTTTATCATTGGAGATCATCGGCTCATTATTTATGCAGAGGATATTTATTTGTTCATCGGTTTGATCCATAAGGGACATGACATTTCTCTCTTTGGATCATAGAAAGGAGGGTAGTATACTGCCTCATACATGTTGCAGTATTGTAGTCCAAACTCCCAACAGAAATATGGGAGGATCGATATTAAAACTATCGTGTGACTTGATTTAAACATTATTGCTTTCACGGTTACGATATTGTGTGGTAGTGTGGCCCCTCATGTAGCCACCAAAGCTCAAATGTAGACAATTTCTGAATGTTCCAAGGGAACGATATTCAATTGGTGTGAAGGAGTGGTTTTCAACATGGAAGGACAGCTCACTCGAGGTAAGAATGGAAAGATGAATAATTTCGGCTATGGTGCCATTCAAGTATCATTTTCTTTAGAGATGATACCACTCTACATACAGCAACAATATTTGGTAGATATTATAGGTCCAAGAGATCCTCACATGTTGTGATTGGTTTTGCTAATTCTCTTCATGGCGATGATGGAGGTCCTATTGTTCAATACACGCATCATTTTTTTGTATCGCTGAGAAGCCAGATTGTTATGATCGAGGACTTCCCATATGCAAGGACGAATTACATGGGTGACCCTGATTATATATCACTCCCTCTTGGAGTATAATAGAATGACTCAGGTAAAAAGTCTCATTTTGATTCTTTGTGTTTTATAGAATTTTTTTTATTTTTTAAATCATCCAATACTGATAATAAAAGGTTAATATAGATGTGGGTCCAACACGACCAGCAGTACTTTGTCATTTTGAAAGATGAGGAATACAACCTATAGCAGTGGTGCCACCATAAAATGATGTAGCTAAGGTCTCAACAGAGTTGGAACACAACTTGGAGAGGCTTACAATAGACATCCTAGAGACTGGGACTAATGATTTTCCTCTTCGATACCATATGCATGTGACTCATGTTCTTGGTTCATTCAGATGGTATCTGCGTTGGGTGGTGCATGCTATAGTTTTCTATCATGATCATCATCATGGATAGCTTATGGTCGTTCTAGACTACATTTTTTTTTTTGTATCAGCATATTTGGATCATAAGGTGTTTGTGACCTAATGAAGATTGCTACTTTTTGATATTTGAGTATCATGTTCAATATGGATTTGAATGTTGTTTCAATTTATGTTCAATGTTGCAAATGTCTGTTTAACACTTGATTAGCCAATGCATCAGCTAAATTATTAAAAATTCTTGAAATGTGTTTATATTCAATGTAATCAAATTGTCTTTCCAAGAGACAAATTATCAAAAACATTCTTAATAATGATGTATTTCTAATTTCATAGACATCGTTTAAATGTAACAAAATGAGTTGTGAATCTAACCTAAAAATCAAATGCCAAATGCCAAATGCAATGGTATCATATACTCACACAATGATCGTGCTATCCTCTGCATTATTATTCGTTGTTTGACCAAGGAAAATCCCATGAATAGTAACTAACTCATCATAGGGTGAATAGATAACCCAAGCAGTGGAAGATAGGCTGCATGTACTACAACAGGTGCCATCAGCAAATTGAATGTAAGTCTGAGGGAATGTCAACATATGAAATATTGAGAGTAATCAAGATAAGCATAAAAATTAGAGAAAAAGCATAAAGAAAAATCACTACTATAAGGCACACATTCCTAAAAAAGTAACTAATGTACAATGAAGATCTCCACAAGATAAATCATGCATAATATTTCTTTAGATAAAGACCATTTCTAGGCTTATGTAAAGAGATATCGTTATAATCAACTAATTCATAGGCCCCTTTTTCAAGCACACACTTAAAAATGTAAGGGCCATGCCACAATGGTTTGAACATACCAGTGCTTGGCTTATCGTGAGCTTGATCGTATAAATTAGGGGAATTTTGAGGTATAAAATGGGCTTCCTAAGGAAATAATAAAATAATAGTGGAATTAATAAAATAAGATTTGATTACATCATCAAATTTTAGAGGGAAAAAAGAAAAAACTATTTTTTCAACTCATATTTTCAACTTATCTCCCAAAATGTTTACTCAAATTTTGAGTGGGAGTACTCGTTGGATGAAAATTTTAATTCCACATCCAAAGAGTACCCATGTTGCATACTTTTGATGGATCATGCTACATGAAAAATAAGAAATACATGAAAAATGTGATTCCAATCACATGTTTCATGTATTTCTCATTTTTCATGTAGCAGGATCCATCGAAAGTATGCAACATGGGTACTCCTTGGATGAGAAATTAAATTTTGCATCCAACAAGTGCTCCCGCTCGAAATTCGAGTAAAAACCTTGGGAGATAAGTTGAAAATACGAGTTGAAAAAGTAGCCTAATTATTTTATTATTTTTTTATATTTCTTCCCTTTTACTTAAAAAATGGTGAATCATCCCCCATGGTTGACATCATCATCATGTATCTTATTAGTTCTTATAAAGATTGTTTTGGTTGTACATTTATCTTAGGAGGCCCATTTTAGACCTCAAAATTCCCCTAATGAAGACTAGATCACCTTCTGAATAGACACGAGGGTTACCACTTTAATTATATTTTTCCTTAACATGTTCTTTATGAGCAACAAGTCTCATATAACTGTGCTAAGTATAATAATCACTCTTCCTCTTCAGAGGTAGATTGTAATAACTCGATGGATAGTTTTAGTGATGAAAATTCACATTCAATGGGTAGAATAGCTTCCAAACCGTAAAAGAGTTGAAAAGGAGTAAACCCTATAGATGTTTTTGCTGAGGTACGATATGTCCATAATGCTGAGAAAAACTAGGTGTGCTAGCTAGTTTTATGAATTCCGACAATGTGCTTGATCCTATAGGTTAAAACTTTATTTACAACTTTCACTTGGCCATTGGCCTATGGGTAATAAGGTGTGGAATTATCATGGTGTAGGCCGAGATCAGTAGAAATTTTAGTCATCATAATGTCTCGAAAGTGGCTACCATGATATGTAACGATGGCTTGAGAGACACCGAACCTGTTATGAAAGAAACTCAAAAAATAGAAGAAAATATAGATCAACGCCTTATAAATCAGCCTCTTCGAGGGGAAACTTCCTTTACATTACATAAATGAACAATTCTTGGATGATTCAAATGAAAAGACATATTTTCTATATATAGGAGTCCATGGGGTCACAATATAATCCTATCTGACCTAACAATCATAATGCAAGGGCACAATAATAACAATAATGGGATTTTATGGGGCACATAATAAAAATACAGGGACTACAAGGGTCCAACAATAAAATTAAGGGGGCTACACTAACAACAATAAGTGACTACACTAGTAATAGAGGGACCTAACATGCCCCTACACTTCAAAAAAGTGTTG
The DNA here is from genome assembly GCA_034641835.2 of Pinus albicaulis. NCBI lineage: Eukaryota > Viridiplantae > Streptophyta > Pinopsida > Pinales > Pinaceae > Pinus > Pinus albicaulis. The sequence continues at coordinate 953,396,150 of CM076581.1, read as the reverse complement.
TCCTCAACGCTTGGGTAGTTCTGGATGCTTCTGTAGAAAATTTTCATACTCCTATGTGGAATCTTCAGTGGATAAGTCCTTCCACTTGATGATATACTCTAAAATTGATTGATTTTTTTGCTGCCGAGTTCTTGTATCCGTGATTGCTTCAGGTTCCAATATGTTTCTTCCTTCCTCATCAAGTTCTGACAATATTGTTTGAACTAGAATTTTGTCACCTATAAAGTTCTTTAAGCATGAAACATGGAAAACTGGGTGACTCAGGAAGAAGCAGGAAGCTCCAATTTGTATGCCATAGTACCAATATTTTGCAACACCTTGTATGGATCATAGTACTTTGGTGATAATTTATTATCCTTCTTTGCTTCCCCAAGGGACATTTGTTTGTATGGTTGTAGCTGTAAAAATACCCAGTCTCCTACATCAAAACTGCTCTCGCTGTGATGTTGATCTGCCTATTGTTTCATTCTATTTTGTGCCAAATTTAGGTTATCCGTTAAGAGTTGGAGAACTTTTTATTGATGCTCGATAGGATCTTCCATTGCTTGAACCTTATAATTTTCTCTTAAAGATGATGTGATGGACAATGGATGATATCCATAAAGTACCATAAATGGGGTAATTTTTGTTGTAGTAGGGAAGGAAGTGTTATACTACAATTTACCCTGAGGTAACCACTTGACCCATTGTGTTTGTGATGCAGGAGAATTAGGCTCAGAAATTTCTTTTTATTTTAATAGAAATAGGGGGTCTTGTATTTTCCAAGAGAGTTGGTTTCTTATGCAATGTTTTGAGTGATTTTAATGAGAATTAATTAAATATTGTGAGGAATTTTGTTAATGTTCTCTAATGTTGGATAACATGAGAGAATTAGGCTAGTTGAGAGCTCATAGGGATTGAGATATTTAGGAATTAATTGTAAATCCTAAATTATAATTGGGTTCATGATTTTTTGGATGAAAGAGGGTCCTTAGGGATTAGTTGACTCAAGTGACGACTTAGAGGATATTCAGGATTTTGTTGAGTAGATGAAGTATCTAAACCTAATTTAGTTCATAATATTTGGTATAAAATGATAAGCCTCAAGGTATAGGAAACAATTTCAGTTTTAGACAGATATGATTTGGATTGTAACACCTACAGGCTAGAGAACAGGAAGATAGAGGCCACTGACATAGAAAATCAGGCCAAAGATGGTAAGTAAGTTTTGATGTATCTGTACATTTGATTAATGAATGAAGAATTTCGGTAAATATGGGAGTTATTCATTTTATGTGTTGAGAAATCATAATTGGGGATTTGTGGTTTTGTATGGTAACCATGATAAAAAAATTCCGTCATTGTGTATTCAAATTATAGCTTTCAAGAAATCCATAAGAACCATGAGAAATTGAGTTTATAAAGATGAATTAGAACTTTGCATAAATATAAATCATTAGTTTGTTGGTAGCTGGAGTGTTGAAATTTAATAATCAATTTGAATTTATCGAAGTCTTTGTGAGTGGAATAACCGTGTTGAGGTTGCATATACGCTGAGAAGAAACCACAGCGAAATTCCTCAGGTCATTGAATTGAACAATGTGATTCACGCAGTAATCAATAGCACAAATTCGATTCAAGTAATGATCACACGCTGAATTGCCCGAGAAAGCTCTACAAGAACCAACGGTGTTACAAATTCTTCATTGTTGCTCCAGTTTTAATTATAGAAATGAACGCTGACTTATTTATTTGGGCCGAGGTTTCATATACAAGATTTTATGGAATCTGTGAATCGATAGAACAGTGAAGGTCGATTTCAACTAAATTGATATCGTTGAGATCGAGCACATGAAGCAGGATTTTATTTTAAGCCATAGGCTCAAGCACATGGAACCCATGATTATTATACAGTTATTTTAAAACCATCCATTGATTATTCAAACTAGAACCGTCAGGTGGAGAGCATATAAGAGAAAAAGGGTTTCCAACCCAAAAGGTGTATCTCACACATAAGTAGGGGAATAATTAGTAAAGGTTGGGACCAGAAGTCAAGTAGCATCGCACAGAATGGAGAAGATGAAAGGAACTATGTAGTTCAAAACCCCATATCTTGAATGAAACCATGAATCGATGGTGCAGCAGAATGGTGAATTGGTTTGACAAAACAGTCTGCAGTTTCACGTATATTTGGAATGGTGAAACGGTTTCGAAAACCAACAAGTGGTTTTTTGCATGGCATAAAACTGCTAAGTGGTAAATGCTAAATAAGTGCGATAGCAGTCAGATGGTGACACGTCGCACTTAAAAACTACCTATTTCGCATGACATAAAGATCTTAAATATCAATCAATTTAAAATGAGATATTTTTTGGATCGATGGAAGCATACAGATCACTGGAAAAGATGTGTTGAATGATAACTGTGGGCCCGAATATATTTATATGGTTGACATTTTGGGTTTTAACCAATGTCAATTCAAACTTTTGAAACTATCATAAGTTGGGTATTTTTCATATTGTTTTAAAAGGAGAGTTGTAAAAAGGAGAAAACTTCCGATTGAGAGGTTATATTGATGTGATTATGCATAATTAATTTTTATATGCATTATTGCGGGTATATGCAGCTAAGGCTGCATCAAGTGGTATGAAAGCAGTCAAAAGCTCTTTTTTTTTAGAGGTTATTTTTTTTTAATTAAATTAAAATTGTACAGAATGCATGTGTGATGAAGTAAATAAGGGAAGCTTAGATTGTAAATCTAATTGAAAGCAGTTGTAAAATGGAAAAAGTATGCAGTGAAAGTATTATCAGGAAATTCAGATCTGTAGAATTTGGGTTTAAAAGCAAATGTGCTTTGAAGATTTACAAAGTTACGTTTTGAAAGATGTATGTACAGGAACAATGGTGATGGTAGAAAGGAAAAGGAGATCAGATTTGAATCTGCTAAACAACATGCATTTGGAAATAAAGTGTAGCAGAACATTGGAATAATTTGCAGAAGCAAGTACAAATGAGTGGTGAAACAAGATCACACTGAGATCTTGAAGGTGAGGTGTTGCGTGTTATTTTAATCTGATTTAAAGATTGTGTTTTCATAATTCAGGTTGCAGACAGTTGAAGAAAATCTTAAGGAAATAAGATCACAACTTTAAGAGCAGTGATGAAGGAAGCCAGTAAAGGTTTCTAAGTGAAAGATGAATGTGGTAGAACCTTCAAGAATTCCAACAGAGGTTGGATAAAAAGGACAGTTGTGTTATTAAAAGGTGTAGAGGAGTTGAAGCTTATAAGGAGTAGAGAGAATTCTCAAGAGGTTCTAGAACAAAGAACCAGTGCTTGCCAAAAGACCAAGTGCAGAGAAAAGATTGGTAAGGTAAGTGGCAGTAGGGAGGACTTTTTGTTGCAGAGGCTTTAGTACAGATCATGATGAATGAGTGAGGAACTCATGAAGATAGAAATGGAGAAGAAGATGACTACTGATAGTCATAGTAGAAATAATATAGGTTTTGAGAGAGACCACAATAGAATAAAAGTGAAGAAATAATATGCCAAGCCAAATGGCATACAGAGACAATTAAGTAAGGAAGAGTATGAGAGAGAGAAATTTGAGATAGCAGTCCAACTTGAAGTGTTGTTGGATTTGTTACAGAGGAATGAGGAAGATGAGATGTGTGGTTTTCTTATAAGAAGAAAGATAAGGTGGCATAAGCTACAGATGAAGAAAGAGAAAATCAATAAATGCTCAGTTGAGGGAAAAATTACTCAGAATAAATGAGTATTTGGTAAAAGACTTGAAGACTGAAACTTCAAGTGAGACCAAGAGGTCACATGATTTTAAATCTGATAAATTTTGTATGTTTGTAGGAAGAATATGTGAAGAAGGACAAGCTGCTGATATTGTTATAAAGGAAGAATAATATGGGATGGCCAGATCTCATGTAAATTTCCATATACAATTGGGGAAAAGTTTTACTTTTCAACATATTGCACATATTGAAAGCAGAGGAATTTTAACTCATGATGATGGCCAAAAGCAGGAAGAAATGGAGAAGGAAATCAAGCAACAAATTGAAAGGCTTAAGGGGATTGAATAAAAGACCATTGAATAATTTATGAATCATATGGAGGATTTGGAACAGTAGGAGGATTTGGTGATTAAATCATCAAATGAGACCATAAGGTCTTATGGTTTTAAAACTAACAAGTTGTGTGTGAATTCAGTTATTGCAGAAGACAAACCATCTTATGGAAGTGTATTGAGTAAAGCTGAAAGTTTCCAAGAAAAATATGATGATGACTATCTTTTAGATGAAGATCAAGTTGAGTTATTGCAACAAAAGGAATTCATAAATTCCTTGTTTTGTGAAAGAAATTTTTTCAGTGGAGGTGTGACAGTTATGTCTTATAATGAAGAATTTCTTATTGGAAATGACAATGAAAATTTTATTTTCCTAAATGGAAAAATGAGGAGTGATGGATAGATAACTAAAACTGTTATAGAGATGGAGGATCATAATTCTATTCTGGTGAATAATGAAGAGGTAATATCACCAGGAAACTTGACTTGTGACAAAGAATAAGATAGTGAGGATTGTACAAAGACTTTTTCAAATGAGATGACAGATTTGTGGCATGAGTTAAGTATTTTGGAGAAGAGGCTAGAAAAAGAAAAGAATAAGTGTTCAGGTTGTAAAGTCAGAGCTGGATGAAAATGAAAACGTTCATTATTATGAACCAAAGCAAAGAGACATCCTTGAAATGGATGATATGGAAGAGAGACTAGTTGACAGTCTCGAGAATTATTTAGAGAATTTGAATCAGCATACTGATGTGTTGATAGAGGAAGAAATTTCAGAACAACAAATTGAATTGTTGCGAGAGAAGAAGAGACACAAATGTCTTATGATTTTGATTTTAATGACTATTTTATGATTACAAGTTTTGTTGCAGATGCAGGAAAAAATTTTGATACAAGCGAGCAGCAATAAACTAAAGCAAAGAGAAGGAGATAGCAGTAAAGGGCATATTATGTATCAGTACCAGAAATTGTTTAAGAAAGAAGACAAATAAATTGTCATAAGTGACAACCAGGAAGAAGTTACCCGCTGCAGTAAACAAGAGGGTAAGGATGAAAGGGCGGAAGTAAGAATAAAGGTTCAGAAATCAAGAGGTGGAATTAATCATAAGTTAGAAGATATATTAGACAAAGAAATTGAAATGATAAGAGGGCTAATGGTGAAAGTGTCTTAGAAGAAGACAATGACAGGAAAACAAAGAAGCAGCAACAAAAGGAAGACAAGAATAGACTGTTAAAGTATAACTAGTGGGAAGATGCAAAATAAAGTATGGAAGACTATAAAAATGTAGCTGAAGAATAATGAAGGCAATGTAGCTTATGGACAGTAGCAGAATAGAGTATGGGATCCAGGAAGACAAATCTTAAAAGCACATGATCGGGAGATCATGATTATTTTAAACTTGGGAGTCTGACGCAGGAGCATTAGGCTTAGAAAATTCTTTGTATTTTAATAGACATAGGGGGTCTTGTATTTTCGAAGAGAGTTGGCTTCTTATGTAATTTTTTGAGTGATATTAATGAGAATTAATTAAATATTGTGAGGAATTTTGTAAATTTTCTCGAATGTTGGAGAACATGAGAGAATTAGGCTAGTTGAGAGCTCATAAGGATTGAGAGATTTAGGAATTAATTTTAAATCCTAAATTAGAATTGGGTTCATGATTTTGTATATGAAAGAGGATCCTTAGGGATTAGTTGAGTCAAGTGACGACTTAGAGGATATTCATGATTTTGTTGAGTAGATGAACAATTTGAACCTAAATTAGTTCATAATATTTTGTATAAAATGATAAGCCTCAAGGTATAAAAAAAAAATATTTTTAGACATATAAGATTTTGATTGTAACGCCAACGGGCCAGAGAACAGGAAGATAGAGGCCACTGACATAGAAAATCAAGCCAAAGATGGTAAGCAGGTTTTGATGTATCTATACATTTGATTAATGAATCAGGAATTCAGGAAAATATGGGATTTATTCATTTCATGTGTTGAGCGATCATAATTGGGGATTTATGGTTTGTATGGTAACCATGGTAAATGAATTCCTTCATTGTGTATTTGAATTATAGAATTCAATATATCCATAAGAACTGTGAGAAATTGAGTTTATAAAGATGAATTAGAACTTTGCATAAATATAAATCATAGTTTGTTGGTAGCTGGAGTGTTGAAATGTAATAATCAGTTTGAAGTTATCAAAGTCTTTTTGAGTGGAATAACCATGTTTAGGTTGCATACACGCCGAGAAGAAACCACAGTGCAATTCCTCACACCACCTAAATGGAAAATGTCATTCACGTAGTAATCAATAACACAGATTCAATTCAAGGACTAATCACATGCTGAATTACCCCAGAAAGCTCTACAAGAAGCAACGGTGTTACAAATTCTTCACTGTTGCTCCGATTTTAATTCTAGAAATGAATGCTGACTTATTTATTTGGGCTGAGGTTTAATATACAATATTTTATGGAATCCGTGAATTGATAGAACAGTGAAGGTTGATTTCAACTAAATTGATATCGTTGAGATCGAGCACATCAAGGAGGATTTTATTTTAAGCCATAGGCTCAAACACATGGAACCTGTGATTATTATACAGTTATTTTAAAACCATCCATTGATTATTCAAACCAGAACCATAGGGTGGAGGGCGTATAAGAGAAAAAGGGTTTCCAACCTAGAAGGTGTACCTCGCACGTAAGTAGGGGAATAATTGGTAAAGGTTGGGACCGGAAGTTAAGTAGCATTGCACTGAATGGAGAAGACGAAAGGAACTATGCATTTTAGAATCCGATATCTTGGATGAAACCATGAATCGATGGTGCAGCAGAACGGTGAATTGGTTTCACAAAACAGTCAGTAGTTATGCATAGAGTTGGAATGGTGAAACAGTTTCGAAAACCAGCAAGTGGTTTTTCACATGGCATAAAACTGGTAAGCGGTAAATGTTGAAAAAGTGCGATAATGGTCAGATGGTGACACGTCGCACTTAAAAACTACCCATTTCGCATGACATAAAGACGTTAAATATCAAGCAGTTTAAAATGTGATATCTGTTGGATCGATGGAAGCATACAGATCGTTAGCAAAGATGTGTTGAATGATAAGTGTGGGCTCGAATATATTTATATGGTTGAAATTTTGGGTTTTAACCAATGTCAATTTAAAATTTTGAAACTGTCATAAGGTGGGTATTTTTCATATTGTTTTAAAACGAGAATTGTAAAAAGGAGAAAAAATTCTGATTGAGAGGTTATACTGATGTGATTATGCATAATTAATTTTTATATGCATTATTTTGGGTATACGCAACTAAGGTTGCATCAGTTTGTTTCTTAGATACAAAACAACGAAGATATCCTTCCAAACATTTGTTCACTATCTTAGTTTTCCCATCGGATGGAACATGATAAGATGAGCTATGAGCTATTTGAGTACCCAAAAAAGAAAATAACTCGATCCAAAAATTTCCATTGAAAATGGGATATCTGTCACTTATAATAATCTTTGGGTTTCCATGTAGCTTAAGAATTGTTTCCATAAAGGAAGTAGCAACTGTACTTTATTTAAATGGATGAGATAATGCACAAAAGTGTTAATATTTGGTAAGTCTATCAACTACCACCATGATGACACTCTTTCCTTCGGACTTAGGTAAACCTGTGATAAAAATCCATTGAAAACTCCTCCCAATGTTGACTTGGAATGGATAAAGGATGTAGAAGACCCGGGGTCTTAATTTTATCAACTTTATTTTTCTAGCAAACCAAACATTCCACCACAAACTTTTGAATATCAGATTTAAGGTCATCCCAAAAAATTATTTCTTCACCCTGTGGTAAGTTTTTAAAAATCCTAAGTGTCCTTATATGGGAGAGGTGTGCAATTCCAAAAAAATATTTTGTTTTAGTTGGTAATTATTACAAAGATATAAGCGATCTTTGTACCATAAGGAATAAAAATATAAATGTATAAGATGTATTGGGATCTTGCTGCAAATTTTGAATGACTATCCAAAATTCTTCGTCATTCTTCCATTCCTCCCTTGCTTCGGTTATCCAATCTGGTTGGATAGTAGAAATGGCAAAAACAATGCTTCCACCTTCTCATCCTTTCTTGAGAGTGCATCTGCAACAACATTTAGCTTCCATTTTTTGTAGATGATTTCAAAGTCATAACCCAACATCTTTGTGACCCATTTTTGCTACTATTCTGAAGATATTCTTTGTTCCAAAAAATATTTAAGACTATCATGATAATTTTTTACCTTGAAGTGTATTCCGATTAGGTAAGGTCACCATTTCTTTAGTGCATGTTGTATTGCCAACATTTTCTTCTCATAAATATATTTCTGTAAATACTTTCATTTTATTGGATGGCTTTCAAAAGCAATGGGTATTCCATGTTGCATTAAAACAACACCAATTCCATTTCTTGAGGCATCACATTCCACAATAAATATTTATGCGAAGTTTGGCGTAGCTAAGACCGATGCTTGGCACATTTCCTCTTTAATATGTTCAAAGGCTTTATTTGCTTCAGGATTCCATGAAAATGAATCTTTATTCAATAATGTTGTTAGGGGTGTTTTTATTCTCCCATAATTCTTAACAAACTTGCGATAATACCCTTTTAACCCGATAAATCCTCGCAAATGCTTTATGTTTGTGGGGAATTTCCATTCCTTAATGGATTTAATTTGTTAGGGTCTACCTTAACACCCTCCTGGGATACAATATTACTCATATATTCCACCTCTTGTCCTCCAAAGAAACATTTGGACATTTTCTCATATAATTGTTTCTCCTCCATTAGTTTGAGCACCCTGTCACCATGTTGAACATGATCCTTCCAAGACCTGCTGTAGATTACTTTATCATCAAAAAATACTAACACAAATTTTTTAAGGAAGGGTTTGAAAATGGAATTCATCAACCCTTGAAATGTAGAAGGTGCATTGGTAAGGCCAAAAGGCATGGACAGAAATTTATAATGAACCTCATGACTTCAAAATGTTGTTTTTGAAATATCTTAAGTCTTCATTCTAATTTTATGATATCTTGAATGGAGATCCAACTTGGAAAAATAAATTTCTCCATGTAATTCATCCAATAATTCATCAATCACGGTGTTAAGTCCCTATATTAATAGTGTAGTCCCTTATTATGTTAGTGTAGCCCCCCTTATTGTTGTTGTATTACCCCTGTAAACCCCATATTGTTATTATTGTGCCCTTACATTATTATTTTTAGGTCAGCTAGGATTACATTATGGCCCCACTAGGATTACATTGTGGCCCCGTGGAATCCTATATATAGAAAGGAGGTTTTGTCATTTGTATCATCCAAGAATTGTTCATTCATGTAATGTATTGGAGGTTGCCCCCTCGAAGTGACTTATCTCTAAGGCGTTGATATCTCTTTTCTTCTATTTTTGGAGATGGTTTCACAACATTTGGTATCAGAGCTTTGGATTCTAGGGTCTCGCTGCTCCAAACAGGTCATCGTGGAATTTTCGCTATAATGTTTTTTCTACGAATGTTCAGAAGCTGAAATTTTTAGAGTGCGAAGCCAAAATCCTGAAGAACATCTTCGCAAAATTTCAGAGCTTGGTTCGCAATATCTTTGGAGATATGATCTATGGAAGTTAGGTATTTTTGCAGGCTCCTGAATTTAACTTAAAAAGGTCATCACAAAATGTTCGCTATAACTCTTTTTCTACAAAGGTTTAGAAGCTGAAATTTTTAGAGCACGAATCGGAAATATTGAGGAACCTTGTTGCAAAATTTTAGAGCTTGGCTCGAAATATGTTTGGAGATATGATGTGTGGAAGTTAGGTCTTTTTTAGGCTCCCAAATTTCATCTCAAAGAGGTAATTGTGGAAAAATATTCATAACTCTCTCTCTGAACATCAGATTGGAAATTCTGTAAAAAGTGACTAGAATTACACGGACTGTAGTTTCTTATTTATAAATTTCAAAGCCAAAGGAGAAAGCAGTGACACGTGGCTAGTCGTAAAATTTCGCTCTACTGAACTAGTCCATAATTAGGTCATTGTGGGAGATTGGACATAACTTTGCCTTGAAGAATCCAAATCAAGTCAGACCTATGGAATTTGAAAGAAGCTTCAGAGGAATACTATAGGGCTGAATTTTAGATATTTAGGATCTGCAAGTATATAGATAAGTTAATTTCAATATCGAGCTCCTAAAATCCAAGAAAAAAGTTTGTATTTTTTTCCAAATTGCATTAAGTCCTGTGTAAAAAAAAATCAGTTTGAAGTGATTCCAAGGGCCTATTGAGCATATATTTTAGTATTGGGTTCTGAAATGCCTCCTAAAAATAATTCCATACCCATTAAGCCCTCAAAAAGCTATACTATGATCCAAGAAGAGGAAGAATTGCAGTATGAGATATCAAAATTACGGTACCAAGTGCAAAAAATTTCGATCTTACGAAGAGCAACTGAAGATGACATAGATGGTTTAAAAGCAGAAATGGAGGCTAAGTTGGATGGTTTGAAGGATCAAATAATAGTGGAAGACCACAACAAGCATCAACAAAAAGTTCTCCATCTCTCAAAGGATAACCTGACTTTGGTGCAGAATCTAATGAAACAATAGGAAGATCAACATCACATCGAAAGAAGTTCTGAAGCAGTGACAGAAACAAGAACTCGACAAGTAAGATCAATTTTAGAGTATCTCAACAAGTGGAAGAAATTTCCTGTAGAAGATTCCATATGGTAGGATGATAATTTTATATAGAAGCATCAAGAAATAATAAATCGTTGAGGAAAACACTTGTTTGAAGGAGAGGGGCATGTTAAGTCCCTATATTAATAGTGTAGTCCCTTATTATGTTAGTGTAGCCCCCCTTATTGTTATTGTATTACCCCTGTAAACCCCATATTGTTATTATTGTGCCCTTACATTATTATTGTTAGGTCGGCTAGGATTACATTGTGGCCCCGTGGACTCCTATATATAGAAAAGAGGTTTTTTCATTTGTATCATCCAACAATTGTTCATTCATGTAATGTATTGGAGGTTGCCCCCTCTAAGTGGCTTATTTCTAAGGCATTGATATCTCTTTTCTTCTCTTTTTGGAGCTGGTTTCACAACATTGAATGGGAAATTTATCTTTCATTAGGGGAAGTTTCAGGTTTAAAATGGGCCTCCTAAGGAAATTATAAAATAAGATTTGATGACATCATCAAATTTTAGAGGGAAAAAAAGAAAAAACTACTTTTTCAACTCGTATTTTCAACTTATCTCGCAAATTTTTTACTCAAATTTCGAGCGATAGTACTTGTTGGATGCAAAATTTAATTCCTTATCCAAGGAGTACCCATGTTGCATATTTATGATGGACCATGTTACACGAAAAATGACAAATACATGAAAATCATGATTACAATCACATTTTTTCATGTATTTCTAATTTTTCACGTAGGAGGGTCCATTGAAAGTATGAAACATGGGTACTCCTTGGATGAGGAATTAAATTTTGTATCCAATGAGTACTCCCGCTCAAAATTTGAGTAAAAACTTTGGGAGATAAGTTGAAAAAGTAGTTTTATTATTTTATTATTTTAAAAAAAAATTACCCTTTTACATAAAAAATGGTGAATCATCCCCCATGGTTGACATCATCATCTTGAATCCTATTCGTTCTTATAAAATTTATTTTGGTTGTAGATTTTTCTTAGGAGACCCATTTCAGACCTCAAAATTCCCCTAATGAATAGTGAGATTATGAGCTCCCTATAATCCGAACACATGCACCATGATCCATCCTCCTTGTGCACCAATACTACTGGATCAGAGAAATAACTTTGACTATGTTGAATTATACCAACCTCTAACATTTCTACAATCATACGTTCAATTTTGCTCTTTTGGACATAAGGATATTTGCAAGGCCTGATGTTTGGAGGAACAATTCCTAGAATAAAATGAACAGCATGACCATGATCTTGAATAGGTGGGAGTGCTTTGGGAGTCTCATACACCTTGGAATGATTGTCCAAGGCTATTTGGATATATGGAGAAATAGATGATTTTGATGTTGAAAATTTTAGCGAGCATAATTGTGCAATTATGCCTCGTTGTTCTTTCTTCAGAAGCTTTGTCATGAAATTAGAGCTTATTATCTTTCTCAACTTTCCTATAATACCAAATTTGAGAGCCTGCGCGCACAGCGAACATGTCTACGTTGGTTTGAGGTCACGAGGAGCCATAGTCGCCACCATGAGCACGGCTGGGGGTGGGGAGCCTTCTCCCACCCCTCTGATTTCATCTGAGGAAGCATTTCATAGTCTGTTAACGCAGAAAGGGAAGTGTCGTTTGACTCCTGATGTCCCAAAATTCATCAAAAAGCTGGAGGAATTTCCTGAGATCACCCTGCCAGAGGAACAACCGATAAAAATCGCCCTTGCCCTGGCTGACAGAGGGTTGGTTGGGAAATTTATGGGTCGTTGGCCATCTACAAAAACAACTGATGACTGGATTCTGTTAGCCATCAGTATTTTTTTTTTTTACATGTTAGTGATGACTATATCTACAGCTGAGTTTTCTAGAAACTGATTTCCTTATGTCAATATGTCATCCAGAAAACCCTCCTAAAAAAATTTTCGCCCTTCTACGTTTCAGTCCACCCCTGTCGAAATCAAAAACTCATTATCACTATCCTATCTAGCTTCATCCTTATTGGTCTGCCCACCAGCTTTAAAAGGCAAATCCACATCTGTTTCAAAAGTCTCCCCTATGTTAGGAAGTGGCGCTTTAAGACATTTTACCCTTGGCAATCATCAAAAAGCCAAAAAGCCTCCATCTGCTACAGACCAACCATGAATGACCTCTCACTCTGCAAATGAAATTGACAAGCTGCTCTAAGTCGCGCCACTCACATCCCCTAGATCTCAGCACTGCATAAACCCCAATCTCAAGCTGACTATTAGGTTTTTCACAGTGTTTTATGGTTTCTACAAAGGCAGGAAATATAATTTCATCTCATGGAGTAAATGCTTGAATTTACAGTTAGAGGAACAACTGCTTCTAAATGTAACTTGAGCCTGAGATATGTCTGCAAAACAGAAAGCTACTCATCCAAACTTTACAGTCCTTTCCAGCATGAAAATCACAAGAAAGACACCACTGTCACAGCAAACTGGCAAATTGTCATGGCCCAGAACCTCCTTCATTTACAAGCAGAGGGTTAGGGCGCCTCCTTCATCCACAAGCAGAGGGTGCTGGCCAGTATTGACTTAAAGGATTGCAGAAGTCCAGGTTTGCCTTGTATTGAACAGTGAAACAATATCTCCAGGTTTTATGAATGTGAGTGATGATCATAACAGGAATAGAGTTTGAAATAGGCTAGCTCAAAGGAAAAAGAGTCTGGTTTAATAAAGGAGGTCATCTGAAGCTTTCAAATCATGTGAATTGTTGAACTTTAGAAAGGCATGTCATCAGTAAATATTCCAATCTTAAGCAGCCTGCTTTCCACAAGATCAAATTGAAGAGGTGTCGACAAAAATGCCATTACACAGCAAGAAGAAGTTCTTGTTTTTTCAAAAGGCACCCACCTCCATAGTCACAGAGACTATCCTTCAAATAGTTTGTCATGAGATGACCAAAACAAATGATGACATTTCAGTCACCCTCAGAGCATAACAGGAAGTCAGTGATACTTTGGCTAGGGTTTTTCTGAAGCAGTGTGGTGTTTGCACGCAGAGTTGCCAGTCTTGATGTTTTTTAAGTTGATTGCTTACCATCATAATCAAGCAACCTTGTCATGCATATTTTCATCACATGAATCCTGTATACTTCGCCAAGTGAAGGGCTCTCAGTTTATGCGGAGTGCATGGTCAAAGCCTTGGATATTGTTAAAGATCATTTGACTAAGAGACAAGGGAATCGTAGCAAAAGAAGAAAGCCAAAAGGTCTTCACACCAGAGAAGTATATGTGAAAGCATGCAACCAAAAGAGTGCACTTACAGTCTGTGGAGAAGCTTTTGAATCACTCCGGAAGCAAAGAATCATCAAACACATCGGAAGAACATGCCATCTCCTGCGTTTATTTAAAATGGGCCACGAAGGTTGGTCAGTGTTTTCTGGACATTCTGATTGATTTTCTTCAGATTATCACTAAGAAGGTAAAACAGTGGCCAAAGTTGAGCTATAGAATGCATGATGAATAGGTATACAATGCTATAAGTGGACAAAGAAGTAGTGTGACAGATTGTCAGTTTTGGGAGTTTGGAACAAATGCATCTTTCTCAGCATTCAAAAGGACAGATACATCACAGGTAATATACCTATAAGCAGGCAATTATTTTGGAAAAAGAGGCGCCCTTATCAAATCAGCAGGTCATGATCGAGTCCAAATAGGGTCAGCAAGTTTGGCACCTACTGTGGATGAAAGTTGAAGAAACTATCAAAGAACAAGAACTGTCAGAACAAGTTGGCAAACTAGCCCCGTCCTTCAAATAATGCGCGCTGTAGGTTTTCGATCAAGCTTAAAGGAAGAAGTTACTCTATCTCATGTATGTGACCACACAGCCATATAAATGATATTAAGATTATATAAGCTATTTTTCAAAAATTGAAAGACTGTGTTGAAATGTCACCCATGAGACAAAGTCTCAGTTTTTTTTTCTTAACCTTTTCTGTTTGGAAGAAGAAAGGAGTTATCTCATTGATTGCATAATCCAAAGGCATCGAAAACCTATGTTCCTAATGCACAAACGATTATGAGTATGGGCCGTAAATGCACCAAGGTGTTAAAAGGATTAAAAGACCGTAAAACTTTCAAAAAGGCCAAGGTAAACCAAAAATCGCCACATTACAAAAGAAGGCGATCACAAAAGGTTTAAAATGACATAAGAGAGTAAGGTCGAGGGAAATTGTTTCATTTTCAAAACTGAAGACAAAACCCCGTGCCTCCCTAGCACCAAAGCAACGATTTTCCGGTCAGTTTGCAGAGCTGAACACTGTTTATTGGCCGAGCGACGCGCCTGCCTTTTCGCGCGACGCGCCTGGGGGCGGATTTACAAAGGCCTCCTGTGTTAGCGCGATGCGCCTGTACAGTAGCGCGACGCGCCTGTACAGGCCGCCCGACCACCCGACAGGCCGACCCGACAGGCCGACCCGACAGGCATTTTCTTGTGCGACGTTCCATTTTCAAAAGAGTGCCGCGCAGGTTTAAGAGCCTCCGGTGTTACTTCAGCCTTTCAAAACGGGTGTTCATCAAAATTGAAGGTATTTTCATATATTCTCCCCTCGATTTCAAGGTTTTGCTAAGTGACAGGAAGGTTAAAAGCCTGTTTCGAACTACAGTGTGAGAGAAAGGGTTAGAGCAAGGCTGCTGAGTTAGACCTTGTTTATATATCAAACATATATGCTAAGAAAGTCGTTCTAAAGGCCGCACCGAATTCAAGGGTGGTTTGTCCTAGTTTTCAAAACTTTCAAAGCCTTCTGACCTTGTCACTATAGCTAAAAACAGTCCTTTCTACATGGTGATCTGAAGTATTGAAATATGATAAAAGGCTAACTGTGTCATTCTCCTTATTAAAACTATAAAGCTCATTTCAAAGACTGTCACCATTGTTCCATAAACTGTGAGTTTGGATGTATGCACACACTGGAAGTTAAAATTTGCCTGTGTATGATCCCGTTTGATGGGGTATCACACATATAGAGAAAACAGTGAAGTTTTAATAGGGGAAAGGGTTCTTGATTAAGCCGAAGTTCACTGGTTGAGGCCACAGAGGAAGGCTGCTCGCGCTCCTCACAAAGGGACAGTATTCACTGTGTTTGATTGGTTGACTGCCTTGTGTTTTTTTTTTTAAGCTTATTGACAAGTCGTTTTACATCCAAAGTAAGGGCTTTTCTAACATAACCAGAAGTGTTATTTTGAGATGGGGTCTTGCCTATTTTGCAAGATAGAGACTCTTGTAGGTCTTGGTGAAACCTTTTGAGGCATTTTCCAAAAACTCGGTTACCTTGTTCAGAAATACAGTGACTGTTTAACTGAGAGTTGATTGGCTACATGCAAATTGTTGAAAGTTGGCACACCTATACAGGGCAGAGTTGTTAATGACTGAAAGTCCCCTTGAGCAAGGAGTAAGGTGTATTGGTTGACATCTTAAAACTCACAAGAACAGGGTAATCAAAACACTTCTCACAGCATACTCCTTCTAGCAATCTGCCCCTCTTTTTCACTACTGTGAATTTGTTGACAGAGATTTTCCAAAGGTGAACAGGACACTGGAGGGCAGGGTTGTTTGATGGGAATTGAACATTGAGACAGAGATATAAATGTGATGGTTAATCTCTTAAATTCACAAGTAAAGAGTGTTTTTCCTAAAACACTGTGCACTGATATTTCACCTAACCTAGGTCTGCCCTTCTTTTCACTATATTGTATCATTTTGAAGAGTTGTTGACAAAGATATTCTAAGGGTGAGTAGGGCCACTTTCTAAAGGACAGGTTGTTGATGATTGAATTTTACATTGAAGACAGAGATGTAGGTATGTTGATTGACCTCTGACAAACTCACTAGGAAAAGTGATTCCTCAACACTGTACACAGGAAACTTACACAATAGTTTGACTCCTCTTTGCTATACAGTACCCTATTGAGAATTTTGCCTGGCTAAGATACATTTAAAGGTGAAAGGCTGGTTTTAAGGAGAGCAGAGGTTGTGAATTCAAAGACACTTGTTGCAGATCCTCCACCTCACATTGTTTCTCTGTCCAAACAGCATATTGACACAGTTTCAATCCAGAAGGGCGTTTTACATACAGTGAAGGCAGTTTGCCTCTTTCAAAGCTTTTTCAGGTCAGAATGCCTCCAAGGCAAGACCACAGGAGCGGTCCACATAAGAGATATGAGCCTATCTCTACAGAAGAGATTAATGCTCATCCATCTGTGCTTTTCAATTTCCATGAAGTAGGCTGTCTTGATTTCTGCCAGAAGATAGAAGAAGTCAAGAGTTTTTCGCCATTAACACACTTGTGCGCTCTGAGATTCAAAGAAAAACACTTCCAAGTGGCGGGTCTTGATTTCAAAATTTCTCCAAGGTATGTGTCCAAGGCTACCAAGATCCCGTATCATGGCAAAAAGTGGTTTAAACAAGCTCATCTTGACTTAGAGGATTATAAACCTTTCATCAAGCCTGAACATAGGGAAACTATCACTGCTATTTTCCCTTTTTCCTATCTTCTCGACAGCTATGCTCCACTGATGAAAGCCATAATGAGATATTTCACTTGTGAAGGGAGGTTTAATCGAATTTATGCCTACCATGTCCGCTTGTTGATGCATTTTACCAGAAGCAGGCAACTAAACCTTCCTTACTTTTTGTCCAAGAGCATAGAGAAAATGGCATCCACTGTCCAAAAGAAGGCTCCACCTCAGCAAATCCCTTCTCTCTTTCATCATTCCTTGATCAAGATTATCTTCATGCACCAGCTAGAGAAGAAAGAGGTTTCATGGGATCTATTCACCAGCCATTCAGATTTTTCCACTGTCCCTCTTGTTCATGTGTCTCCTACTCAGCCTGTCCATCGCCCAGTGCCTTTTTCTAGTAGGCCTACACCTAGAAGACTCAAAATGACTACTGGGCAGCCAAGTCAGCAGCAAGAAGGAGAGGGCAGTGAAAAGCAGCAAGAAGGACAGGGCAGTGAACAACAGCTGTTGGATGTTGAGGGAAAGCCAAGTCAACAGGAAGAAGGAGAGGGCAGTGAACACCAGCAGCAGATAGGTGATGAAGGGCAGCAGGCAGATATTGAAGGACAACAGCAGTTAGAGATTGAGGGACAACAGCAAATAGAAAGTGAAGGACAGCAGGTCCAAGATGAACAGCAGTTAGATAATGAGGAATAGCAGCAAGTGCAAGATAAAGAATAGCAAGCTAAGGCTGCCACCCAAACAGTGACCAAGGTTGTTCCTAGCAAGAGGAAATTGCCCAAAAAGACACCTTCTAGCATGCCAAGGAGGAAAAGCGCCAGATTAGCTTTCAAAGGCAAAAGTAAAATTGGAGAAAGTACAAATCATGGAGGTGAATTAGCTATTATCCCTATCCAAAGCGATGATAGTGACAATGAGGCCTGCCTCCTTGAAAACCTCCTCATTCACAAAGAGGGGAAAATTGAGGTATTACAGGAAGATCTTCAAAGGGTGAGGAATTTCAACCACTTCTTGGAGGTTGAAAACAAACAGATGAAGTTTCATGCAGCTATTCATGAGGCAAGGGCAATTAAGTATAAGAAAGAGGCAGAAAAGGCGCAAGCAAGAATTGAAGAGCTCATTGGTGACTTTGATGATGAAGAGGAGGAAGACCAGCCTAGGCGGAAGAGGCCTAGGACCATCGGGCTTAGAAGAGCCTTGGAAAAGCAGAGAGCAGAAGAACAAGCCCATTTCCAAGCCTTTCCTCTCACTGCCCTCTTTGAGTAGGAAATTGAGGAAAACAAAGAAGCATGGCTTGAGAGAGCTAACCAGCATTTGGAAATGAAGCTTGAGAGGGAGAACAGGGATCTTGAGCTACAAAGAAAGAGGAATCTTCACTTTCAGAAGCTAAATCAGTTTGCCAGGCGAAAATTAAAGGTAGCACAAGAAAAATTGAAGAAGGTAAAGGGGAAGCGCCTGGCACGGAAGGAAGGGAAAAGCATATCAGCCCTTGATATTTTGGCCTCAGCTTCGGAACATGTTGCTATGGACCCTTGAGGGTCATGCATGCCAATTTTGGGCCTATTTCGGCAACTTTTATTTTTTTGGCATTTTTTGGGTTTTTGGCCGAAAACTCATAATTTCGCCATTTCAGTTTGATGAATTGTCAAGGGAGGAGGATGATACCGATGGATGCCATAATTCCATGAGCAGGTCTCCAGATATTTTCACGGCATTTTGAGATCATTCGCCCCCTCAAATTGGCGAAAAATACCCTCTTTTTGCACATTCTGCCCGCCATATCAGCAGTCTGCTATTTTCTGGGTTTTTTCACACAGGTACAGTTTTGGATGACTTCCAGGCCTCGGATTGAGATGGTTTTAGTTGCACCGGAAAGTAGACACAGAGAGCTTTCCAGCAAGCCCTCATGAGCCTCATTTCGACATCAGGAAGGCTGCCTATTGCATCCAGCAAGTCAGGGGACCTTTTTCAGGCATAAATATGAAGTATTTTTGTAATTTTTGAACTTCAAAAATCTGCTTTTCCCAAATGTGCGTTAAGCTATTTTTATCATTGGGAAATGATGTAAAGTCAATATAATTTCCGTTTTTAGCAGTTTTTTAGATATTTTATGGGATATTTTGTTTCTTGGGCTTTGCAAAGCCTCAAGGACAAGTTTAGATATTTTGACTTGGCCAATGGGATAGCTAGTTGCTCCATGAGGTTTTCCTCCCTCAAGCCTATTTATTCCATGGTTTTCATTGTAAATCAGAGGCTGAACTTGAGAGAAGAATTAATACATTGGTCATATGAGCTTTCAAGAATACACTTGTGTTATGATTTTTGGACTGCCTCTTGGATGCTTTTGAGGAATGATGAAGGATTGTTGATGGATTCCATGACATGGTAGAATGGTATAGTGTTTCTTGATATGTTTTTGTCTTCTAGTTTTCATTCATAATACATATCTCTTGCTGCTATAGATCAGTAGAGATTGATTTTGAGATACGACCATGGAGGCACCTCAAAATCCCTGAATCTTCATAGCTTGATGTTTTCTTCTTCCTTAGTTATGCTAAAGCATTCTTAGCTGCTCTTTAGTAACTTAAGGTATTGTTGCTAAGTTTTATTCATAAGTTCTATGTATGTTGAGTAGGATGTATAGTTTTCCCTACCTACCTATAAGCTGCTCATAGTTCTGTCCATAAAACTTTCTCTTTGACTGATTTGTTGATCATCTTGTTGAACCAAGGAGGCCTAGTCCCGATCTAGCCCTTTGCCTAAAACTATGAAAGCTTGTTTGTCAAAGTGCCCAATGACTTAGAGACTATGTTTAGACGTTCCGGCGTAGTTTATGAGTTGTTAGTTTGTCTTATGTGTTTTCCCCAAAGTCTGATAGCCATTTCTCGAAGTTAGAGGGTCTTATACCTCTATGTATGGCTGGAATGTTTGATTTCTATGTATTAATTAGCTTATAGTTATACTTAGCATGATTAATGGCTTGCTATTACATGTTTATGTCTGCTATTAACTAGTTACACTTGAAATCCCTTGTCTTTCACCAACTTTTTGTCCATTTAATCCATTTTTCCCAAAGATCCCTTCTACCGTGAATCAAATCGGCCCTACAGCAGCTTTACATCATCACCTCATAGCTTCCTTGACCTGTTTGACCCCATAGCCCAATTTATCTACATCTTGTTATCCAGTTTATGTATTTGATCAGTTTCATCCCTCACAAACTTAAAAACTAAAAAACCAAAAAACACACTTCATAACTAGCCTAATATCAGAATATCGCAAGTAAACACACCGACATCTTTCGCACTTATAGAGAGAGCCCTCTCTGAGTCCAGGAAGGCTAGGTCCTTGGGCTCCAAAGCTTGGTTTGATGTTACATCGTCATTTGGCTAGCCAATCGGCCAAATCACGGGACCCTAACATAATGGCGATCACGGTGGGACTCTGAGTGATAAACAAACTTAGTTTCCCTAATCTTTAGAGACTTTTGAGAATATTAGCTAGCTGACTTATCCCACCGCTCACTAACATAATGGCGATCATGGTGGGACTCTGAGTAACAAAAGGCTTAGTTTCCCTCATCTTTAGAGACTTTTGAGAATACTAGCTGATTGACTTATCCCACCGCTCACTAACATAATGGCGATCACGGTGGGACTTTGAGTCAAAACATCCTAGGTATCCCTTAGGAACTCTCAAAATCTCAGTCAAACTTAGAAGAGTAGAATCTGGTTGTCTCACCATCCTAGCAAAATGATGACTCAGCTGTAGGACACTCTTCCAAACCTCAGGACTACATAAAACTCAGAAAAATCCCCAAAAAGTCCCTTAGATTGGTTTTTCTCAGTATTGGTGGTGGACCATACACATATACCTCAAAACAATTAAAAATCCACCTGGCGACTCCACTAGCCTCCAGTAGGCCTTACTACTTTGCTAAATTTTAGAATACCATCCATTTTAGCCACCTCATCGCCAAACCTAACATAATGGCGATCACGGTGGGACATATTGAGTACATGACAGTCTAGCAAACTTTTATAGGCTCTTTAGTCCTTCAACTTTTAACTTAAACCATCAGCCTTTAGAATCATTTAGTGTAAACTCTCTGCTTCACCATCTTAGCAAAGTGATGAATCAGGTCTATAACGCTCTTACATCCTAGGCTACACATAAAACTCAGAAAGACCCCAAAAACACTCCTTTAGATTGGCTTTTGACAGTATTGGTGGTGGACCATACACATATACCTCAAAACAATAGACATTCCACCTGGCAACTCCACTAACTTCTAGTAGACCTTTCTATTTTACCAAACTCTAGGTTGCTATCCGATAGACCTATCCCATCGCTCACTAACATAGCGGGAGATGGTGGGACACTGAGTACATGATAGTCTAGCAAACTCATATAGACTCTTTGGTCCTTTAGATACCATAAACAGGCAGGCAGTCCATAGACCCATTTAGAGTAAACTCTTTTTGTTCTCATCACCCTAGCAAAGTGTTGAAACAAGTCTAGGATACTTTGAACCATAGGCTGCACATAAAACTCAGAAAATCCAAAAACATTCTCAGATTAGTTACTGGTGGTGGACCATAGCTATCTTCACAACAACAACCCAGTTCCACCTGGCGACTCCACTAATCCATCCCTTTTATTTTGACCATACTTCACCTTAGTAAAACTTTACAAAAAAACCACTCATCCAGAACATGCACCAATACCATCCTTTCTAAACTCTGGATCTAAAATCTGGCTTCACGAAGAATCAATACCAGAGCCCATCCAGACCCAAATCCCCCTATCATAGTAGATGACCCAGAAAAGATTCTGTGGCAAGCTTCTGAAACTGATCATCTATCTACTGATAGATCCATCCGTAGAACAAGATCTATACCTAAACATCGCAATATCCTAGTAGGTTCACCTTTGGAACTAGAGTCATCACAAGCTCTTCCCCGAAGCAAATCATATAGTAAGATAAACTTTAACGATCTTGAACCCCTAAACCCACCACAGAGTCCTAGTAGAGAAGCTTCACCTACCACTCCTCCTGATTTCCAGCTTCTTTATCAGTTTGGCTCCTATCATCCCAGATCTGCTCAAAACCAGATCACTAGTCCCAGTTCATCCGCCGAACCTGTTCAAACCACTTCATTTCAGCCTACTAGTCCTCATCTCATACATCACCCATTAGCTCCAGTCATGGCAGCCTGGTACGCACCTTTGGTGTTGCCACCACCCTTGGCTCCTCTCCCAAACAAATATCAAGACAAAATCCCACACTTTACTGGAGAAGACACCACCACACCTCAACAGCATATAAGTAGAATGACTGATGCTTATGAATACCTAGAGGTACAAGACGAGACTGTCAGAATGAGAATATTTGCCCAAAGTCTTGGTGGTGAACCTAAAGCATGGTTCAAAAGCTTGACTCCAAACAGTATCCATGATATCCCCGAACTACATCAAGTCTTTAGAAATAGGTGGGAAATCCGAAGAAACCCCATTCAAATCCTATCAGAATATAACAACCTAAAACGGGAAAATGGGGAAAGTGTCCAAGCTTACTGCACTAGATTCAACAGTGTATATAACTCCCTCCCACCTCATTTCAAACCCCCACTTGGTTTAGCCTTGGTGAAATTCCCCGAGGGGTTTGATCCTGACATGACATATCATCTGAGAGACAAGGATCCCCCTACCTTGGAGGAAATGCAACAAATAGCCATAAAAGCAGATGCTAACTTAGCAGAAAAGAGGGCTAGGACTGGATCAGAAAGGAAGGTCACCTATAGAGACGAGGTCTCCACTTCATCACCTTCCCTAGATCCTAGAATAGATGACTTAGTCAAATCCATGGCCAAAATGTGGGAAAAGATAAATGAAAAGGCTCCTGTTAAGGACAACCAGCCAAACCCTCCAATCAGAAACCGAAACCAAAACTTTAGGAGGGAACAGCCCCAAAACAGACCAAGGGAAAATGACCAACAGATTAGGCCACCATTCAATGAAAACTATGTGGAAGAGGATGATAGGGATACAGAACCTCTTGATGAAAGTCATCTAAACCTCATAGGATCTGATAATGAGAGTGAGGTGTACCTCACAGAAGAAGAACAAGCCTTTTTTTCGCCTGATCAAGATGAGACCAACTATGAAGATCTTGATGACCCTGCCGTAGATTTTCAGAATGCCATTATAGAAGCTCACAGGCAATATGACCTTAGAAGTAAAATAAACCAAGATAATGTCAAGAAAGGTAACTCAGATACTGCTAAAGTCCCTAATACCATCCTCAAGAAAGCAGTAGGTAATGACAAAATCAAGGTTGAGAAGACTGACCAAAGCCAAGCTAAAGTTACCCAAACTAGTCCTCTCTCAGATACTCCTGATACTTCTACAAAGGTCACCAAAACAACTATGGCAAACAAAATCCCTAAACAAGGTCAACAAACTCAGAACATAGACAAGGTCTTAACTGAAAAATCTGAAACAAACATATCCAAACTTCAAGTGCCTTTTAGCTTTGAAGGCGAAATCGCTAAGATCAAAATCACCATGCCTCTTACTGAACTCATTGCCCAAAACTCTTATAAATCCCAAGTACTAAAAGTCTTAAATCTAGGGAATGATGCAAACACTGTTAATCTCACTAATGACATTCCTGAAGTATTGTTTGGTCCAAAGGTAGAGGGAAAATTCCAAGAGGGAGCTACTCTTCCATTTTACATTAGCCTAAACATCCACGACCAAATCCTCCACAATGCCATGCTAGACTCCGGCGCTTCGCATAATCTTATGCTGAAGGTAGTAATGGAAAGATTAGGCTTGGAAATCACAAGACCATACAAGGACTTGTATTCATTTGATTCAATTAGAGTCCAATGCCTGGGTTTGATCAAAGACCTTTGTTTTAGTCTGGCCTAAATACCCGCGAAACATCTAATCATGGATATAGTAGTGGCGGACATTCCTCCCAAGTACGGGATGCTTCTATCCAGATCTTGGGGAGCCAAACTCCAAGGGAATATCCAACTGGACATTTCATATGCCACCATTCCTGTGTTTGGTCAGACCAGGATACTCTACCGTGAATCACACATGAAATACATGATTAGTATTCAAGATAGGCCAGATAACATTCCAATGTGTTCCTTGCGTTCCGACCTAAACTCTTTCATTATGCATATTGATGTAAACATGGAGGAAGAGTTAGAAGAAACTGATGTAGACTTAGATCCACCACATCAGTTGTCCCTGGTGCCTTATGATGAACTAGACACTCAAAAATACCATGATCATGAACAGTTGTGTCTTGAGTAAAGTAAGTTTCCCCTTTCCAAAGTAGGATTAGAGCAAGAAGCTCAAACCCTTATGTACTATCAAACAAATTGCTCTAGCTTTAGTCAAACACCAGCAGTAACTTGTGGAAATTTCTTCCGAGTAAAAGCTTTAGAAGACCTACACATCATAAACCTGTTTGGAAGCCGAGAGCAAGGGATTTTAATGTTTCTACCATATCTCAAATATTTACCATCATGTGATCCTCCTACTGCAAATAAAGCTTTAACTATAACCTCAGCAGCTCAAAATCTAGAAAGAACGCCTGATAAACTTCTCATGAGTAAGAATGATAGTTGCGGTCCAACCATACCTGAGCTACTGAAATTGGCTCACATTCTGTCTTTTCACGAAGAACTTAGAAAGGCTAAAATCAGAAACCTCATGCAGAATACCAATTTCTACAGGAAAAACAAGGGAGCATACTGTGTCAATACCTTTCCCTCAAAGAATAACTTTGACAAGAGAAAACACAACAACCTGAAACAAACTAAAATAATCAGGGATAAAACTGGTGGCCATAGAATCTGATTTGATTTTAGAAATAATACTGCATCTCCATATAACAAAAATCATGTTTTTTCTACCCAAGACCATGATTCACCAATTGAAAGTGCTTTTAATCATGTATTCTTGCAAGATGATGTTTCAGGTCATGATCATAAGATTCCTTTGCAAAGTAGACAACTTAAAGATTTTTTCCAGTTTGCGGGAGATAGATCTGATTTCAAGTTCAAATTGCAAAACCACCCAATATCAGAAATCTTTTCATGAAGGCCATGTTCCCAGTTTTAAATTTCTGTATTTTTGCATACCTTGATGATGTCATTATCTTTTTCAAAAATGACCAAGAGTACATACAATACCTGAAGAAATCATACAGTAGGGAAAGGAGTGGAAATCTGATATTCAGAGAGGTACAAAGGGAGGATACTGGACTGTTTAGAGATTCTTGCATGAATCCCTATGTCATGTTAGAGAGAGAGAATTTCCCAAATTTTTCTTTCC
Source organism: Pinus albicaulis (assembly GCA_034641835.2). Classification (NCBI taxonomy): domain Eukaryota; kingdom Viridiplantae; phylum Streptophyta; class Pinopsida; order Pinales; family Pinaceae; genus Pinus; species Pinus albicaulis. The sequence goes on along the minus strand of CM076581.1, from coordinate 953,370,541 downwards.
AGGAGTTAAGTGGGCCAAGGGTGAGAGGAGATCCTTACGAGGATAAGATGCTGAAATTCCGTCATTTCCAAGATTTTTGAGTTTGGGACACTTGCATTCATTGTACATACCATTGTTTGAAATATTGAAAAGATAGAAAAGTCAAAAACATTAAAAAGCAGAAAAGAGGGCAAGTGAAGATAGAACAAAGGCCCCATGTTCCAAAAAATAGTCTTTCAGAAAGCGAGCAAGTCTAAATGCCGCTACTAGTGCTCCAATGTCTTGTTCAGTTATCTAGCCTAATCATAGCTGAACATGTTTAAATTTATTTGTTGATAAGTTAGTGAGTGCCAAGATAGTCAACATTGTGTAAGATTGACTTATCACAGAGCTTAGATTAGGGAGAGATTCTGGTTCCACATGCTTAAAACAAAACCAAAGAGAGAAGCGAGGGATAAAAAACACATTGTACATCTTCGCCCCGCTTGTCTAGTTTCCTTTTGTTGCAAAATAACATTTGTGTGCAGCTTGTCTTTTATGCCGCAAATGCATGACAAATCAGACTGCCTAATCCTGATTTGATCATTTTTGAATTTCATGTTGTAGATTAGAGAATGAAATCCTGTCAAACTGCTTAATCTTGACAGTCGATCTAGTTTTAGGTAGAGAAAGGAAGGAGTTCATCAGCTTAATCTGAACTCCCGGCAGATATAAGAGTAGAAATAGATAGGTTCATTTTGCAAAAAGAAAAAATATGCATTGTCAAAAGGCTGCTAGTTCAAATGCGCCAGAGAGAAGAAAAAATGTTAGGAAAGATAGTGGGGTAGGTAGAAGTATCATTGATGTTAACCATGCTGTCACTTTTCAGAAATAACATCAATAAAAGGGTAAATTTTGCGCCAATGGATAAGGAACTGGTCTTCATAAGCCAAAAATCTGAATTCTGGACACCTCCTGACGAGGAGCTGCCCTCACCAAATGGAACCACTGTTAGCCATCAGTATTTTTTTTTTTTACATGTTAGTGATGACTATATCTACAGCTGAGTTTTCTTGAAACTGATTTCCTTATGTCAATATGTCATCCAGAAAACCCTCCTAAAACGTTTTTCGCCCTTCTACTTTTCAGTCCACCCCTGTCGAAATCAAAAACTCATTATCACTATCCTATCTAGCTTCAGCCTTATTGGTCTGCCCACCAGCTTTAAAAGGCAAATCCACATCTGTTTCAAAAGTCTCCCCTATGTTAGGAAGTGACGCTTTAAGACATTTTACCCTTGGCAATCATCAAAAAGCCAAAAAAGCCTCCATCTGCAACAGACCTACCATGACTGACCTCTTACTTTGCAAATTAATTTGACAAGCAGCCCTAAGTCGCGCCACTCACATCCCCTAGATCTCAGCACTGCATAAACCCCAATCTCAAGCTGACTATTAGGTTTTTCACAATGTTCTATGGTTTCTACAAAGGCAGGAAATATAATTTCATCTCATGGAGTAAATGCTTGAATTTACAGTTAGAGGAACAGCTGCTTATAAATGTAACTTGAGCCTGAGATATGTCTGCAAAACAGAAAGCTACTCATCCAGACTTTACAGCTTTTTCCAGCATGAAAATCACAGTAAGAAAGGGACACCACTGTCTCAGCAAACTGATAAATTGTCATGGCCCAGAACCTCCTTCATTTACAAGCAGAGGGTTAGGGCGCCCCCTTCATCCACAAGCAGAGGGCGCTGGCCAGTATTGACTTTGAAGATTGCAAAAGTCCAGGTTTTCCTTTTACTGAATAGTGAAACAATATCTCCAGGTTTTATGAATATGAGTGATGATCATAACAGGGATAGAGTTTGAAATATGCTAGCTCAAAGGAAAAAAGAGTCTGGTCTGATAAAGGAGGTCATCTGAAGCTTTCAAATCATGTGAATTGTTGAACTTTAGAAAAGCATGTCATCAGTAAACATTCCAATCTTAAGCAGCCTGCTTTCCACAAGATCAAATTGAGGAGGTGCTGACAAAAATGCCATTACACAGGCAGAAAGAAGTTATTGGTTTTTCAAAAGGCACTGACCTCCATAGTCACAGAGACTATCCTTCAAATAGTTTGTCATGAGATGACAAAAACAAATGATGACATTTCAGTCACCCTCAGAGCAAAACAGGAAGACAGTGATACTTTGGCTAGGGTTTTTCTGAAGCACTGTAGTGTTTGCAAGCAGAGTTGTCAGTCTTGATGTTTTTTAAAAGTTGATTGCTTACCATCATAATCAAGTAAACCCTTGTCATGCAGCCTTATCACATAATCCTCATATACTTCTCCAAGTGAAGGGCCTCCTCCTTTTATGAGCAGATGGCCAAAGCCTTGGATATTGTTAAAGACTGATCGATCTAAGAGACAGTGGAAAGAGACAAAGGAAGAAAGCCAAAAGGTCTTCACACAAGAGAAGTATAGTGTGAAAGCATGCAACCAAAAGAAAGCGCTTACAGTCCAGGGAGAAGCTTGTGAATCACCTGGAAGCAGCAATCATCAAACACATTGGAAGAACACAGGCCATCTCCTGTTAAATGACAAAACAGTCGCCAAGGTTGGTCAAAATGCTCTTTGACACATTCTGATTGATTTTCTTTAGCTTATCACTAAGAAGGTAAAACAGTGGTCAAAGTTGAGCTAGAGAATGCATGATGAATAGGTATACAATGCTATAAGTGGACAAAGAAGTGGTTTGATAGATTGTCAGTTTTGGGAGTTTGGAACAAATGCATCTTTCTCATCATTCAAAAAGACAGATACATCATAGGTAATGTACCTATAAGCAGGAAATTATTTTGGAAAAAGAGGCACCCTTATCAAATCAGGAGATCATGATCAAGTCCAAATAGGGTCAGCAAGTTTGGCACCTACTGTAGATGAAGGTTGAAGAAACTATCAAAGAACAAGAACTGTTAAAACAAGTTGACAAAACTAGCCCTGTCCTTCAAATAACAAAGCAGTTTGTAGGTTTTATCTTGACTGTTTTAAAGGAAGGGTTACTCTATCTCATGTATGTGACCAGTGTTGTTGAAAACAGTGGCAGAAATGATATGAATATTGTGAAGCTATTTTTCAAAAATTGAAAGATCGGTGTTGAAATGTCACCCATGAGACAAAGTTCTGGTTTTTTTTTTCTTAACCTTTTCTGTTTGTTATAAAGGAGTTGGTCCATTGATTAGACAATCCAAAGGCATCGAAAGCCTTCAAATGCATGCACAGATTATGAGTTCAGTTTTGCAAATGCACCAAGGTGTTAAAAGGATTAAAAGATTGTGAAAACTTCGCAAAAAGGCCAAACCAAAATTCCGCTTCACATTTCAAAAGAAGGCGACCGTTGAAAAGGTTTGAAATGACATAAGAGAGTAAGGTCGAGGGAAATTGTTTCATTTTCAAAACTGAAGACAAAACCCCGTGCCTCCCTAGCACCAAAGCAACAGTTTTCTGGTCGGTTTGCAGAGCTGAACACCGTTTATTGGCCGAGCGACGCGCCTGCCTTTTCGCGCAACGCGCCTGGGGGCGGATTTACAAAGGCCTCCTGTGTTAGCGCGACGCGCCTGTACAGTAGCGCGACGCGCTTGTACAGGCCGCCCGACCACCCGACAGGACGACCCGACAAGCATTTTCCTACGTGACGTTCTATTTTCAAAAGAGTGCCGCGCAGGTTTAAGAGGCTCCGGTGTTACTTCATCCTTTCAAAACAGGTGTTCATCAAAATTGAAAGTATTTTTATATATTCTCCCCTCGACTTCAAGGTTTTGCTAAGTGACAGGAATGGTTTAAAGGCCTGTTTCGAACTACAGTGTGAGAGAAAGGGTTAGAGCAAGGCTGCTGAGTTAGACCTTGTTTATATATCAACCATATATGCTAAGAAAGCTGTCTAGCAAGGTCAAGATCGAATTCAAGGGTGGTTTGTCCTAGTTTTCAAAACTTTCAAAGCCTTCTGACCTTGTCACTATAGCTAAAAACAGTCCTTTCTACACGGTGATCTGAAGTATTGAAATATGATAAAAGGCTAACTGTGTCATTCTCCTTATTAAAGCTATAAAGCTCATTTCAAAGACTGTCACCATTGTTCCATAAACTGTGAGTTTGGATGTATGCACACACTGGAAGTTAAAATTTGCCTGTGTATGATCCTGTTTGATGGGGTATCACACATATAGAGAAAACAGTGAAGTTTTAATAGGGGAAAGGGTTCTTGATTAAGCCGAAGTTCACTGGTTGAGGCCACAGAGGAAGGCTGCTCGCGCTCCTCACAAAGGGACAGTATTCACTGTGTTTGATTGGTTGACTGCCTTGTGTTTTTTTTTTTTAAGCTTATTGACAAGTCGTTTTACATCCAAAGTAAGGGCTTTTCTAACATAACCAGAAGTGTTATTTTTAGATGGGGTCTTGCCTATTTTTCAAGATAGAGACTCTTGTAGGTCTTGGTGAAACCTTTTGAGGCATTTTCCAAAAACTCTGTTACCTTGTTCAGAAATACAGTGACTGTTTAACTGAGAGTTGATTGCCTATATGCAAATCGTTGAAAGTTGGCACACCTATACAGGGCAGAGTTGTTAATGACTGAAAGTCCCCTTGAGCAAGGAGTAAGGTGTATTGGTTGACATCTTAAAACTCACAAGAACAGGGTAATCAAAACACTTCTCACAGCATACTCCTTCTAGCAATCTGCCCCTCTTTTTCACTACTGTGAATTTGTTGACGAAGATTTTCCAAAGGTGAACAAGACATTGGAGGGCAGGGTTGTTTGATGGGAATTTAACATTGAGACAGAGATATAAATGTGGTGGTTAATCTCTTAAATTCACAAGTAAAGAGTGTTTTTCCTAAAACACTGTGCACTGATATTTCACCTAACCTAGGTCTGCCCTTCTTTTCACTATATTGTATCATTTTGAAGAGTTGTTGATAGAGATATTCTAAGGGTGAGTAGGGCCACTTTCTAAAGGACAGGTTGTTGATGATTGAATTTTACATTGAAGACAGAGATGTAGGTATGTTGATTGACCTCTGACAAACTCACCAGGAAAAGTGATTCCTCAACACTGTGCACAGGAAACTTACACAGCAGTTTGACTCCTCTTTGCTATACAGTACCCTATTGAGAATTTTGCCTGGCTAAGATACATTTAAAGGTGAAAGGCTGGTTTTAAGGAGAGCAGAGGTTGTGAATTCAAAGACACTTGTTGCAGATCCTCCACCTCACATTGTTTCTCTATCCAAACAGCATATTGACACAGTTTCAATCCAGAAGGGCGTTTTACATATAGTGAAGGCAGTTTGCCTCTTTCAAAGCTTTTTCAGGTGAGAATGCCTCCAAGGCAAGACCACAGGAGCGGTCTACATTAGAGATATGAGCCTATCTCTACAGAAGAGATCAATGCTCATCCATCTGTGCTTTTCAATTTCCATGAAGTAGGCTGCCTTGATTTTTTCCAGAAGATAGAAGAAGTCAAGAGTTTTTCGCCATTAACACACTTGTGCGCTCTGAGATTCAAACAAAAACACTTCCAAGTGGCGGATCTTGATTTCAAAATTTCTCCAAGGTATGTGTCCAAGGCTACCAAGATCCTGTATCATGGCGAAAAGTGGTTTAAACAAGCTCATCTTGATTTAGAGGATTACAAACCTTTCATCAAGCCTAAACATAGAGAGGGTATCACTGCTATCTTCCCTTTTTCACATCTCCTTGATAGTTATGCTCCGCTTATGAAAGCCATAATGAAATATTTCACTTGTGAAGGGAGGTTTAATCGAATTTATGCCTACCATGTCCGCTTACTGATGCATTTTACCAGAAGCAGGCAACTAAACCTTCCTTACTTTTTGTCCAAGAGCATAGAGAAAATGGCATCTACTGTCCAAAAGAAGGCTCCACCTCAGCAAATCCCTTCTCTCTTTCATCATTCCTTGATCAAGATTATCTTCATGCACCAGCTAGAGAAGAAAGAGGTTTCATGGGATCTATTCACCAGCCATTCAGATTTTACCACTGTCCCTCATGTTCATGTGTCTCCTACTCAGCCTGTCCATCGCCCAGTGCCTTTGTCTAGTAGGCCTACACCTAGAAGACTCAGAATGACTACTGGGCAGCCAAGTCAGCAGCAAGAAGGAGAGGGCAGTGAAAAGCAGCAAGAAGGACAGGGCAGTGAACAAGAGCTGTTGGATGTTGAGGGATAGCCAAGTCAACAGGAAGAAGGAGAGGGCAGTGAACACCAGCAGCAGATAGGTGATGAAGGGCAGCAGGCAGATATTGAAGGACAGCAGCAGTTAGAGATTGAGGGACAACAGCAAATAGAAAGTGAAGGACAGCAGGTCCAAGATGAACAGCAGTTAGATGATGAGGAACAGAAGCAAGTGCAAGATAAAGAACAGCAAGCTAAGGCTGCCACCCAAACAGTGACCAAGGTTGTTCCTAGCAAGAGGAAATTGCCCAAAAAGACACCTTCTAGCATGCCAAGGAGGAAAAGCGCCAGATTAGCTTTCAAAGGCAAAAGTAAAATTGGAGAAAGTACAAAGCATGGAGGTGAATTAGCTATTATCCCTATCCCAAGCGATGATAGTGACAATGAGGCCCGCCTCCTTGAAAACCTCCTCATTCACAAAGAGGGGCAAATTGAGGTATTACAGGAAGATCTTCAAAGGGCGAGGAATTTCAACCACTTCTTGGAGGTTGAAAACAAGCAGATGAAGTTTCATGCAGCTATTCATGAGGCAAGGGCAATTAAGTATAAGAAAGAGGCAGAAAGGGCGCAAGCAAGAATTGAAGAGCTCATTGGTGAGTTTGATGATGAAGAGGAGGAAGACCAGCCTAGGCGAAAGAGGCCTAGGACCATCGGGCTTAGAAGAGCCTTGGAAAAGCAGAGAGGAGAAGAACAAGCCCATTTCCAAGCCTTTCCTCTCACTGCCCTCCTTGAGCAGGAAATTGAGGAAAACAAAGAAGCATGGCTTGAGAGAGCTAACCAGCATTTGGAAATGAAGCTTGAGAGGGCGAACAGGGATCTTGAGCTGCAGAGGAAGAGGACACACCACTTCCAAAAGCTGAATCAGTTTGCTCGGCGCAAACTAAAGGCAGCACAAGAAAAATTGAAGAAGGTAAAGGGGAAGCGCCTGGCACGGAAGGAAGGGAAAAGCATATCAGCCCTTGATATTTTGGCCTCAGCTTCGGAGCATGTTGCTATGGACCCTTGAGGGTCATGCATGCCAATTTTGGGCCTATTTCGGCAATTTTTTGTTTTTTGGCATTTTTTTGGGTTTTTGGCCGAAAACTCATAATTTCGCCATTTCAGTTTGATGAGTTGTCAAGGGAGGAGGATGATACCGATGGATGCCATAATTCCATGAGCAGGTCTCCAGCGATTTTCAGGGCATTTGGAGATCATTCGCCCCCTCAAATTGGCGAAAAACACCCTCATTTTGCACGTTCTGCCCGCCATATCAGCAGTCTGCTATTTTCTGGGTTTTTTCACACAGGTACAGTTTTGGATGACTTCTAGACCTCAGATTGAGTTGGTTCTAGTTGCGCCGGAAAGTAGACACAGAGAGCTTTCCAGCAAGCCCTCATGAGCCTCATTTCAACATCGGGAAGGCTGCCTATTGCATCCAGCAAGTCAGGGGACCTTTTTCAGGCATAAATATGAAGTATTTTTGTAATTTTTGAACTTCAAAAATCTGCTTTTCCCAAATGTGCGTTTAGCTATTTTTACACTTGGGAAATGATGTAAAGTCAATATAATTTCCGTTTTTAGCAGTTTTTAGATATTTTATGGGATATTTTGTGCCTTGGGCTTTGCAAAGCCTCAAGGACAAGTTTAGATATTTTGACTTGGCCAATGGGATAGCTAGTTGATCCATGAGGTTTTCCTCCCTCAAGCCTATTTATTCCATGGTTTTCATTGTAAATCAGAGGCTGAGCTTGAGAGAAGAATTAATACATTGGTCATATGAGCTTTGAAGAATACACTTGTGTTATGATTTTTGGACTGCCTCTTGGATGCTTTTGAGGAATGATGAAGGATTGTTGATGGATTCCATGACATGGTAGAATGGTATAGTGTTTCTTGATATGTTTTTGTCTTCTAGTTTTCATTCATAATACATATTTCTTGCTGCTATAGATCAGTAGAGATTGATTTTGAGATATGCTCATGGAGGCACCTCAAAATCCCTGAATCTTCATAGCTTGATGTTTTCTTCTTCCTTAGTTATGCTAAAGAATTCTTAGTTGCTCTTTAGTAACTTAAGGTATTGTGCTAAGTTTTATTCATAAGTTCTATGTATGTTGAGTAGGATGTATGGTTTGCCCTACCTACCTATAAGCTGCCCATAGTTCTGTCCATAAAACTTTCTCTTTGACTGATTTGTTGATCATCTTGTTGAACCAAGGAGGCCTAGTCCCGATCTAGCCCTTTGCCTAAAACTATGAAAGCTTGTTTGTAAAAGTGCCCAATGACTTAAAGACTATGTTTAGGCGTTCCGGCGTAGTTTATGAGTTGTTAGTTTGTCTTATGTGTTTTCCCCAAAGTCTGATAGCCATTTCCCGAAGTTAGAGGGTCTTATACCTCTATGTATGGCTGGAATGTTTGATTTCTATGTATTAATTAGCTCATAGTTGCATTTAGCATGATTAATGGCTTGCTATAACATGTTTATGTCTGCTACAAACTAGTTACACTTGAAATCCCTTGTCTTTCACCAACTTGTTGTCCATTTAATCCATTTTGCCCAAAGATCCCTTCTACCGTGAATCAAATCGGCCCTACAGCAGCTTACATCATCACCTCATAGCTTCCTTGACCTGTTTGACCCCATAGCCCAATTTATCTACATCTTGTTATCCAGTTTATGTATTTGATCAGTTTTATCCCTCACAAACTTAAAAACTAAAAAAACCAAAAACACACTTCATAACTAGCCTAATATCAGAACACCGCAAGTAAACACACCGACATCTTTTACACATATAGAGAGAGCCCTCTCTTAGTCCAGGAAGGCTAGGTCCTTGGGCTCCAAATCTTGGTTTGATGTTACATCGTCATTTGGCTAGCCAATCGGCCAAATCACGGGACCCTAACAGATTCAACGCAACTGGAGGCCTCAGCTGAAAAACAATGTGATCTTCTACACGGTCGGAAGAGGCTATTTCATCTTCGAATTCACCACCAAAGAAGATCAGGATCTGTTTTTCAAAAATGGTCTGTATTTCATGGGAAATCAGGGTCTGTGTCTTAATAAATGGACCCCTGACTTCGATCCCTCAGTCGATGTCCCTAAGGAAGTCCCAGTCTGGGTCCGGCTCCCCAACCTCCCGATCCATTGTTGGAGTTTTCATTCCTTGCAAAAGATTGGAAATGGGCTGGGCCAATTCATTGACAAAGCAGATAACAAGGGCCAATACACCTGCGCAAGAATCTGTGTTGAAGTCGACTTGGAAGTTGGTCTGCCTGAAGCGGTAAAACTTACAGTTGGAGAATGACACCATTATCAAAAGCTGGACTATGAGCAATTTCCTTTCATATGTAGAACCTATCATGAACATGGACACTTCCAACGAAATTGCCCAAAAGCCCCATCAGGGGACAAGGTGGAAGAAGAAGGTTGGAAAGAGATAAAAAAGGGCAAGGCTATCCCAAGGACATCTAAGAAGAAAAATTCTAGGCCATTGGGGAAGCCCCATACTAAACCAAAGGCCAAAGAAGATCCAAAAGAAGGTCCCCCCTCAGGTGAAAAGGTGGAATCCATTGAGACCCAAGAAGAACCAGAAGACCTATCGAAGAAAGTGAAAGAAACTAGTGTAGAAAAAATCATCACTCCAGAAGATGAAGATCAAGGGGGAAAAGAAGGTAACGAGGAGCACATAAGTCTTGCCTCCAATTTTGGGGGAGAAACAGAAGAGACAGACTCCGAATCAGATAGCTCGCAAGTCACCCCTATCAAGTCGGCTAGGGGTCGAAAATCTAAGAAGAAACAAAGAGAGGAAAAAAATTATCAGGATGTACTCCAAGGCTCCCAGAAAACTCTCAAAGGAATGATGAACACTAGATCCGGGCGCAATAATGGAAAGGCTCCAAAAGGAACCACAACCTCCCAAGCCAGTAAATAATGAAATACGTCTCCTGGAACTGCAGAGGGTTAGGTAGCAGGCTAAAAGAAGAAGCCTTGAAAGACATTGTGAATATGTATTCGCCTGAAATCCTTCTCATCCAGGAGACAATGCTGGAGGATCTTCTTCTCCTCCAAGCTAGCAAATATTTCTGGCATAAAGGCCAAGGGAGAGCTTTCAGTGCTAGAGGTGCCTCTGGTGGGATTGCCTCCTTCTGGGACAGCTCCATTTATGATTTGATTCATGAATAATGTTGCCCCCACTAGCTTTTCACTAAGCTTCTTCACAAAGAATCTGGCCATCAAGTAAGTATGTTCAATCTATATGCTCCGGTCTTACCAGTCGAGAAAAAAATTTGTTGGGACTCGCTCCAGTCCTATCTTTTATTGCACAATCTAGAAAACATTATTATTGCAGGTGATCTGAATGTTACACTAGCTGTAGAAGAGAAAAAGGGTGGCTCCCCAGTCAGGGATCCAGCTACAGAATGGGTTGAAGACCTTATTTTGGGCTGGGATCTGGAGGATATCAAGCCCACATCTGGGAAATTCACCTGGTCCAACAAAAGGATAGGCCCCAGCCATATTGCTGCTCTTTTAGACAGATTCCTCATCCAAACCTATTTCTTGACAAGAGGTCTAATGGCCACCTCTAAAATCTTGCCAAACTACACTTTTGATCATAAACCCATTCTTCTTGAGCTCTCCTTGGATGGAAACCTTGGCCCCATTCCCTTTCGATCCAGTCCTCTATGGATTCAGCAGGTTGGTTTCCAGGATGTGGTCTCAGAGGCCTGGAACCGGCAAGTCCAAGGTTCTCCATTCTTTGTGTGGGAATAAAAATTGAGGGGTCTTAAACGAGGGCTCAAGGAGTGGGCTAAAATATTGAAAACTCCATTTTACAAAAGAAAGGAGACTCTTGACAACCTTGCTGTCCATCAATTAGCAATGGAGAAATCTGTTGTAGCTCAAAGCCTCATTCAAAAGTAAGTTGAACTGCAAAAATATTTCCATAGAGCAAGTAGGGAAGAAGAAGAGTTTTGGAGACAGAAGTCCAGAAATATTTGGTTACATGCTGGAGAGAAAAATGCAAGCTTCTTCCATAAGCAAGCTGAAGCATGCAAGCACTTCAAAACAGTAAATGAAATTCATTATCAAAACACTATGGTTAAAGATTTTGAAGGAATAAAGAGAGTAGCCTACTATTTCTTCAAAGACCTTTACTCTGCCCCTCAAGACCCTCCTATTGATCCTCATGCCTATCCGTTTGAACTAATTCCTCACTGTGTTCAAGATTCTGATAATTCTATGCTGACTACACTGATCAGCATGAATGAGCCCAAAAAAGATTTGGATTGCATGGAACCGGATAAAGCTCCTGGCCGTGATGGGTTCACAGCAAGGTTCTATCAGACTTGCTGGCCCACAATCAAAATATATCTTCTGAGAATGTTCTGGAAATCTCAGTCTTGTGTCAAGATTGGAGGCAGCATAAACTCGGCCTTCCTTTCCTTGATCCCAAAAGAGAAAGGCGCCTCCAATTTTAGCAGATTCCGGCCCATCTCTTTATATAATACTAGTTATAAGCTGGTTACCAAAATCATATCTATTCGCCTCAAGAAAATTCTTCCAGTCATCATACCTGAAAATCAAGGAGGATTCATCAAAGGGAGAAATATTCTAGATAATATTGTGCTGGTGCAAGAAGCAGTCCATTCAAGCTCTCATCGAAATAAGAAAGGTATGGTGATTAAGCTCGATTTGGAAAACACATTTGATAGGGTGAGACATGATTTATTGTTTACTGTGATGAATAAATTGGGCTTCTCAACAGCCATCATAAATTGGGTGAAAGCATGTATAGCCACCCCTTGGATAGCGCCATTGGTTAATGGTCGATCAACAGATTTCTTCCAAGCCTCAAGGGGACTAAGACAAGGTTTCCCTTTGTCCCCGCTCCTTTACACTATTCAAGCCTCAGTGCTCAGCTTCTAGCTAGCCAATAGTCAATAGATCCAATCTCTGCCATGCCTTAGAATGGAACACAACACCAAAGACATAAACCATGCCCAGTTCGCGGATGATACATTATTTCTTGCAGGAGATAGTATAAATTCTACAAGGTCCTTCAAGATGGAGCTGGACATTTATAGGGAGGTCTCAGGTAGCAAGATCAACTATCTAAAAAGCACAATCTATGGCTGGAATTGCTCGATCAAGGAATTGACAGACATAGCAAGGCTCTTAGAAATGGAAGGAACCCGAACCTGGGAGTCATTTAAATATCTGGGGATCCCAATCTTCAAATCTAAACCTAAAGTAGCCCACTAGATGCCCCTGCTAGACAATCTAAAACTCAGAATTCAAGCTTGGGGAGCCTCATGGTTGAATAATGCTGGGAAGGTAATTCTTATGAAATCTGTTCTCATAAGTCTGCCATTATATCAGCATTCCATCCTTCTTGCCCCTAAAACCTTTATCAGTAAAATGGATGTTCTACTGAGAAGATTTCTGTGGGAAGGGGGGGGGGGGGAAATAATGAAAGAAGGCTTCATTTAGTTAACTGGGACACTCTTAAGAAGCCTTTATTGGAAGAAGGTTTCCAAATGCGTGATCTAGCTGCCCAAAACCTTGCTCTGGGCTCCAAGCTCCTTTGGAACATTGTCTCTAGAAAATATAGTTGGAGTAAAAGAGTTCTGTGGAAAAAATATTTTCATGGGCAGCATCTGAGGTGCTTGGATCAACCTCCAAGAACAACCAAAGGATCTCCGGTTTTCAAACTCTGTCTCTCTTCTTTGGAGCACTTAAGCCATAAGCTTTACTGCATCCTAGGTAATGGGAAAAAAATAAGAATTTGGGATGATCCGATCCTAGGTGATCAACCTTTGAACCATATGGATGAACTCGTAAATATTAAAACTTGGCTTCAGGCCTGCAATTTGAATACCCTTTGGGACATCTCCAACTGGACGGATGATGTAAGAAGTCTTTGGGACAGTTGGAATATGGGGGAGGTCCCTCAATTTCTAGAAGGAGAAGCCACGTTATTGTTGGACTTGCTTCAAGGAAAATCTCCATCAAAGGCTACTTCTAAGGAAAAACGAGGGTGGGGCTCTCTCTCAGGCTCATACTCAGCTTTTGAAGATTACAAAAGTATGTTGGTTGTCCCAAATGTTCCTCCGGATCCAACTCAATGGAAATTTATTTGGGCCTTCCCCTCTCTTCCCAAAGTTGACTTCTTCTGCTGGAAGTTGGTGCATAAAAGTATCCTCACTAGAGATAATCTGCGAAGGCGTGGAATGGAAGGGCCCTCCAGGTGCCCCCTATGTGTGTCGGATGAGGAAACAGCTAATCACTTGTTGTTAATGTGCCCCTTTTCTCAATAATTTTGGAGAGGTGTCCTAATGCTAGGATCTGACAAAGTTGAGCTCCACGGTAATATACCAAATCTTCTTCGAAACTGGGCAAAATTATCTCCGTTCTGCCTCTCCAAAAAAAGCCTTCTCAAGACTAGCTGGATGTGGATTCCCAAGTTCATATGCTGGAACCTGTGGCTGGAGAGGAACAATAGAATTTTCAGGGATGAGATTTGTAACCCTGCCAGAGTTATCACTAAAATCAAAGCTCTCTTGGGTGAGGTATTAGAAGCCAACTCTGCCATCAGAAACGAAATTTTCCTGGATAGCGAGGAGGATCACTGGCTAAATGAGCTTGTTCCAAACCATAAGAACATCCCCATTCCTCCTGCAATTTCCCTTTCTAATTGGGAAATCCGTCTGGATGAGCAGGAGTTCATTAAGTGGAGATCTGCCCTGGATGACCACTTTCTTTTCTTCGATGGGGCCTCTAAAGGTAACCCTAGTGTAGCGGGCGGCGGTGGATTTATCCTGAGTCCTGGTGGTTCAACAGAGATGCAGTTTGCTTAGGGTCTGGGAATTGAAACTAACAACAGAGCGGAGGCTCTTGCTCTGTGGCGGGGTCGAAATCTGGCGATCAAGAGGAATTTCCTTTCTATCTCTGCCTTTAGAGACTCTAGGATGATTATTCAGGCTATGAAATCCCATAAGAACCATGCTCAGGTTCATTTAGCCCCCATTCTAAGAAAAATTAGGCTTATCCTACCCAGGTTCCACAAAATCGCTTTCTATCATATTCTAAGGAACTTGAACTCTCAGGCAGACTTGGAAGCCAACCTTGGCTCTCTCCGGAGTAGGAGATATCTGTCAGTAAACCATGTTGATTCAATCTGCAACATTCCTTAAATATTTTGAAGACTGGCTCTCATTAACTTCAGGCATTCCTCTGTTTCATTTTTCTATCCATAATCCAACACTCCGGGATCGAACCAATTCGAGCAGACAGTCGCTAAGGATCATGGACTCTGCTTTAAAATCTCATACAGATCGATCTCCCCTCAAGTTCGACCTCCGTCCTCTGTTTGATCTCACCGCTGTCCCAATTTCTCATCTGCTGGGCAGGTTCTGGGCGGATTTCGAAGACAGCACCAACGACAGTTGTAGAATTTTCACGGCTGCACTGCATATGGGATCTACAAGCATAGCCGGCCGGAGCGATGGATCACCTCTTGGAAAATTGAGAAGCAATGTTAAGAATCTGCAAGCTAACGCAGAGGAAAATCAATATGCCCCTCAAATTCAAGCTCCTGCGCATGCCCATGCTCCTTTCTGCAATCTCAGTGCAGCTCCTCTAGCTGATCTATCCATCGCGAGATGCTCTCTCCTTGGCATTCTCAAACCCTGTAACAAGAAAAGCAGTCTCAATCGTTGTAAATCGAAAAGAAACCTCAGTCAAAGCAGCCCTGTAACAGCCTGCGGAAGCTGGTTTGCTACCATCTAAATAAAAATTAACCCTTGTTGTCTAAAAAAAAAAACTTTCCTACAATACCCTGTAATTCAAATTCCTTTCCTTTTGAAAAAAAATTCAAGAAAAATGCTTGAAAATTAAAAGCTACTGTCCCCAAAGATTGTTATCATTGTACTCCTAGTACAACATCAACACCTCCCATTGGAATGGAAAGCATTGGACTATTAAATACATAATTCCCCATGGTTATCTTGATATTATGGGACTTTCTAGAGAAATTTATAGTTCCTCCATTTGGAACCATCACTTGACACTATGGTGCTAGGTATAAGAAGCAATTCAATTGCTTGGCTACCTCACAATGATTAAAATTATGGGTACTAATTGAATCAATCAAAACTATTACATTTTTATTCTTGATATTTCTTTCTATCTTGAGAGTTTTATGAGTGTTAATTCCTACTAATGCATTACAGGATATTGTAATATTCCAAAATTTGCATGCAGCAAATTGGAATATTGAATTTTGTTGATCTCACTTAGGAGATGAATAAATGGGTAAGGAGGCCTATGCATAATAAAAGTCTGAATAAAATGCCTCATGGTGTGAAAAGGGATCAAGGTAGCAGTTCGATTTTAGACTCTAATGTGTGAATACGGACAAATGCAAGTGGACAAGGTTAAGTTTGACCAAGTCAACATCGCAGGTATGAGAGGAGGAGATCATCCATAGAGACAACACAGTGCAAGTGGGAGGAAGATTCCTTCGTGAAGGAAACCCTAATGAGTGGGGCCCAAGCCAAGAAGGCTCTCACATGTTTAAAAGGAGGGCAAGGCTGCCACAACAGGTTTATGCTTATGATTTTATTTTTGGATTTGGTCTAAGAGACTATCCTGCTTTCTTCAACTATTTAGTTGAGATTGTTGTGTTGCTTAGCAGAAGGATTTCCTGTTTAGGAATCCTTATCCTTTCTTGAAAAGCCTTTTGAAGGAGTGTAATTATTTTCCTCTCATCCAGGCTTGAGGCCAAGCATCCTCCTTCAGCTACAGCATTATTTCTGCAGTAGAATAACGTTTTGTTGCGGGGTGCTGCAGTGAGGGTTCACACCACCACTTCTAGCACTTGTTTTTCAGAGGAGGAGGCTCTCATTATCTTGAGATCAGTGAGGAATCATTTCAGAGCATATTTTCACATATTGGAACTTGGACAAAGTAATCCCATCATCTACAGCATATTCCCTTGTAGGAACTGCATCTTTTCTTGCAGTGTTGTAGTGAGAGGGTCAATCCCCTCAATCTTGGGTTTGTTTCTCAGGGAAAGGGCCAACCCTTCTCTCGGAAACTTTTTAAGGAGGATTTTCCTTCATTCCATGCATTGTTAATCTGGATAAAGACATAGCTTTAGTTATACTACATCATTTTCAGATCCAGATCTGCAGATCTGACATTTTGCACTTGTACTCTCATAGAACCCTTGTTGGGTCATTTCTATAATGTGTAAAAGAAGCTTATTATCCATTTTTCTCCATGATTTGATGTAATAAACTCCATGTATGATATTTCCACTATATTTCATCATAAAACCTCATAAAATCACGCTGTGAATGCTTCATTAAATTCTTCATAAGCTAAGTCATGGGGTTTGGGCCTTTTTGAGCCACATCGGGACCGGGAGATCTGTTTAACTTAGCTAGAGTGATTTTTTTTTTCTCCCATTTGGTATGCAAGTCCCATATGAAATAATATAAGGGATCCCACCATTATTTTCCTCTTTTATTATGTAAATAGTTGGGAATAACATTTTTGGGGCTTATTTTGCTGCTTTTCCCCAACTTTTGGATCATAAAAGGAAGTATAAGTTGCTGCTGTAACTTTAATTGATGGATATGTGTTTTTAATGCATCATATGAACTATCTCCAACTTTGGAACACCTTAAGGTGTTCTTATTGTTGTAGAAATTCCCTATTTTGGGATATTATAGTGGTATTAGAGCATGATCTTTGGCTCAGACTATGAGTTCCAGCTATCAGAAGGAGAAATATCAGAATGATGAAGAGAATGATATTGATCTCTATTGAGTCTCAAATCTGCATCTTTCTTAACCTCCTGGTTTGACACTATCCACAGGAGCTTGTCTTTCACTTTCTTCAAGTATTCATGCTATAACAAAGACTTATCATTTCTTGCAATTATTTTGATTTCATGTTTTGATCTCAATCTCAACCTTTTCAGTCACAAACAATCTTCTACATTTACCTTGCATCTTTTTCAGTCTT